>JAHWFO010074002.1:3105-50613 GCA_023313115.1 Rhysida immarginata
GCCTTAGAACTAAGGATCACAATGAAATAACACATTATTAAATCAGCAAGGACGAACCCAATAGAATTATCACCAAACTGCTCACAAATACTATTCGTGGCTAAGGCACATGGAAAATGCACATGGCGACTCGTATACCACCTTACACACTATTTCTTATTAATGTGAAGCCCAGACCTTAGTCTAGGTAGGCTTGAATGCTGAATGGCCACAACCCTTGCACTGTAGAGGCAGAATTTACTTCGCTGTAACCCGTCTCGGGAAAACAGCTCTTTAGCAGGTAACAATTAAAACCTACTCGAAACTGAGCACTCACCGGTCGCAGAATTCTGCATTTCACAGTCCAGGAGGGTAGGCGGGACGTAAATCCAGGAACAGTGGGCTTTGACACGCTCACTCTCGGGCCGACATCATGCCCCGCTAGCGATATCGTTATATCGGGGGCGTTCATGCTCGATGACGCTGTCAACTCGTTCGCTGCCGTTACTGGTCGGGAGGCTGGCTGAACCGCAAACCTTTTTCTGTCACCTTCACTTCTCGTCCTTATGGCTAGCAGCGATTTCCTTGGCTCCATTACAACGACTGCCAAGATCGCGGCTCTCATCTTGGTCTCGCCGAATCTGCCGCGGCTTTTGCTGATTGGTTCCCCCTGCGTGTCTCCGATGATGTTGTGTTCGGTTTCGCCATCCATCTTCCAGTTTCGTTTGATGGAAGATACGAGTTCGGTACCAATGAATGACGTCATAGGAATTCTTGTTGTTGGCCGAATTCCGTGACAGTGATAAACACGATTTTCATATGATTGAGGATCAACTGATTGTTGGAGCAGTATTGGCAAATTTTTTTCAACCTACAATTGGATAGGGTTGGCAGAAAACTATTCGTACCAGATAATCTCTATGTTGGTTGATCCTTAATTAGAATATACAGGGAATGTCAAATTACAAGATCATGAAAAATACCAAGCTATCTAGGTTCAATTAATCTCCAATTTCTTTTGCCATTCCTTGCATATTAAAAGAATTGCAAACAGAGCATAGATCAAATCGCATTGATTTAAGTAGTTTCTATTGAAGGCACACTCAAATTCGTATAGAGGAAAAAGATACTGGCATCCAACAACTATTACAAGTGTTGATGATGAATCCAGAATTATGATGATTTTACGAAATTAACAGCATCATATATTGATATACCAACTATAGCTGGATCCTTTTGTTTACAATTTCTTTATGTCTAGTCCCATGAAACATGCAGTAGGGAGAAAACTACATAAGAGTTCTGATAAGGTAACTTTGTGACGAAAAGTGCGACCCTTAATGTGTGGGAGTCACACTCATCAAGTAAAAGAAACAACACAAGTTCTAGTTGGAGACAAAAAATAAACAGCTATTTTATTAAGTACACAAAGAAAGTAGAGAAATACAAATGATTCAATTCAGAGTAACTCAAATCATAAAATTCTATGCAATATGCAATCAATACACTAAGAAGCGTCTTGTACATAAAAAAAGACAAATAAAGATCGATACTTACAACAAAGGAGCAAACATCATGGCATTCCAAGAACAAACAAAATCCGATGAGGCTCTAACAACAATACCACGTCCCATCCACAGATGAGGACAAAAAGGGAAATTAAAGAAAGCTTCCCACCACTAATTAACGTACACAATAAATGTGTGGAATATAATTAAAATAAAACGGAACCGTTCTGGACTCATAGATCCTGACTCCTAACGTAAGTGTTGATTGACAAGATCCAAACCAAAAGTGAATGAACAGATTACCAATAGTCTAAACACAAGTATTCCCCACGATCTGTCAACCACTGAACAAAAACACAAGTGAAAATTAATGAACAATGAACAGGTTGTTGAATCGCAAAATAAATCACTTATAAACAAAATATTTAAAGGGTTAACTAATACCCTTCACCAAAGACGCTGCCCAAATGAAAGCCTCCCACCACAAGAATGGCGTGACATAGGAAAACTCACAAAAAAAACAAACAAGTAAATTATAATTCCAGTAAATATTTCTAAGAAGTCAAATCAAAACAACAAGCTCAACCAGCGCTATGATAATTCAGAAAACAAACGAAATGAGGCACACGACACACAAAGCACAACAAAGGCCTTACAAACTGAAGGTATAAAAAAGAAGCGATTAATTTCCCAAATAAAATTAAGCCCGATGCCTCCCACCATAGAATTATCATAGCGTTCAATAAATACAATAAAAATTTAATTAAACATTAAACAATAGAAAATATACACAAGTATTATAAATTATCAGTTAATTTACAAAAACGGAATGTTCAAATTTACAAAAAGTTCTATATACAAAAGAGTTCGAAACCTGACTGCTGATCACAAAAATGACGGGCCACCAGTCCACCACTGAAGGAGAAACTTCACCGCACACAAGTCCGAAGAAAGACGTATTATTGCTGCGATGCCACTAAACACAGTCAGACGAAATTATCTTGAAGACAAAGTCCATTCCACAGAGACATGATGACGTCTAACAAGCACGGAGGCAGGGGAACGTGCCTGCTACAAACAAATGAAGAATGACGTCGAATGTAGGAGAGAGCTTCGTAGGCTAGTACCAGACCAAAACTAGGCCTACACAAAGATCGACGGAGCTATTGATGACTTGCATCTCCCGGGAAAGGCTTCCTCCAACAGCGGGGCTGGTCGTCAGGCACTACGTCTTCAAATCATCCATCAGCAAGATGTTGTTGTTGGCTGCCCATGTCGAGAAACCCAGTGCATCCCCTGTTATAAAACACAAACAGATTCTGGCACTGGTTGAATCTCGTGCAGAAGCAAAGGCTACTCTTGATTAGTTCCGCATCCGAGTCAATCGCTGATTGGCTTCCCGCTGATTAGGACGCTTACTACTCGGTCGGGGCTATTCAAACGCCAACTAGTGGACACCGACGAAACTATTACAAAAAAAACAAATAACATAATCAAACAAATAACATAAGGTAGGCTTACAAAATAACAAAGAATAAATAAAAAATTACAAAAGTAAAAACTGTAAACTTGTGATGTATCATCACAACTTCATGCACTTATTTTTGACCACTGAAAAGGGCCTGGTTTTTCTTGAAGACAGTTTGCTAATAGTGTAAATACAAAGAAATAAAGATTTGCAAGGAAACGTTTAGAAGTCTTCAAGTTGCTGGAGTTGTCGTCCCAAGATGAACATTTCATTTGTTTCATCATTAGTTACAAAATTATCTACTTTGACAACTTTCCCATTAATTAATATACAAAAATTGCTCCCTTCCGTTGTGGTTAGCTCAAATTTGGGATTGGAACATTTCACTTTCCGGAATTGTGATCTGCCAAACCCAGGTAGCAATGTTCCTTCACTGTGTGGTGATATGAACTCAGGTAACTGGTTATAATCATGTACAATCACAGATATTCAATTTATTTTTCCATATAAACGAATATACTTCTCTTCGATTAAGTTGCTGGAGTCGTTTAGCATGTTTTCTTAATATTTTTTAAGGTTCTGCACATAATTTTCAAATGGAAATGCACTGAAACTGTCTAAATGCCCAAACGTTTTTACATCATCTGCTAAACGCAAGAAACCATGTACATTGTAAGACATAACATTTCTTCCATATACATCTTTAGCTATCTCTACATAATCTATCTATATATATAAAGAAGGATGTTTGTGGGTCTGTGCGTCTGTGGGTCTGTGGGTCTGTGTGTGGGTCTGTGGATCTGTGTGTGGGTCTGTGGATCTGTGTGTACGTTTTTTATACAAATCTACAGTTTTATTCCGATCTTGATAAAATTTCGCATACATGACCTTCAAAGCATGAGGAAGGTCACTGTCTACCTCAGATTTCGGAAAAATAATAAATATCGATAAAAAATCGATATTCATGGTTATGGCAAGGCTTATTAATGAGAAATATCTCATGACCAACAATGCAAGGCAAAGTTTGTACAACAATAGGTATCAACAATGGTATCAACACGCAATTCACAAACGCTCTGCATGGACCAACAATCAATATCTCATGACTAACAATGAAAGGAAAAGTTTGTGCAAGTGTAATTATCCCGGGCAACGCCGGGTACCTCTTCTAGTCTTTTAATAAGGTGGCTGCGTAATGATTATACATGAGGATCTGAAAGAATTCTTATAGCTGCATGAAGGATTAGAAAACTACTTCTGAGCTAAATAGCACAGGACCTGTATAGAGGAGAAGTTGTCTACTTTCAGTAGCGTTTAACTTTTTTATATCCCATAAAGTTCTTTCATGAGGCTTTCACGCAAACTCAACCGGCATGAAAGGTTTAAAGTAGCCAATCTTTGTGAGAGAGTGTTCACCTGTTGATAGCTTTACTTGTGTTTGTTCCATTTCTTATTTGGTTTTATCCAGAAATTAATAATTTTTCTACTGACTCCTAGGCACACAAGATGCATAAATTCGTATGGAATACTTGTAACCATGCCAACTTGCAATTCTTCCAAAGCTGATTTTTCACACGGATGGTGATGCTCAGGTTGACTGCTGTTAATGAATTTTTCGTCAGTTCTTATGGTGCATTTATTTTTAGAAAAACCCAGCAATGATCAACAGATGTTCCCTCTTGTTCACATTTGCCACAACCAAACTTGGCTGTATGATCCTTTCTATTGGCAATAAATGCACGAGCAGGTGCATCACACACAAATCCTTTTATAACTATATCTATATGATGATATAGTCTATTTCTATAGTCTATATGTTTGTCATTAATGTTTATGCAGGATTTTAATAGTTTTCCATCATTTACAAATTTTTAAAGAAATTCTTGACTCGATGCTGTCTTCTGACTACCACAGTGAACACCAATAATAAATGCGGGAATGCTAGGAAAAGAATAACATAATCCCTGTATTCTTCTCTTGAAAGAGGGAGTCCCTCAATGGAAATAAGAAATTCTATAATCTCTGGCAAGTGTCTTGCACAAAATGAATTTAAAACGGTCTCATGAAGAGATGCCTCAAAACCGTAATGAAAATACTCTCCAGGTGGAACAGAGGTAATGTTACTTCTATTGCGAGGTGTACGTAATAAAGTATGTGCATCTCTTGGTAGATCAGTCATGCCAGATTCTTTCAAAATGCATAACAGGCTCGAAAGAGCATTCTGTGGGATATTAAATTCTACAGCCCAAGATGCCAATTTTTCTGATGAGTCTGATACAATCGAATTGTACAAATTCATCTAAATAATCTTCACTGCTGCTGTCAACATCAGTTGAATAATTGTCAATTTTGGCATTCTTTGAAGGATCCTCTGGGACTCTTAAACATACTCCAACATTAGTACGCATGCCTGTATGTCGCTCATCAGCATGATGACTGGTATTATCATAGTCTCTCTGACGTTTACTAGGCCTAGTAACTGACAAATCGTGTTCATAATTAGTATCTGAGGCACCATCATCACAAAGGAAATCATCATTGCAAGGATTATTAAAAAGTCTCTCCTTAGTCTGTTGTAATGCCTTCGCGAATACATTGTATTTACACTATTGTGACATACAGATATGTCTTTACAGATATAGATATATATCTATATCAATGGGGATATATTGTAAATGGCCACACATGGATATCTATACACCGGGTAGAAATAAAAGGAAATTATTAAATAGTTGTCACGGAATTCGACCTCCATCAAGAATTCAGATGACAGTGATGTACACTATCGCTCTCGTTTCTTCTTTCCATCGGAGAAGAGAGCGAGGCGGCGTCAAGAGCGACGACATCGACATCAACATGCATCAACCAATCGAGTGGGAGAGAGAGATTCGAGCGCGAAGCTCGAGTGGAAGACAAGGAGAGTGGAAAGTCTTCGACATGGACTGTAGTAGGAAGAGCTGCGGATCGTGGAGTGAACAGCGGACTTAACTCGGATAACTGTCTGTTCTGCGTGGAGCGACGTGAGCAAGAAAGAAGACATTTCTCGGCTCCACGATAACGCAGGCAAGAGAATGCGGACGCTGCGAGTGAAAGAAGCGGACCATGCAGTGAAGCCAACGTGGCGGTGAACTTGCTAGCGTCGTACGATGAAGACGGGAACAGCAAATTAGTTTCACCGCCTCCGGTGGTTTCAAGTCCGAGGTTACATATGCAGAAAGCTACAGGAGCCTCACAAAGCTGATTTATGTTGTGGGCAGTAGTGCCGTCCTAACAAAACGTAGTTTTGTGGAATTAAGCTACCAAAGCGTGCACAATGCGACGAATGTAATAGGCTTGTGGCCATATGGAATGCACGCATACTTTTCTGACCTGCTAGGCTTTACGCTAGCTCGGAATTGATTGTTGATATCGCCCTTAATCTTAGCTTTCCGTTGTGGGTGTGTAACCGCTAATTAATAAGCGGTATAATTTTTCATGCTTATTGTAAGTAGTTTTAATTTGTAGCACGTGTCTGTCATTGCCGTTAATGTTGTTGCTTTTTGTGTATTTGCAGTGTGCTACAGTTATAACTTTACGACTAGAGTTAAGACTTTGTTATTGAACTGAACTTTTAGAACGTTCAGGTTTTGTGATTTTACCCTTTTGTAAAGATAATTCAATTATATACCTGGACTGGACATTTACTTTGTAAAGCAATTATATACCCGGACTGGACGTTTAACTTGTAATTGGATTTGAAATTATTTCGCCTGTAATTTTGTGTCACCTCGCTGAAAGGAAAGTTTTCTAGCGAGCCTTGTTAATTCTTGTGGTTTCTGGGCCTAAGCAAGGCCAGAGATAGTGTTGTATAGATAAACACGATTTCCTGTTTATTTATTATTTAAAAGCTATTGCATTTTCAAATGAAGTGTGTTAATGCTATGTGACTGGTGTCAGTATGTTTTGTTTATAGTTTTAGAAGAAATATATAAAATTTGTTCATTTTGAAACTATTTCCCCGGAGTTCGTTTGTTTGGTAGTTGTAACTGTGCAGAATGAATTTAGTGCTTGTACTATTTGTGGATGTAGTGGGTTTGAAATGTGTGGGCGCGGTGTTTGTGATTGTTGGTGGCGTTTTGAAGAGTGAATGTTGTGTTGTTTGATTTACAAAATGTTGCTTTAAAATTATTTTTTTTTAAATCTGTTTTTCCTTGTAGAAGTTGATTGTTGTCCGATTGCGGCGATGATTATCAGGTAACAATCGCTTAAAACCTTTTGGTTAAATACTTGTTAGTGTGACGTTTCAATTAAAGGTTCGTCAGGTATGTCCGAGGAGGGAATATAAGTAGAGGGTGAATTTTTGAAATTCAGCGTATGTGTTGAGGGAAGTAAGCGTTTTGTTTCATTCGTCATAATAAATGAGTGTTGTTTACTGTAAGTGTTTTGTTTTGTTATAAAATAATATACAAGTGTGTTGTGTTGCGTGTAGTTGTTTAAAAGTGGAATTGTTAGTTTCGTGAGCGATCGTAATCAGTCCTCTTTTGGAAGGCAATTGTTTCGATCTTTTCTAAGAAGATTGCCAGCCTCCGGGAGAGGATTGTTGCGATCGCTATCGGAGAAATTTGGATGCGTGTCTTTAATGTGTGTTTTTTTTGTTTGTTTAGAAATTACTCGTTTTTATATTTTTTTTTTGTTAATAAAAATCTGAGCGGTACGGACGTACCGATGTCGCTTAGTAGAGTTGAATGCCTCGCATTCGAAATGAGGCCCTGTAATATAATCAATGGTTATTTATAGTTATTAATTATTTCATTGTGTACTAGTAATAGTTAATTGGTTTAATGTTAAGCAACAGTAAGTAGTCTAGGTTGCACGACAGGAATAAGTTTGAATTAGATTCCGAGTTTCGAAGGCTTCGAGTTGTGATCCCCCAGAGATGTGAGCGAGACGTCGGTCATGGACGGTGCGGCCGCAAGTGAATATGTGAACCAGAGTGTCGGACGCAAGACGGACGATGTCGTAATTGTGGTAACGAAATGCGAATAGCGAACAATTTGGTGAGTGACCTTATTTATAAATTTATCGCGGAGAAAAGAACTTCGAACCATATACTCGTCACGAAGCCCGTTGATGCCAAATCGTCCTCCCGCCTTTGGCATTCACAAACGGAAGACTGTTTCACAGTGTTGTTCTTTCGGAATGAACTATAGCGCCGCTCCCAATAGACTATTGTAATGTTAAAGAAAAGTGATTGTAACTGTTATATTTACTGACCTAGTTAAAAGTTAAGGCTAGTAAGCACCCTGTTGTGGAATTATTACCATACAGTATTGCAAAAGGATATTACTATGATGAGCATCGTGACGTAGAGGGCCCTGGTTAGCGTGTATTTACAGGCAAACAAATACGCCTACACTCATGACCAGCACTCAGGCTCGCCAGTGGCTGGAGTGATAGGGACCACAGTACTACCCATGAGGGGTTCCAGCACCTTCCCCCTTTTATTTGATTGAAAGGAGGCGCCATGAGCGTAGAGCGTGATATCTGGAATATTTGATTAGGGTGTACTTTGATGCCCATGACTATCACCTCAGCGGAGTAAATACGTTATCACGCCCATTCGATTAATGAAATTTCCTTCATGCATGGGTAAACTTTATCACGGCAGGAGTGCCAGTAATGTGCATGCAGAAACAATATTTGTAATGTACCCGGTTACGTATCATTAAGTTAAAGAATTTTAAAATTAAAATTGGGGCCCTGTAGATAATTAGTAATGCTGAATCTAGAATATAGAATAATTGGAATAGACATAAATATTTATTGTGAATAAATTGAGTTGCTTTGAACCAAATATCGCAATCCCTGTCTGATTTTTCCGTTTTATTTCGGTCCCGAACCCTAGCTTCCTTCCCCCCGACACCTGACGCAGAAACCAGGTAACATTAACTATTATTGTGGGGGTGTTGGAACGCTACATTAGTGAGTTGCGGCTGCTTTTCCCTTTGTTGGGAGCGCGTTTTTTTTTTCGAGCGTGTAGGCAGTGGAGTTGACGACGTGACAGCGATCGTTCGACTTTTTTCCTCTCCCCGATGTGGCGACATTGCTACATAAGTGTTCAAATTATGCCGGGTAAATAAACGGAGACAATAAGCCAGATCAGCGCCGTTGTGGACTCAAAACGTTCAGATGGATAGACCTTGTTGCAATCCATGATGTCTTCTGTTGGCCGATGCAAGAAATTGTGTGTATGGAACGCTTCTCCGATGTTTTCTGCTAAGTTCAGAAGGACCTTCGTACGGAAGCTCTGCAGCCAGGTGAGAGCGTTCTGGTTTTCCATTTGATATCGCGTAGTTAGTCCGATCGTTTTAATGGGGTGTAATGGTAAAATTTGCAACAAAAAGTGTAACGAGAGCTGTGATCAACGGACATATGTATGTTCATGTTAAACGGGAAATAGTTAATTGTTAACTTAATTTCAATGAATGGGAAAGTAAATGGAATATTAAGACAGAGAGCCACTTCTGATAATACTAGCTTTCAGTTTAAGCTCCAACTGAGATCGGTAACTTTTTTTTTAATAGACTATAGTTATTTATTTGAATTAATGAATTGTTTCTTTTGTTTATGTATGAGAATACATGTATGTCTAGGATTATATATTTAGTAGCTGAGTATGAGAATTAATTTAATCAGAAGGTACGCATAAGTTATGCTAAGGTCTGTTAAATTATTGTCAGGTAAGATTATTGTGTCTCTGAACGTATATTAGCACACAGAGGATGGATTAATAGCATCTTAATTGTCATAGGTGTTATTTCACATTGTTTGTAACGGGGTTACTGCTCTCTCCCCGACTTCCAAACCTAGGGTACTGAATATTGACCTTATGGGAGACTTTGATTAAAGGAGGGCACGACGCGTTCTCGAATTCAATCTGTTGTGCTAATGGTGTCGGGACAATATGTTCCAAGAAGACAATAGTATGAGAATTCTAGACATGTCAGTTAAGGCTTTTTATTGTAGCACAGAGTGTGTTTTGATTCATTGATAAGTTTGTTTAAAGAGTTTTGAACTGTTT
Source organism: Rhysida immarginata (assembly GCA_023313115.1). Lineage (NCBI taxonomy): Eukaryota > Metazoa > Arthropoda > Chilopoda > Scolopendromorpha > Scolopendridae > Rhysida > Rhysida immarginata. The sequence continues at coordinate 13,121 of JAHWFO010074002.1, forward strand.
GATAGACTATATGTTTAAATTTTGGGTTCCCAAGCTTAAATTAGATTTAGTGCTTAAAGCTATGATTATTTAAAAGGAATAAAAATGGATTTGATGATTTACTCTCGCCTACTCCTCATATCATAATCATATCACCCATGCAAGTTCTAAAAACCCGCACCTGTTCGCGTGGGTGGTTACTGTTACTGAGGTGCCTTCTGACTCCACTCCACCCTCGCTTCAGGGCACACCGGCGCTTGAACAGGGACTTTCTGCCCTAATTGGAGGTGCATGAGGTCAATGAGGAGTCGGTGGTGTGTGTTGTGTTAGAACGATTTCGTGGATTGAATGCGAGTTGTACTTGCGTGGGTAAAAGTGTATAGCACGTAAATATGCATAACGAAGGCGCAGCCGGTGACAATACTGATGAGGTAATGGAACCCAAGATGGCGGGGTATACGGGTACGGTGCCCACTTTTTCTGGGAAGGCTTGGGAATTAGTGTTTCCGGATTTCTGAAGGCGATAGACAGCATTGGGGCACTTGGTCACTGGACAGACGAAATTAAGCTGACAATGGCCAAGTCCAAACTGAAAGGCAATGCTGCACGCAAGGCCGCTAAATTAGAGCTCTTTGACATAGATAGTTTCCCGTTATTCCTTTCCCGGTTGGGGCAGATATTCGGGCGAGTGAAAATAGACCGGGACTACGAAAGGAGCTCTATGACGAGGTACAGCGGCATCGCGAGTCATTTCTGGAGTTCTCAGGAAGGCTTCAGCTCGCGATGGACCGCTTTGTTTAAGCCAACCCGACAATGGAAGCCACCCGGGATGCCCTGCTACTGCAGCGATTTCGGCATGGTACGCTCCTCCCTCATAAAAAGCTCCTCAAAGCAACTGCGCCTAAAACTTTTGAGGACACAATAAAATGTGCCATGGAATCGGAGGAGCTTGGAGGGGGGGGGGGCACCATGGTGAAAGTATTGGTGTGGAGGTGGAGAACCAAGCCCATAATTATGACGAAGATGAAGCAGGGGCAAGTTCACGCCCTAGGAAAAATAATAAGGAACTTGCATGTGGTGCCTCTGGCAAAGAATGTTCTTGTAAACAAGAAATAAAAGAAATTAAGGACATGCTTGAAAAGCTTCTCAAGGATGGGGCTGGCACTGCCCGTAGGCACAAAACAGACATTACCTGTTTTAAATGTGGCGCCTCGGGGCATTATGCCCGAGAGTGCCGTCGACCACAGCATAAAGAATCTGTGCAGGTCATGCAAGATGTCGATGACCCGATAAGGTTAAGGTGGGGCAAGGATACCTCTACCGGTTGGATGTGGTGATCCAGGGTCAACTAGTAAACATGCTGGTAGACACTGGATCCCAGGTATCATTTATAGATGACGAGTTGTGCCGGCAACTGCCACAAGCTTCTATTCAGGACGTCGATACAATGGTCCGGGGTGTTAACGGGGGTTGCATCCACATTAAACATAGTACAATGTTTGATGTGAAAATAAAGGGGAGATCTCTCCCTGGATGCAATTTCCTTCTTCACAATTTTAACAATCGCCCGTATGACGGAATCTTAGGGACCGATGCCCTGGATGGGGTTACCTTCATGTGCACCATGGTATCAATCGTGGAAGACCCAGCTGTCATGCCAGGTGATATTTGCGGGGTTAGGAAGGATCCATGTAGAAGGAAAAGGGAAATTGCTCCTTCCGCTGTTGACTGGTCAATATGACCGGGTAGACAGGTCATGATTATCGGCACCAGGAGGTCGAGAAAGAGACTGTTTGGGCCTTTTAATGTGTTGTGAGTAATGTCGGGAGCCATGGTTAAATTACAGGGAGTGAAATGTAGGGATGTGCAATTCATTCCTCGTCACCGGGTTAAGGTATTTAGCACCCTTTCTGATTATGGGTATGCTCGGAAACTGGCAAAATGTACCAGAAATGGATGGGCAGCCATTGGGACGAATAAAACTCTTTGCACAAATGTAGTTAGCAGGGTCAGTAAAAGATCGTTGGGTATGAATAGCGACGATGGTGATAGGAGTCCATTGTCTAGATCGTCATTGTCCCCAAGGGGTCATGATACAGCCCCACCAAAGAATGCTGGTGAGGGAAGTGGGGAAGTGATGCATCATGGCCCAGCATTAAGGGCAGAACACGAAAGTCCTCGCCCTACTGGCAGGTATAATTTATGACGTTGTCACAAAGTTGACTACCGAGAACTCAACCTGGGGAAAAAGGAAAGTGGAGTTGTAAATATGGGTAATTGAGATGCTAGAGTGTCTCGACAGCGAAATAAAAGAATGATGCACGCTGCAATAGAAGATAGTGGGGATAGGCATCATATAGTGTGACATAAGTCTCCCTTCGATAATGAATATGAGTCAGAATTGTGTATGTTACCGGAATGAATGCGTGTGTATGTTGTATTCAGTGTGTGTGAGTCTTAGGGGTGAAAACTTGGTTCTTTCATTCCTAAGAGGGGGCGTACGTGACTGGTGTCAGTGTGTTTTGTTTATAGTTTTAGAAGAAATATATAAAATTTGTTCATTTTGAAACTATTTCCCCGGAGTTCGTTTGTTTGGTAGTTGTAACTGTGTAGAATGAATTTTGTGCTGCTACTGTTTGTGGATGTAGTGGGTTTGAAATGTGTGGGCACGGTGTTTGTTCAAATTATGCTGGGTAAATAAACGGAGACAATAAGCCAGATCAGCGTCGTTGCGGACGCAAAACGTTCAGATGGATAGACGTTGTTGCAATCCATGATGTCTTTTGTTGGCCGATGCGAGAAATTGTGCTTATGGAACGCTTGTTCGACGTTTTCTGCTAAGTTGAGAAGTACCTTCGTATGGAAGCCCTGCAGACTGGTGAGAGCGTTCTGGTTTTCTAATTGATTTCGCGTAGTTAGTCCGATCGTTTTAACGGGGTGTAATGGTAAAATTTGCAACACAAAGTGTAACGAGAGCTGTGATCAATGGACATATGTATGTTCATGTTAAACGGGAAATAGTTAATTGTTAACTTAATTTCGATGAATGGGAAAGTAAATGGAATATTAAGACAGAGAGCCACTTCTGATAATACTAGCTTTCAGTTTAAGCTCCAACTGAGATCGGTGACTTTTGTTTTTAACAGACTATAGTTATTTATTTGAATTAATGAATTGTTTTTTTTTGTTTATGTATGAGAACACATGTATATCTAGGATTATATATTTAGTAGCTGAGCAAGAGAATTAATTTAATCAGAAGGTACGCATAAGTTATGCTAAGGTCTGTTAAATTATTGTCAGGTAAGATAATTGTGTCTCTGAACGTATATTAGCACACAGAGGGTGGATTAATAGCGTCTTAATTGTCATAGGTGTTATTTCACATTGTTTGTAACGCTCTCTCCCCGACTTCCGAACCTAGGGTACTGAATATTCACCTTAGGGGAGACTTTGATTAAAGGAAGGCATGGCGCATTCTCGAATTCAATCTGTTGTGCTAATGGTGTCGGGACAATATGTTGCCAAGAAGACAATAGTATGAGAATTCTTGACATGTCAATTAAGGCTTGTTATTGTAGCACAGAGTTTGTTTTGATTCATTGATAAGTTTGTTTAAAGAGTTTTGAACTGTTTGATAGACTATCTGTTTAAATTTTGGGGCCCCAAGCTTAAATTAGATGATTAATTATTTAGTGCTCAAAGCTATGATTATTTAAAAGCAATAAAATTGGATTTGATGATTTACTCTTGCCTACTCCTCATATCATAATCATATCACCAGTGCAAGTTCTAAAAACCCGCACCTGTTTGCGTGGGTGGTTACTGTTACTGAGGTGCCTTATGGCTTCACTCCACCCACGCTTCAGGGCACAGCTATGCTAAGATGTTTTATCTTGTAGTTATTGTTGCTTATTGAATTTCACGTTAGCTTTATGGATAAGAATTCCTGTTGATACATAAAGGCTTTACATTTATTGTGTACCATTATATTTTTTTATTAGGGTATGTTGTAGCTAAGTCGGATTGCTTAGTGGTATTTGTCTTAATAGTTTTTTTTTATTTATTCTATAATTACTTACGTATATCTAATAAGCGTTATTTAGTTATTGACCCGTTCTCTGTACGTGTCTTTTATAACTTCCACTGGGCATATCTGCCATTATCCGATATTTTTGCACGTTACAATAGTTAAAAGAGTTTAACATACGAGCTGGCAAATAACGAGCAGAACATAATTAGCCTGTCCAAAGAGCAATATTTCATATATTATATGTTGATTTTAAGATTTAGGATAGTGTATTTTATTTAAAGCAGTTAAAAATATTTTAGTCTTTCAATTTGGCAATTTGTTCCAAAACCACGCCAGAACAAAGGGATTAAATAAAACGAGGAAGTAAAATGCAAAAAGGTGGGGGAGTAGAGTGTGATAAGAGCGAAAGAAAGAAAAGAACAATTGAATTTCGTGGAATCAAAAGGTTCTAGGTTAAATAACCTTTGGTAATAAAACAATAAAAAATCGTTCTGAAGTGGTGGGAGAGACAGGAAAGAGGACAGAGTTGAACAGCGACCATGGTAGAGGTAAGATCGTCCCAAGCACACCAGCATGAGGCATAAGAATCCCACTGAGCTGAGGAGATGATGACACTGCAGGCAGCGCACTTCAGCAGTGGCAAGCAGGGTGCATCAACGGCTACCACGATGGAACCAATCCGAACACCGAGCAGATGAGAGGCCCAAGCGGACGCAATGGTAGGAAAGGTGATTTGAGAACTCAGGTACACTGAGCTGTGAAGAGCGTGAACAGTGTTACACTGTGGGCAGGACAGAAAAGAGGGAAAATCTTGCAGGAGAAAGTAAGAAGAATCTCAAGTCCTGAGCCGGTATCAAGACTTGGTCATACAGCATAAGCCCATGATGGCCAATAGACCTATGGCTAACGGTATATGCGATCGGCTCAATCAAACGCTCAAGAATACACTCCATGCGTTATGCAAGAACCTCCCAAAGGTTGGATGGACCGGTTGGACGCGTCCCTGTTCGCTATACGAACAGCAGTCAATGAGAACACCAAAGACACACCAGCATACCTCACTTATGGGTTTTACCTGAGGACACCAACGTCTTGGGAAGAGAGAGAGGACAACATGGAGGAGACGTGTGAAACATACCGCTTGAACCTGGTCAAACAATCTGGAGGAAGCCAGAACAATGGCAGCAGAAGCGAGCACACAGAAAAGAAAAAATTCTGCAATACATGAATAGGACACATAGAGTGCCCAAAGAACACAAGGCAGATTACCTAGTGTGGATATCACGAAAAGGGAGCAGGAAAAAAAAGATAGCATTTAAGTACTATCTTATAAAGCAACTAGGTGAGGTGAACTACGAAGTGAAAGACATTAAAAGGGTAAGGCACAAACAGTACATGTGGATAGACTTAAGGAATGTACACAGGAAATCCAAGCAGACACAAAATACAGACCAAAAAACACTCAGGAAAACAAGAAATGACAGCGGCTGCAGAGGAGGAGGAAGACGAAGCATGGGACAACGAACTGCCACCGCAAGCACGAGTCCCAATGAAGGCGGCACCAGAGGTGCAGAGCCACCGCTATATGCCTTGCGACCTCGACCCAACAGAATAAATTATAGAGAGTTATATGACGGCAGACATACACTATAGTTGATCAAGGGAAAGTTGGAGTAGATGTGGCTTAACGTTGATATCAATTAATCATGTCAGGCACGGAATTATGGGGTTTCTTCATTATCTATGAGGGCATAAATCCGTTCACAACGTGCAGTAACCAGCGATCATAATGGTTCTTTTCATCTATTCCTTCAATGAAAAACCTTTGGAATTCCAGGACGAACTATTCACAGCCAAGCTAGGGAGATTGTGTGGAATCTATTTTCTTATTTTAAAAACAAAGATCTTAAGAAAAGCAATTCGGCGTTAATAGAGGAAATATCTAAAATAACACAATTTCGGAGATCTCCGGTCGAACAATCGTTTAAGACGTTAAATAGGGCTATTTCGGAGATACAAGCAAGCATGCCGAACCCGTCACCTTTTTCGCAGCAGTTATGAAGAGTGGGATGACATTAACGTTCTCCCGTAATCTCCCTAGCGGGGAATTTTTTTTAATAAATAGTGTTTTTCAAGAAAAATATATCAAATATTAAAATGCCATTTTAATAGTCAGCAAATAAACGAAAGAGGCCAGTACCTTTGTTTTTATATATGTAAATAAATATTTATTTGCGAATAATTTTTAAAATTATTTTAATTCTATATCATTAAAAGGTTCAACAAAAGGAGCAAAAGATAAAATAATATTTGTACATTGACATCAATTTTAATTAAACACTATGATTTATATTAAAATGATGAGATAGGATAAATTTAAAGTGCAGTATAATGTAATTTCGCTACGAAATAAAAAAGTAACATTATTAATAAAATACTTCACAATTAAGACCTATAAACCAGGAATGATCAATCGCGATCAAACCTTTCTCTGATTGGCCAATTCAAAACTCCCAGGCTCTGCCCACTTCAACTTTCCCTGGATCAACTATAGATGGGTAGGATGGCTGGAGTACAACTCATGAGCACTATTAGTGGTAACTCAGTCTTGTTTGATGAGTTACCAAAGTAAGGGGGTCCTATGTGACATTTAGATATGTCCTTAGAAATATACAGGGTGATTCTAATAGGTCGTGCCAAAATGAAAAGGCAGGTAGAGGATGAAATTCTGAGCAAAAAAGTCTGGTCGTGTTTTTTGATCTGAAGCTCCATTAAAAAGTTATAGCACTTTAAAGTTCGATATCGGTAAGGAATACAAAGATAGATTTCCAGAAGTGACGTCAGGAAACTTTAAAGCACTATAACTTTTTAACAGAGCCTCAGATCGAAAAAAGCGACCAGACTTTTTTGCTCAGAATTTCACCCTCTACTGCCTTTTCACTTTGGCACGACCTTTTAGAATCACCCTGGCCGATACAGATACCAATATTCCTTACCGATACCGAACTTAGAGCGCTATAACTTTTTAATGGAGCCTCAGATCGAAAAATGCGACCAGACTTTTTTGCTCAAAATTCCACCCGCTACCCGCCTTTTCATTTTGGCACGTCCTTTTAGAATCACCCTGTAGATATACAGGGTCAGGACACATTAATATGATCACCTCTCCTCGAAAATGCTGGAACGTCCCATGGTATGCAGATGAAAAATCATTGCATATCATTAAAAGCTGACAACAGCAGACATGTAGTAGCATCCGTTAACACAGCAATTGTCGCCGTCATGGGCAGAGGAAGTGACCTGTCAGACATCCAAAAGGGGATGATCATTGGCTATCGGGCCAAGGGGGGCAACATTTCAGAAATGGCCACCTTTGTGAACTGCTCTAGGGATGCCGATGTGAAGGTGTACTGCGACTGGACGAACCAGACAGTTTCAGGCAACCAAAGAGGTAACTGTGGGGCCCCATGGGCCATCGATCATAGAGGCGAGCATTGGTTATGACGCCTGACCAAGACCAATCGGCGTGCCGCTGTTGAGCAATTGACACAGCCAATGAACAGTGGGGACACTAGGCATGTCAGCACCAAGATATTGCAATGATCCCTCTTGATGTTGGGGTTACGGAGCAGGTGGTTAGTAACAGCACCCATGTTGACACCTGTGCATCGCCGAAAACTCCTCCAATTCGCAAAGGACTATTGCCATTGGACCTTGGCTTAGTGGCAGAGGTTTGCTTTCTCTGACGAGTCGCGGTTTCTGGTGAACAGAGTGGACGGACGATGGAGAATTCGCCGGGAAGCATCTGAGAACAGGCATCCCGACACTATTGTTGGCAGACAACAGGGTGTTGGAGGACGTGTGACTGTTTGGGGGATGTTTTCCTGGTATGGTCTGAGTCCAGTGATACCGCCGGAGGATACACTAAATGCTGTTTGATACCTGACGATTATCACAGACCAGGTACACCCATTCATGTCGACAGTGTTTCCTCAGGGTGATGGCACCTTTCAACAAGACAATGCTCCCTGCCATACGGCCAAAATTGTCCACGACTGGTTCGAGCAGCATGAGTATGAATTCAAGCTACTGCCATGGCCACCAAACTCCCCGGACCCCAGTCCCATTGAACATTTGTGGGACCATCTCCATCGCCATGTTCGCAAGCTGGACCCTGCACCGCGCATGGTGATGGAATTACGGGATGCACTGATCACCGAATGTTCCCAGACACCTGCAACCACCATCCAAGGACTTATTGACTCCCTGCCATGTCGACTAACTGCTGTGCTTGCAGCCAAAGGTGGATATTCCGGATACTAGCAGGTGGTCATATTAATGTGTCCTGACCCTGTATATCTATATCAGCAGACATATATATGTTTCTGTGTGGATGTATTGTATATGGGCACACATGGATATATAAAATATACATCAAGTAGAAATAAAAGAAAATTATTAAAGAGTTAAAAGAGTTTAACGCACGAGGTAGCTGAACATATTTAGAATGTCCAAAGAGCAATAAATCATACATTATATGTTGATTTTAAGAATTAGGATACTGTATTTTATTTAGAGTAATTAAAAACATTATAATCTTTCAATTTGGCAGTTTGTTTAATGATATGCAATGATTTTTCATCTGAACGAAGGGATTAAATGAAATAAGGAATAAAACGCAAAAAGATAGGGGAATAGAGTGTGATAAGAGTGAAGGAAAGAAAAGAACAGGGGGAAAGTAGAATTATGTGGAATCAATAGGTTCAAGGTTAAATAACCTTTGTTAATAAAACAATAAAAAATCGTTCTGGAATGATGGGAGAGAAAGGAAAGAGGACAGAGTTGAACGGCGACCATGGTTGAGTTAAGGTCGTCCCAAGCACACCAGCATCAGGCATAAGAATCCCACTGAACATTCAATTTATTATAATAACCGTTTGTAATATCCTATAATATAATAAAGTATTAACAATTAAAACGGTGAATTTTTAATATCAATAATTTATTTAATTTAATTTATTTAATTTACAATGTACATTGAACAGCAATATGCTTAAGACAACGTTAGGGATAAAAAGTAAAGAATAATAAATTGTTCAATCGTAAAAAAACAATAAGTTTTTAGATTTTTACAAAATTTTTCAGTTGAAGAGAAAAGAAGATCAAAATCATAAATATTTTAACACTAGCAGAGACACCCGACGTTGCCCGAGATAATTATAATTGTAGGTTAAACAGAACAACCTCATGAAGTTGAATAATAAATTTGTTTTCAGTAATTCTATAATTTCCTTCTATAGACGAAGCAGTTGTTCAGATGTTTCCGATGCCCGGACAACTTTTTGTCATCTCTGCCCAATATTCATTCATTTCTTCGCTGGCATTTCGATAGATATGAATTATTGTTATAATCCTTCAAAAGATTATTACAGGACATAATACCATATGGTTGTTGGTTTGAAGAGATGAGTTTATGTAAGCTTTGTTATTGGTTATGTCGCCCAACTGTAGCTCGAACAAAGGGACTGCCTCCTCTGTTCTCTTTCAATCTTTCTCAATAGTCTGCTAACTCTCCATTACCTCCAATTACGGATCATTATTAAATATTTCCAAGAAAACGTTAACTTCTAAGAAAAGCCCGAACAACAGGAATTCTACGTATTGTTACAAAATCAATTTTATTTTATAATTTTCAGAGGTGGGATGTAACCATCATTCTTAATGAACTTGCTTATATTGCACACTTTGCCCGGGCTTTACTTACCCTCTTGTTGTTCTGTCTCAGATTAAAATGTTATCCATCTTCACCCCCAAGGAGCATCACTGGATACTTTACACCAGGACCGTCCAACTCGTGCATTTCGCCTGCGTGCAACATAAAATGCTCGCAGACAAAGCTCACGGGCAAAGCCGAGGTGATAGTCCAAAACTCAGGTGGGGAGTGGGTATAGCTTTCATATGCAGTGTTGCCAGACTTTAGGGGGCGATTGAATTAAATGAGGAATTATTTCTTTTGTTATTAATACTTGCTTGTTTTTCGTCTCGCATAACATGGCGTACATTCCTAAAAAGGATAAAATCGCTGAACCAGTATTTAAACCGCAGTGGAAGAATATGTTTTTTTTCCATTATTCACAGATTGGATTCGAAATGCTTAATATGTAATCATGTCCTATCGGGGGAAAAATATAATTCTACCTGATATCGAGAAAATTGTCACATTAAAAGAAAGGAAATAAAATGGTAAGCTGCCTCGTTTTTTTTGTTTTTACAATGTCGAATTGATAATTGGCAACTCCACTTTAATGAACTGATCAACATAATGTGCAATAGGGGGGTTAGGAAGATGACCCACGTGCACGGGCGCTGCCCGCAGACAGAAATCTTGGACAGCCCTGCTTTAGACCTATCTTTTAAAATTTCCCTTACCCTTGACGTAGAAGCTCTTATTCCCTCCTGCTCTAGCGGAGCTTCCGTTGTTCAGATGTTTCCAATGCCCAGATAGCTTTTTATCTTTCTGTTGCAAATTTCACTGATTAATACTCGTTCTTTCTCTTACTTTTGCCAAACGCACAAATTTTCGTCAGACGTCTGGACGTTTTTAGGGAGCTCAAGGGAGACCCGTGTGATTCCTTATCCTCCTCGATAAACACTGCCTTGTCATTGCATAATCATATTTATGCTCGTTGTTATAATTCGTTACCCCCTCCCTAAAAATGTTAATATGGTTAATTATGTAGTGCCACACCAGTAAATGTGTTACGTTTGAAGTGCCACACCAGTTAATGTGTTACGTTTGAAGTGCCACACCAGTTAATGTCTTAAGTATATAGTGCAACACTAGTTAATGTGTTAAGTATACAGTGCAACACCAGTTATTGTGTTAAACTTTCAACCCCCCTTTCCCCCTCTTAGGGGTTGAATTTCGAAAAACCCCTTCATTTTGCTCACTTACATTTTGTAGAGAACCTTTGTACAAAATTTCAAGTTTCTAGGCCTTATGGTTTGGGCTGTGCGTTGATCACTCACTCAGTCAGTTTCTTCTTTTATACCGGGTGTTTTTGAATTGAGTACAGATTTTTTTCGGAGATGATAGAAGAGGTCCTTAGAAGTATTTTTTGTCATATGAACATAGGGTCCCCGCAGCTCCGTTTACTTACAATACTGCATTGAACAATTAAATGACACCGGCAGGCAGTGTGCGTTGGTAGTCCTAGATTATTTTATTTTTAACAATTAAAACAAGTAATCTACTGTAATAACTTTTAAAGTAATTGTTTGCAAAGAAATTTCAAGGTGCACATGCTTGTTTGTTGAAAAGTCTTAGGACAAACTTCGTCAAGGAGATTCCATGGTATCCAACCCCTTTGTAAAATACGATTAGTCCATATGTAAATGAAGTAATCGCATTGTGGGAAAGCAGTAGGTAACGATTTGTTTTAAAAAGTTCACTTGATGTACTTTTTACATGTGTAAAGTTAAACAAACAGTATGAATCGTTTTACATGGAATGATTATGCAGACATGCATCTGTGTCTCGGTGCTGCTGGTACCATGGATGGCAAGGCGTTTGTATGCTGAACGTTATCCCAACAGAATTCTTCCCAATTCACGAACATTTGGTGCAATAGATCGTCGTCTAAGAGAAACAGGCTCATTCGCTCACGATAACCATCAGCATGGACGTCGTCGGTGGTTACGCTCCCCAGAATTAGAGGATGAAGTTTTGGAAAGGTTTAACCAAAATCCATCGACAAGTACTCGTGCGTTCGGAGATGCTCTGAATACTAGTCATATCACTGTATGGAACATTTTACATGACAACCTGCAACGGATCATGTTCAAGCTTCGAAAGGTGCAGGAATTATGTCCCAATGATCATGGTCCCCGGCGTGCTTTCGCGGAATGGTTTATGCAGCAATAGAATAGGAATTCCAAACTTTCCTTCAATGGTTTTGTGGACAGATGAGGCAACGTTTACGCGAGAGGGAATGTTCAATAGCTACAATAGTCATCTGTGGTCTTATGTCAACCCATGTGCAACACATGTTAACAGTTTTCAGCATCGTTTTTCGTTGAATATTTGGGCTGGCATGATTCACAATATCCTGATTGGGCCATATCTCCTACCATGCCGTCTTAACGGGCAAACATACCTTGGTTTCCTGAAGGAGGAGCTCACTAGTGACCAGACATTTTATGTGGTTTCAACAGGACGGCTCACCTTCGCATTACACAAGACCAGTTAGAGATTACCTAAATGAGACATATCCTGGTCGTTGGATTGGTCGTGGCGGACCAGTTGCTTGGCCACTGAGATAGCCAGATCTCACACCGATGGATTTTTATTATGGGGAAGCATAAAATCAATGGTGTACTCCGAATCCGTAGGTACCGAAGAAGAATTGGCTCGTGTTGTCGCGGCAGCAGGTGACATCAGCGACCGTGCTAATCAACTGTTTCCACGCATACATCAATCCATCATAAGGCGTTGCGAATTGTGCTATGAAGCAAATGGCGGTCATTTCGAACAATTACTGTAAAAGTCATACAGTAGATTGCTTGTGTTAATTGTTAAAAATAAAATAATCTAGGCCTACCAACGCACACTGAATCCCGGTGTCATTTGATTGTTCAATGCAGTATTGTAAGTAAACGGAGCTGCGGGGACCCCATGTTCATATGACAAAAAATACTTCTAAGGACCTCTTCTATCATCTCACAAAAAATCTGTACTCAATTCAAAAATACCCTGTATATGTAGATATAACATTTGTAATCTAATTAATGGGTCTTTGGACCGAATATCATTACAGCTAAAAATCTGGTAATCACGAAAATGATATGTAGGAACATTGAATCGCATACATGTTACAAAATCAGCTAAAGCCAAATCTGACAAACAATATTTTTTCAGAAAAACTAGGTCATTGAACAGACGTCGCCAGTGAAGCAGCAAGTGATTATGTAAGAAGACACAAAAACGAAATTCGTAAAAACCACAGTTTGGATAATAGCGCCGCTGTAAAATGTTAATATAACCTTTTTTGTATACCTTCGAGTTGTTTTACGTTCGTGCTACCAAGACAACTGAAGCCAAGTCCAACCGTGTTAGAACAAACACATCAAAAAGTCTGATAAAGGTAGTGGGGTCACGAAAGCTTTCCGAAATCCGGGTGATTAAACCTAGCCATCGATTAGCTAGGGCAGTTATGTAATTAGCATGGTTACTAAAGGACAGGCGGGCATCCAAAAGAACCCCAAGGTCTCTGATCACTGAGACACTTTCAATTCTTGTTCTAAAGATCGTACATTGGAATTGAATAGGTCGATGTCTTCTGGTAAAGATAATTTTATTACATTTGGATATATTTATAGATAGATTATTGCTTGTATACCGTCGAGCCGCTTGATTTAAACATAGCTGCAGAGTGGAGGCTTCTTCATGTGAGGCAACCATAGAGAATATCTTTACATCATCTGCAAATCCGAGTTTCTCTCTTTCAACATAGTAGAAAAAATCGTTAAAAAATATTAAGAAGAGAAAAGGACCCAGTATAGATTCCTGGGGGACCCAATTTCCACTCTAAATTTTGTGTGTGTGATTATACAATTTATTTTTAGAGTCCCATATCTGTCCAAGAGATCCAGGAGTCCGACACTCCATAATAAGATAGTTTAAGCAGGAGGGAGGAATGGTTAACCCTATCAAAAGCCTTCTCTAAATCAAAATTGATCGCATCTAATTGACTCCCACAGCTACAGGACTTTTGAATCTTCCCCAGTAAAAGTATTAAATTCGTGGTGGTAGAACGATTTGGAAAGAATCCGTGCTGTGCTGGATGCAATGCGTTTCAGAAGAACGGAAACACTTTAGAATAAATTAGTTTCTCGAAAATTTTTCCAAATGTGGATAGAAGGGAGATAGGTCTATAGTTTCTTGGGTCATCTCTGATTCCTTTGTTTTTATATATTGGGACTACAATAGAAGATTTCCAACTTTTAGGAAATACACAGTTCTAGAAGCAGTTTAAATATATGTATTAAACAGGGGGCAATAATCTCTCTGCATTCTTTTATAATAAACGGTGGGACTCCATCAGGTCCTAAACTTTTGGAGGGTTTGATACTTTCAATCAACTTGTCGACACCAGCTCGAGAGAAGTCGAAGGATGGATTATCAGAAGACAAGCAGAAGTTAAAATCACGTGGCAGTTTATTATCTTCGTAGAATTGACTAAAATTATTTAATAGACAGGGATATTGACAATACAATTGCGCAAAGTACTCAGTAAGTAGTTGTTGATCCTCGTCGGATGATTTTTAATAATAATATCCTCTCATTTATCTCGAGTTAGGGTCCCAACAAAGTTCCAGAATTCCTTCGGGTTCGATTTTAAGCAATGCTCCATATAGTTTTGGTGTCTGACTCAGTCTCTCGCTAGATGTTCCTTGGCAAGCTTTCTCTAGTTTCTGTACTGGATATAGTCGCGAATCTTTCCATACCGTTTCCAGCGGGTGTGCACTCTCTTATTATTCCGAAGTGATGTATTGAGGTCACTAGAGAACCAGGAAGGGTAGAACCCCTTGGATGGACGGAATTTCGGAATAATCTTATCCATGGATTGTTGAATTTGAGATATCAGATATTCAGCATATAGGTCCGGGTCAGAGGAGTAATATAACGGGAGTCAATTGGCGTTAAGAGGAAAAAACGATTTATAATCGCCTCGTTTAAAGCTATATACCTCGTTTTCAGTAGATTGGCAGTCTTGAGCACAAAAATCTCAAAGGCAATTGGCGGATGATATGGATCTGCATCAACTATACTTCTGTCAGCAGGACAGACTTCCAGTTAAGTCCATGAGGTGAAAAGCAAGTCAAGTAATCTATTTTTGCAGTTTAGAATAGGATTCTTCTGGGACAACCCCAAGAAAGACATTACTGAGTTCATTGATGAGATCTTAGTGGCCTCTGTGTTATTGGTGGTCCTAGTATTGGTAATTAGCTCAGCATACAGGAGAAGGTTAAAATCTTCTACAAGCATAATTGATCCAGAATATGAAGCTAATTCCGACTCAATAAAGCTTAAGTAATTTAGGAAATTTTTCACGGTATACGCTTGTACAAAATAATGGCAACCAAGGATAAATTTCTGTGAGTTAAGTCACATTCAATCCAAACACATTCCGGTATTGTTTCAAGCTCAACACAGCGTTTTGATATGAACGAGGAACGCACGGCAATAAGAGATCCTCCACCGCAGACTCCGACTGTTGGGTCTCCGTCAGCTCGGTAGACGTTATAGTAATCTGGAAAAACCAATTTGCTAGTTATAGTCTGGTCTAGCCAAGTTTCTGATAAACAAATAATGTCATAATCGCTGAAGATTACTTGATTATAGAACTCTTGTGACTTTGTCCTTAATCCACGAATATTTTGATATTAAAAATTAAGTCCATTGCTTAAAGAGTTATTGTTTGCTAAATTAGGTGCCATCCTGTCACGTCGTTTCTGAAATCAGAAGCACTGCGCAGTCTTCAGTGGACCAATAAAAGGAGTTACAAGTACATGAGAGAGAGAAAGGAGCATACATCTCCTTTCTCTCTCTCATGTATTCTAGCATCCACAGATTCGTAAGGTCAGTTTTTAATTTATTCTTTAACTCAATTACAAGTAGTCCTTTAGGCCAAAATTCAGAGGTGAACAAGTGGTCAAAGATACTTGGTTCGGCTCCAAGATAGAAAGATGAATAGGATTGATGTCGGGTTTTAGGTCTCTCACACGTGATAGAGGCACAATCAATAGTTTTATCTTTGAGATAGGTTAATATGTCGGTGCTTTTTGTATGTGGATCCAATCTAGTGTTGAACATGGCTTTGCGAGGGGCCAGTTTCTCGCCCTTCTCCACTACAGTTAAATTGGAAATCAAATTAGGATCCTCTGGTCGGGTATTTTCTGAATTTTCCCGCATTGCTCTAGAGAAGCTGCAGACGCATATGAAAGCGAATTTGCGGTTAAGTATGATGGAAGGTTAGTTTTGGCCGCCTCAGTCAGTCAGATGGCGTTCGCCAATATCAGGTTTAATTTCTGAAATTTGATTTTTATCATTCACCATTCTACGTATTGAGCACTTTCGATTTGAAGATCAGACACATTTTTTTGTAGAGCTTGAGCAGTTGTCTCCAACGAAGAAACTTTATCCAGCTTCACGCTTAAATCACGGAGCAGTTGACACACCTGTTTGAGATGTGATAAGTCGTCGACTGTCACGTTCAGGTTTGAATTTTCGTTTTGCGCTTCGCATTTATAACAAATAAATGAGTTTACTCCATTGGTAACTAATGCTGCCAGATCTTGTGTAATAATGAATAAGTAAACAATATATCTCATAATTACATGTATTCATTATTAATAAAAGGTTTATCTTTTAAATTGGTAATATTGTGTTATATTGTAAAATATTACAAATAATTATTATGATATTAAAAATTCAGAGTTTTTATTCTTAGTAATTCAATTTATTCCTAAAAACCGTTACAATTAATAACATATCCACAATGGCTGGGAAATGTAAATCCATGTCTTTGGTAAAACTTTGATTGTGGAGGTGAAAAAGTCCATAAAATCATATATATAATTGGAATCCAAAAAACAACCCTACTTGGAACAGCATATATACTCCGACGATACCTAGACAGCATATACCCAAGGACTCGACCTGTTTAGCAACCACCTGCCTTTGGCTGTGAATCAGACTAATGATTAACCCAACATAATAATAATAATAATAATAATAATAATAATAATAATAATAATAATAAAGTTTGAGGAGGAGAGAAGAGCAAAAGTGGGCGCATCCAGGAAGCAGGAATTCATGGTCAGAAAATAGTTAATATGAATAATATGAATAATAATAATAATAATAATAATAATAATAATAATAATAATAATAATAATAATATGAATAATAATAAATAAATGAAGTTTAAAAAATATTTTAAGACAGAAAGAATGGGAAGGTGTCGAGATTACTCTATTTTCTATGATAATACGAGTAAGGGTAACAGGACGGAAGGAAAAAAAATTAAAAAACAAATAAATAAATAAATAAATAAATAAATAAATAAATAAAAAAGAAATAGAATTGAGGGGCGAGTCAATTAGAAAAGGGAGAAAAAAGCCTAGAGACAGCAAAGGTCAAAAAAATTGTCAATATCGTTAATAAAATCATAAGGGTAATATTTCAGATAACATACATGGGGGTGATTCTCATAGGTATTGAGGTCCTCTACTCAATTTTTCATTTTGGGTGCATACCATTGGGACACGTTGTATATCTTTTATTTTAAATAAAGATGAATTGGTTTTAAATTATAATAAAAACGTATTATATTTAGAAAGAAACTTTCAAAATACGATTAACAGTCAAGTAGCATGAAACAGTAAAAATAAAATGCACTTCTAGCTGGTTACAAATTGTTATTCAGATGCATTTTTAATACACAGTCCAGTCACATTAATGTGACCTTCCCCTACATTCAACATCGGCGGAGTCATGCAATTGTTGGAGTCATGGCGAAACTTTCACTATTTACCCGACCTCCATGATTATTGGCTTCCGAGCCAAGGGCGGCAGTATTTCTGAAACGGCAAGTTTTGTGAACTGACCACGTGTCGCCATGGTGAAAAAGGCAATATCCTTATTCAGTGACGTGCCAAGTGTGGGGCACCACGGGCCATAGATGACAGAGGTGAACGATGGTTACAGAGATGCTTGCAAGCGAACACACGCGCAATCGTGGACCAACTGATCTCCCAGATGAACCAGGGAGCTATCAAATGTGTGTCGTCAATGACAGTTGGGCTCCGCAGCAGGCGGGTGGTTCGTGCATCAATGCTATGGCTGTTCACCGGAGACAAAGACTGACATTTGCTCGCCAGTATCGCAACTGGACAGCAGCCAACTAGCGAAAGGTATTTATTTTCGATGAATCATGGTTTATGTTCCATCGGACAGATAGACGATGGCGTCTACGACGTTCAGTGTCAGAAAACAAACACCCTGCAACACGTGCTGCAAGGGTCCAGGCCGGAGGAGGCAGCGTTATGGCAGGTTTTCATGGCATTCCCTGGGTGCACTAATCATTGTGGATGACACCATGGACCAATGGAAGTACGCATCTGTTCTTTTGGACCATGTCCACCCCTACCTGCAGATTGTGTTTCCTCAGCATGATGGCATCTTCCAGCAGGACAATGCGACGCGCCGTACAGCGGATAGTGTCCATGCGTGGTTCGAAGAGCACGCGGATGCGTTTACGGTGCTACACTGTTTGGTGTGAGAGCTGGTTTTGTCCGATAATGATAACCCAGTTTATGTAATCTGTTTCTTAGTTTTTTGTCGCTCACTTTTACACCTGACTTAGCTCATTCACTGTTCATGTCTTTGGAGGTCTGTTTTCTCACGTTCTTGCACAGCTTCCTCAATTCCCGATCTTGTCTCGGAGTTGTTGCCTTTGGTCTTCCACTTACTTTTTGCCTCCTAACGGATCCTGTGGTCTTGAATTTCTTCCATAAGTTGGAAACTTCTACTTGTGTGCATCCAAAGCACTTGGCTACATCTTGCTTATCGCCACAGTGCAAGTTTTCAATTATTCTTGTTTTCATATCATCGGACAGCTGCTTATTTGGAGACATTAATGGAGCTCGACTTTAAAATAAATAATAAAATGTGTTGATTGCTATCATGGAATAGCTCATTTAACAGAAAAGGGAGATAGATGAAGATTCAGGAATATAAAATGCAATTTACAAGTGAAATAGCACACATTAGTTTCTTATTTCTCAAGATTATGCGTATTAGTTTTTATTTTCCACAGAAGAGTTACTTCTGTAATTTTTAAAGAAAATCCAACCATTAGAAGTCTACATAAAAATGGGTTATGAAAATCAAATATAGCTCTTTACCAATAAATTATTTTCCAAATGAGTTTACGAGTAATTCCTTTTTAATTACTTTGTTTAGATCCACCGTAATGAGTTGGAATACATATTAGTTTTTTCTTTCCATGGGTTGTATAACATATTGCACTTGTTATCACCACCAACGTATTAGCAAAATTAATGCTTTTATGTAGCGATATCACTCTAAGAGCGGCCCTATATAATATGAGGCATGATATTTCTTCAATTCAAAGCATGATAGTCTTTCCTACCGGTATTCCTGTTTCAAACAAGTTCACGCAGCGCCCTTGGTAAATTGCATGGTAATATTAGCCAAAGAAATAATTCGACAGAAGAAATTTCGATTAAATGGGTATTTAACTTATCAATATTTTGTCACATTCACAACCAAAATGCCGCTTTTAGATTTGCCACTCCGGACAAATGTCCAGGTTGTCTGCCCCTAGAGCGGGCTTAGGATAGTCAGGAGCAAATAAAGTGCAACGCCTGGCCCACTTTCTGCTCCAACGTCAACCACGGAGAGCCACTGATGGGCTGAATCATCACATGACATGAAAAGTGGGTCTTCTACAATAATATTCATCTATTTTACCAATGATTATCATCAGAAGAACGTCCTAGAAAGGCCGGCCCAGTGGCCAAAAAGCTAGAGTGTACAAAGAATTCGTCAGGTTGCAGGTGTTTGTTCTCGGAATGTAAAAAGATAATAATCATGTTGAATTCTCTTGATTGGGGAAGAAATATTAGAAATGACCTAGTTGTTGGCGTGCCCATAAAACCTATCGAACTAACCAACCTCCGAGAAAGATCCCAAACAGGACCTGTATGTGAAGAAAGTGTTGCTGATCGTTTTCTGGATAGCACTTGGAGTAATGCACTTTGAGGTGTTACTGTTAGATCAATTTCATTTTTATGTATACTGTGATATGCTTCAACAGAGTCTTCAGAAACTCCTCAATAGGGCCTTGCGAAACATCGATGTTTTAAACTCATTGATGATTTCAGTCCATCGATGTATGACGTGAACTATCGATGTTTTTCAGGTTTTATTTAGTTAGAAAAATGGCACAGCAGAGTTAGAAAAACAGCAGAAACAAATGGGAGTACCTGTTTTAATATTAATTCGAGGGGTGCCAACTAGGTGGAATTCTACGTATGAGATGACTCAGAGATTTCTGAATATTAAAGAGTCTGACCTTGGTTTTACAAAAGCTAAGTAATGCTCCCGATATGCTGGCTGGGGCAGAATTGAAAATTTTGTAACCATTCTATTTGACAACTCTTGAAGTGTCAAGTGAAAAACATGTTAGGGTCAGTATAATAATTATTCCAATGCTAACCATGTTAAGTGTGCATGTAACCAAGGGAGATATTACACCAACAACTACTTTTGGTGAAGAGTTGCTTGCAAAGGCCTATCAATTTATGGATAGCAAGTTTCGGAGCACAGAAACCAAGCTTATGTACAGTAAGGCCACCATTTTGGATCCCAGATATAAAAAGCATGATTTTAAAAGTCGGTCATGTTCTGGAATTCCAAAAAATATATATGCTGTTGTATTCGGATGTCCAAATATTTCGGTAATTCCTTGGGTATTGCCCCTAAAGAGCCAATTACTATTGGGATGACAGTCGATTTCTTTTTCCACAGCCAATTGATTTCGATTTGAAGGTCGTGGTATTTCGTCAATTTTTCAGTTTGTTTTTCTGTTATTCTGCTGTCTCCAGGTATAGCAATATCGATGAATCGTACTATTTTGCTTTAAATGATTGTGATATCGGGTGTATTGTGTGAAAGGTGACGGTATTCTAAAGTCCCAGAGGATCTTTACATGTTCATTTTCTAAGACTCGTTCAACTTCATCCTCCCAATATTTCTACTGCGTGGTCGAATCCAAATTTTTGGCAGAGCTTCCTGTGGATTATTTTGGCCATTCTATCATGTCGATGTTTGTACTCTGTTTGGGCAATCTTGCTGCAGCTACCAATTAGGTGGTCGACTGTTTCATCTTTTGTCTTACAAAAGCGGCATTTGCTGTTATTCGTAGAGTGCTGGATTTTGACTTTCATGCAGTTTGTTTGTAAGGCTTGTTCTTGTGCGGCCATAATAAAACCTTCCATCTCCTTTTTCAATGTACTTGTTCTTAATCATTCCTATGTGTCGCGGAATTTCGACAGCGGTAATTCCATGGACAATCTATGTCATCATGACACTCGTTGCATTTATTCATGTCATCATCTGCTAGCGAATGGATGAGGCGTCATGGCGATCGTCATAGACAACGTGAGAAAAACGAGATCACAAGAAGTGCGCAGAGGATCAAGTTTGGAGATGCGCGTAAATTAAGATCAAGACGCAAATGGAGAACGGGAGAGTCAGCAACTATTATGAACATTGAGAAAGCTGAAGTAAATAGGCAAAGTGAAAGAGCGGTTCCCAGGTTCAGCAGAGAGCTCGGCAGGAAAGCTTTCGACGACGCAGAGAAAGCGGGTAGAGCTTCTTCAGGAGACATTGGCTCGGGGAACGGTCGAACACGTAGTGCGACAGCGGAAGCAACGATTCGTACCCGTGTTGCTATCGTCAAGGTTAGTGAACTTTGCTTGTGCAACTCCCTTCATACCTGGACTCTCATTTTTCGCTTCCAAGTGCAGACCTACAGTTTCAGCAATTTAGTATCTGCTCGTATTGCCATTATTTCCAAGCAGAGTGATTATGTGAGCGTTTTCTACGAGCTCAGCAACTTACACGCCTATAGGAGGGAATGCGTCAGGGGACTCTGGCTAAGTGGGCTACGAGGCTATCTAATGGAAAGCATTGGCTTTGTTTTGGTACGAGAACGTGAGTAAATAAATTCCATTCCGCCATTATTGATTTGCTACTTTGTATGTGCCTTCAAAACTTCAGAACAAGTGGAGATGAGCGAACGATAGCTTTGAGACATTTCATATATTTATTCTTACGCATTTAAGGTATATGAACACTCAACCGTTTAGTTTAACCCCATCTCTTTGTCTGCTACTCCGTAGGACATAAGAGTGCGCTCTGAAGGTGCCGTTAGTAAATGACGTAATCAACCTAGATTGCTTCTACCCATTGGGAGCTCAGGCTTCCTTTGTTTGTTTCGTTGTCTGTGTGCATGTGTGCGTACCGATGTGCAACGAGTCCCCAACGTGCCATAATAATAAATTATTACTTGTGATACTGTGTGCCTTCGTACTCAAATAGTGCCACGTTTTCACGTATTATACATCCGATCGAATTTGTGATTCCCGAATTGTGTATTTAATATGCCAATGAAATTTGTTGTTTCTGTGAGAAAGATATCTGCTCATAATTTAATTAGTTACAATTATCTTTAATTATTCCTAGCGTTAAGCGTAGCTACCATAAGTTTTGTTTTGAATAAATCTTTTTTTTGTTGCTTTTACATTTACGCCTGCTCTGTCATTTGCTTCCACTGCATACTCATATTTTTGACCATGACAGAAGCGGCGTAGTATGTGTTAGCAGAGCAGTGACAAGGTGGCCTCTGCGGGTGCTCAGTGAATTCTTTCCCTTATAATGTTACGTACGAGTAAGTGTTAGCAGAGCAGTGACAAGGTGGCCTCTGCTGGCACTCAGTGTTATTGCTATTTTGCAAATTTACTTAAGAGTGCGTGTACTTAATTTATCTTGTTTTTTCCCGTTTATGTGGTACTGTGTTCTAATTCTACAGAGTGAGGAGTGTGTCATTTTAATTGGGCATCTCCCAATTATTAGTGTATATTTTTTTTTCTGCACCAGAGTGCTACAATAGTAGTGAAGTGGCATAGTGCGAGTAGACACAAGAGTGAGCCTCTGTGAATTGTTGTGCAAAAAAAAAGGGAAAAAAATTCTCATTCAAAAATATAATAATAGTTTATGGTTACTGGGGTGTCGTCGCACATACGCACATACCAGTGCCTGTGATTTAGTGATTGTCAAGTTGGTGCATTAGTGTGTTTTGTGAAGTGGTATGTTTACGTGCAAAGTGTAAGGTCGCTTAACATGGATCAGGCACCAGCGTTGAAGCAGCTGGGTGGGATTTCCGATTCACTCGATCGGCTTAACGCTGCACCGGTGCAACGAGCGGTGGAAGCCATGCAATTTCCCAGCTTCAGTGGCAAACCACGGGAGGATCCCGAACAATTTTTGAAGCATTTCATTACCATTGCAGGATGCAAGCAGATCCGGCAACAACAGTATATGCAGGTTATCCCCGCCTACCTAATTGGAGCAGTGGCAGTATGGTACTCCAACTTTGTGGAAGCCAACCCTCTCCTGCTATTGGAACTCTTTCAAAGAAAATTCCTCGAAGTCTTCGGAGGTGGTCAGACGCAACTGACTCGACGTTCAAAACTCCAACGATTAAAGTTAAAAGTAAACAATGCAGCCGAATACGTCACTATATTCAGACAGCTGCCGGGCGGTCTAGTCAACTCAACCCAAATGGAGAAGGTGCATCTGTTTTTGCAAGGCTTGCCTAATAAACTAATGGCACAGCTAAAGCTACAAGAGATAGTTGCCTTGGAGGACAGCATCGCATTCGTTGAAAAGTGGTTCTGCGCTCACCAAGGATTACCCGAAGTCATGGACGAACCAATGCAGGTGGACGTGATGCAGCGGCCAAGGTGGTTCAAGGAGCCTAAGCGTAAGGACAACCGGAAGTGCTATAAATGTGGGCACCCCGGGCATCTGGTTGGCAACCAGCACCGGAAGCTCGACCAGGCCAAAGTAAAGCCAGACAGATGAACTTTGTGCATAAAAACTTAGCAGGTGAAATGTGTGCTATAGTGGGATATATCAAAGGATAAGCGTGTAAGGCATTAATTGACACTGGGGTCCTGGACAATTATATAGATATCAACCTCGTGTCCCAGCTGCAGGTAGCCACCACTGCTGTTCAACCACTTAAATCCATTTTATTTGCGGATGGAACGCCTACTGCGATTACCCACACCACTCTAAGAGTACCGGTTAGGAGTGGTCATTACCAGGCCAAGCTTAACTTTGATAATGTGCGTATCCTAAACTATAGCTTAATTTTGGGACTTAATTGGATTAAAGAAAAAGAAAAGATATGCCATCAATCAGAGGGGTAAAGGATGGTGGCTACCACAATGGAAACCCTCTAACAATACTGAAATGATGTCAGAAACAGAACTATGTACTATAATCAACACAGAACCAGCAACACCCCTATTTGCCATCTTTGGTATATTCGGAAACGAAATTAAGTTGAATTATACCCATCCCGAATGCCTTGATCTGGTGCAGGAGTATGCCGACGTCTTCAGGAAGGAGTTACCGGCTGGACTGCCCCTCGATGAAAAACACAGCACGAGATACATCTCGAGCAGAGCTTCACACCGTTTAATTCTCCATTATATCCCCTTTCTAGAGACGAAGAGGAAAAACTACAAAAGGTTATGAAGAACATGGTAAGCAAAAATCTTATCCAGCCATCAACGTCGTCGTTCGCTTCACCCATCTTGTTCGTAGTTGAGAAGGACGGTAAATTAAGGCTATGTCTTGATTTTCGCAAAAAAAACAAGATGACAAGAGAAAACTTTTACCCAGTGCCCAGAACGGACTCAGAGTTAGACAGATTGGAGGAAGCCAGAATATTCGCCAAGTTAGATGTGCTTTAGGCCTACCATCAGATCCGTATGAGTCCCTCCGACATACCATACATGGCTTTCAATGTCCGCACTGCCATCTATACTGACAACCAGAAAGTTTCTAGATTGCTCGCCCAAGTTAAGTTGTCCAGATTGCAAGCACAGGTGTTACAATATATCATGGACCACAGAGTAACAGTGAAGTATATAATTTCGGAACACAAACGTGCTGTCTAGAGCCTTTTATGGAAAGAAACATCTAATGGCCATACATTCACAGGCTTTGCTGTGTTCGGGGCCCGCGAGTGTGTATACAATCTATGTCGTCACGACCCTCGTTGCATTTATTCACGTCATCAGCCTGCTAGCGAGTGGATGAGGCGTCATGACAACATGGGAAAAACGAGATCATAGTGCGTAGAGAATCAGGTTTGGAGATGCGCAGAAATTGAAAAAGGCAGATTACACGTGGAAGGAGCGGAAAAAGGAGGCTTGGAGACCAGGATGGTGAAAGTCACGCAAATGGAAAACGGGAGAGTCAGCAACTACAGTAAAACCTCGTTACAACGTACTTCAAGGGACCTGGAAATTTGTACGTTTTTCTGAGGTGTACGTTATACTGAAACTGGGGGGGGGGGGGAGGTGGGCTTGTGAAAAATGCATATATTCATAAAAAAACATAAGAATACATGAATGCATTTTATTTTATTCAATACAAATACACTATAGGATATACAATATGTAGTGAAATGTTGAAATGAAAAATTCCCTGACTTTTCTCGGTTACATTCCCGTACCTATCCCGATCGCATGCGACAATCGACAATCGAACATGCTAGATTGAGTAGCATGCAGAGATTTCCGGGTTACTGACCAACCAATGAAATGTGAACTCGGCTTAATTAGCCCATTGGCCCAGTTGCAGCTTTCGCATGGGCTGCATTGACCAATCAGTGCAAGACATGTGAACGATGTACGTTGTACTGAAGGGATAATTTAACCAAAGGGATGTAAAATTAGTACGTTATTCTGAAATGTACGTTAAAGTGAGGTACGTTATTCTGAAACTTTTTAGCATTAAAATAACTACGTTTGGGACGGGGATTTGAAATTTGTACGTTATTCTGAAATGTACGTTAAAGTGAGGTACGTTGTAACGGGGTTTAACTGTATTATGAACATTGAGAAAGCTGAAGTGAATAGGCAAAGTGAAGGAGCGGTTCCTGGGTTAAGCAGAGAGCTCGGCAGGAAAGCCTTCGATGACGCAGAGAAAACGAGCGGAGCTCCTTCAGGAGACATTGGCTCAGCGAAAGGTCGAACACGTAGTGCGACCATGGAAGCAACGATTTGTACCCGTGTTGCTATCGTCAAGGTTAGTGAAGTTTGCCTGTCCAAATCCGTTCATACCTGGACTCTCATTTCTCGCTTCCAAGTGCAGACCTACAGTTTCAGCAATTTAGTATCTGCTCCTATCGCCATTATTTCCAAGCGGAGTGATTATGTGAGCGTTTTCTACGAGCTCAGCAACTTACACGCCTATAGGAGGGAATGCGTCAGAGGACTCTGGCCACGTGGGCTACAAGCCTATCTAATGGAAAGCATTGGCTTCGTTTTGGTACGAGAACGTGAGTAAATTAATTCCATTCCGCCATTATTGATTTGCTAATTTGTACGTGCCTTCAAAACTTCGGAACAAGTGGAGACGAGCGTATGATAGTTTTGAGACATTTCATATATTTATTCATATGCATTTATTGTTTATGAACACTCAGCCTTTTAGTTTAAGTCCATCTCTTTGTCTGCTACTCCATAGGACCTAAGTGTGCACTCCAAAGGTGCCGTTCGTAAATGAAGTAATCAACCTAGATTGGTTATACCTATCAGGAGCTCAGCTTTGCTTTGTTTGTTTCGTCTCTGTGTGCGTGTGTGCATACCGATGTGCAACGAGTCACCTACGTGCCATAATAGTAAATTATTACTTGTGCTACTGTGTGCCATCCTACTCAAATAGTGCCACGTTTTCACGTATTATACATCCCACCGAATTTGTGATTCCCGAATTGTGTATTTAATACCAATGAAATTTGTTGTTTATTTTGTTTGAGTGAGAAAGATATCTGCTCATAATTTAATTAGTTACAATTATCATTTATTATTCCTAGCATTAAGCATAGCTACCATAAGTTTTGTTCTGAATAAATCTTTTTTTTTTGTTGCTTTTACATTTACACCTGCTCTGTCATTTGCTTCCACTGCATACTCATATGTTTGACCATGACACCATGTCAGTCTTTCATCTACCTTGCCTTCGATATCTTTTGGGTATTGTCCGTGCACAAGCATATTTTTCCAGCTTGCTCTTCGGTGTTGTACTGTTTTATTCTTGTATTCTTCTTTTGATACTGTTGTTTTTAAAAATTTTTTATTGTTGACTTCTTTAAGCAATGGTTCTTCACTTTTCTTGATATAGTCATTTAGGCCATGTTTTCCCCATCTACGCTCTGTTTTATTTGTAGTAATCCTCTGCCTCCTTCAGCTCTTGGTATGTACAAGCGGTCAACGTCACTCTTTTGGTGTAAAGCATGGTGCAATGTCATTATTTGTTTTGTTTTCCTGTCTAAATTTTCCAATTCTATACTCGTCCAATCTACTATTCCAGCTGTATATCGCATTACAGGGACTGCCCAGGTATTAATTGCTTTGATTATGTTGGCACCATTAAGTTTTGATTTCAGGATACGTCGTAGTCGCTTTAAATATTTTGTCCTGGTTGTTTTCTTGATCTTGTTTTGCAGTATTTCCGAGGCTTCCAGTATTCTTAAGTATTGGTAGCCTTCATTGGGATCAACGTTCTTTATTGTGTCTTTATTCTCAAGCTTGAATTCATCATTTTCAATAACTTTTCCTGCTTTCATTTAATTGGTTTGGTTGACGGCATGAGTTAGGGAGATCATTGAAATTATTAATAATAGTGATGATAATGAGTCGCCTTAAAATATTCCACTCTTTATTTCAACCTCTCCAAGCTCCTTTCCATATACTGTTAGTATTGTTCCCCAAAGTGCCATTGATGTTTTCAGAAATTTCTGGATGTTGTTACTGATTCCAAACATATTCAGGCATTTTTCTATCCAGCTGTGGGGTACTGAGTCGAATGCTTTTTTATAATCGATCCAGGCCATGAATAATAATTTTCTTCGCTGGTTTGTTTCTTTGTTAACAGATGGACATTTTGTGATAAGAAATCACCAAATTAGATCCAGGATAGGCTCAATCGGCGCTGGAGTCCCTCAGGGCTCTCCACTCTGACCAATATTATTTAATATTTTTGTTGCCAATTTGGTTGAATTGATTCCTGATAGTAGAGTCAAAATGTTACTTTATGCGGACGACATTAAGCTTTTGCTAAGGTGGAAGATTGGTCAGATTTCGAGAACATTCAACGAGCTTTAACTGCCGTTGAGAGTTGGTCCTTCAAGAATGGCTTGCAGTTGAATCATGAGAAATCTTATTTTATTAATTCTCACGTAAAGTCGCGAATTTTGTTTATTCTTATCATTTAAATGGCTTTGAGCTCACTAGGAAACAGCTTGTTAAGGACCTTGGTGTTTGGTTCCATCACAAAATGTCCTTTGTTCCCCAAATTGATAAGCTGACTATTGATGTATGTCGTCGTATAGGTATGCTAAAGTGCCTCACTCAATTTTTTTCAAATACACTTACTTTTTTAAGCTGTATAAGGCAATTATCGTGCCCAAACTTCATTATGCTTTATGGATTTGGTACGCCGGTTCGAATCAATGTACTAATATTTTACAACAAAAGTTAAACAGTTTTCACAAGTTTTTAGTTAAAAATTTTTTTAAGTACAACTGGTAATGGTAACACCGGCGATACCAAATATTTTGATATTTCCAATATAGCTTGTAATGTCTTTTTTAATCTGTTAAGGGATATTTTAAATGGAGATATCTGGGCACCTGACATTATTTCTGCGATCGATGTTAGACCCCCTACGAATACTAGATCAAATAATATCTTCAGTCTTAAACATAAATGGAGGACTGAAATTAGAAAGGTCGATCCTGATTTAAACCCGTTAACAATTTTAAAGTCATTCTTTTAACTAATAACGTTAACATCTATACTGATTCTCATAGATCAATCTTTTATTAATTTTTTTTTCTTAGTTAATTATCATCTTTTTTCTTTTAGTTTTGTTATTTATATGTTTTTTTGTTATATGTTTCTAAGTTTTCATTAACCCCCATTTTGGGCTTTGGCCCGTTGGGGGACAACACGCGGGTATGACCCTTCGGCTTCTCGGTGGGTTCATTCCCCGCTGCAGCTGTTGTTGCTACATTAATAATTAACTATTTTCTGACTTTGACTTTCTGGATGCGCCCACTTTTGCTCTTTTGCCCTCAGAATTTATTATTATTATAAAAAAATTATTATTTTTATTGTATAATCTCCATCCAAAAAGAATTCTAAATTCTTTCCCTTTATTGTTCCACTATGGGTGCTCCTCCTGAACCATGTCCACTATTTGGTGAAAACGTGTATGGCCAACAACTGAGGCTGACGTGCACCCACGACTGTCCTGGTAGATTCCACCTGGATTGTGCGCAAATGCACTTAATTAGTAACAAACAACCATTTCAGTGTTCTCTTTGCCATACCTTCCCAGCATTAGAACAATGTTCTTTTGTGACTTTTTGCTCCTGTGAGGAGGGTTGTAAATGTGTCTGCAACCAAGGTCCTCATGGAAATGTTCTTGATGCTTCGTCAAGTAGTGTTTCTGAATCTCCAGTTCTCTCAGCCTTAGTAGGAGTTATAGATCAGTGAGAACCGAAATTGCCAATCTTCGTCTGGAAATGCAGCAGCAGCAATCAGCAGTTACTAGCTCTCTCCGTATCAAATCTTTCCCAGCTACAGTTAAAGCATCTCCTTCCTGAATGCAAATACCAGCCCTACCATCTCACCAGAGGGAAAAGCTACTTAAGCATCTGTTCTGAAAACTGTTCCTCCTCAACCAAAGCAAGACCAACAAAATAATCTGTACAATGGAATCAAGCCAAAAACTGTGGACACAACTATAGAAAAAAAAAATAATCTGTCTTCAGTTCTTAATAACCCTCTCAGAGCCACAGACATAACTTCACCAAACCAGTTATTCTAACGTAACTCGGCAACAAGGGTCGTACATGAGCAAGCTCATCCTCGTGTTATAGTAAAAGAATCAAAGGCCTAAGCCTGACCGTGTTGCTCTCCACAGAACCAATGCAACTGCTCCAATCAAAGGTGCCATGCCTCGTATCAAATTTTCAAAACTATTTCTTACACGTATGCATCCTGATACCTGTGAAACAGATGTTCTGAGACGTATAACATACTTTCATTCTAAATCTGTTATCTGTGAACCTCGCAACAACTCCTTCTATCTCGACTGTGAATCTGGACATCCTCATGGTTCTTCATTAGTATCACAGTTGTCTAGCATTTCACCACCACAAGAGAGTTGCAATAACTTCTCTACTTTGCCCATCTGTCAGAAACCATCTGAGGATCCATCCATTGTTCAATTTGCTGTTGCATCGGAGTCTCCTGCTAGCATTACACCAGGTTGATTATGGGATTTAAGACTGTACTACCAAAATTGCCGCGGTCTAAGGACCAAACAGCAAATCTTTTATCAAAATGCTTTGCTCAGTAACTATGATATTATCTGTCTCGCTAAAACTTGGTTACTTGGCGATATTTCTTCGTCGGCTCTCTTTGACAACCACTACATAGTGTACAGGCATGATCGTAATGAGTTTAGAGGGGCTTTTGGTGGTGGATCTGCTATTGCAATTTCCTCCAGCTTGAATCATGGACCTGTTGATTTTACTCTTCTCCATATTGAGAATTCATGTCTGAAAATCTGTTGTAGAAACTCTAAAAATCTTATTGTTGGTAGTATTTATCTTCCAGATGGACTACCTGTACATATTCTTCATGACATCTTTTATTCTCTTCAAGAATTTCTCCTCTCTTCCGGCTGTCCTATAATTCTTACTGGAGACTTCAACGCTCCCGAGAGTGGAAAAGATTACTACTCCGTATTGAAACGTTCACTGCTTAGTGATCTGATGTCCTTCTGTAATTTTAAGCAGCTGAACACAATCAAGAATTATACTGCCTGAACTCTTGATTTAATTCTCACCAACATTCATTGTACTGTAGATAAGTGCTCCTTTCCCCTTGTTCCTGAAGATAAGTTTCATCCTGCTCTTGATGTTACTTTCCTCCAACCATCTAAATTATCATTTTCTCCCAGTAACTATGAATTCTGGAAACTGCGTTGTGGCAATTATTTTAGCCTTTACCATGATGTGGCCAATACAAGTTGGACTGATATCTTAAATGTCACTGATGCAAATGAAAGTCAATCTCAGTTGATTCCTTCCTTCGCAAACACATACCTACTGGTAGGAGAAGACATAATTCTAAAGTTTGTTTCCCTGCATGGTACTCATCTCCTTAATTAAACGTAAAAATGCATTGCACAGCAATTGCAAACGTAATGGTAATAATTATGCTGAGTTCGCTGAAGTGCGTCGTGAGTGCAAAAGCAGACATAAACTTGCCTCCGACGCTTACATCCATCACCTTGAGCTAAGTTTTCGGGCACAGCCGAAGGATTCTGGAATTATGCTAAATCCAAGAGAACCAATGCGCCTACAATAACTTTTATAGACCTGGGTGGTGCTGTACTGTCTGATGCATATGATATTGCAAATTCCTTTGCTCTCTTCTTTAGCACGAATTGCAACAGTCATCCATAGTGAATTCCATGCTACTTTCATGTCTTCACCTCTAGGGACCTTTCATCTAACATCTATTAATGAGCTTCATATACACCATTCCATAAGGCGATTGAGCACCAAAAGTCGCTCAGACTCCATTGACATTCATGCACTTGTGTTCAAGGGATTATCTACTGCTCTTCTGTCACTCCTGCAGCATATCTTTTCCTGCTGCATAAATCAAGGAATTTATCCTGACATCTGGAAAACTAGCATTGTCATTCCCATGCACAGGAATGGACCTATCTCAGCTATCAATAACTATTTATTTTATTTATTTATTTATTTAATCTATGGAAAAATACAATCATCCATCCTGGGCCAGTATGGCCAGGGGCCAACAAGGTACGTCCCAGGATGGGGATAAAGTTATTGTGTACAAGAATCGGTAATTACAATTTTATATGCGAAGATAGGGCGTGTGTGATAGGAAATTAGTTAGGATTGGGGAGAATGGAGAAATGATTCTTTATACAGGATTTAAAAGTTGTGATATTCGTTAGGATGCGGAGGCCTAAGGGTATGGTGGAACAAAGTTTTCTGCCTGAAATGGATACACATTTAAGTTGATAATTGTGCCTTATGAATGGTTTTTGGATAGAGTCGGCTTGGCGGGTGTTGTAGGGAGGGGCAATGTTTGTTATAAACAGTGAATGCGGAAGGGAGGTTACAATATAATTATTGAGCGCTTTAAAAATGAAAATTGCTAGATTTATGGAGTATAGTTGATGTATTGGAGATATTCCTAAAATCTTGAAAAGGTGAGAAACTGGGGCTGGCTTATGAAGTAAAATGCGGACGAACTATTTTTGCAATCTAAATAGGCGTAGGATGTTAAGTTTACTGGTTACACCACAAAATATGATACCGTAAGATAGTGAGGAGTGAATCATGGTGTTGTAAAGAAGAAGAAGAATTTTTGGGGGAAGAAAATGAAGGCGGGAGAAAAGACCTAAGCATTGATTCAGTGTACGGGCAACGGCGTTAATGTGGGTATCCTAGGAAAGATTGTGAGTTAAATGTATGCCCAAATATTTGAAAGAATTAGACTGAGTAATCTGCTGAGAATTGCAAAGTAGAAAGAATTTGCTGGAATCAAATTTTTTATTGTTTTGATGGAATATTATATATAAGGTTTTGTCTAGATTACGGGACAGATGATTGGTTTTGTTCCAGAATAGGAGTTTTTCTAAAATTGAATTAAATGCTTCTTGAATTGAACTAAGTGTGGTGTCGGCAAAAGATATAGTTACATCGTCAGCGTATAATATTGAGGGGAGTGGGGAAGCGCAATGAGAAGATCGTTTATAAATAGAATGAACAAAAGTGGAAATAGAATGGAACCTTGGGGGACACCTATATTGCGGGTTATTGTTGAGGAAGTTTTATTGTAAAGGGTGAGGGTGTATTGTCTATTTGTAAGATAACTTGAGAGCCAGTCGAGTGGGGGACCACGTATATTGAAAAAATGGCAAAGTTTATGTAATAGTAATTTGTGAGGTACAGAGTCAAATGCTTTTGAGAAGTCTATAAAAGGAGAGATTACAAATTTGTTGTTAGCCATGTTGGACACGATGTATTCTATGAGTTCAAAACAGGCTGTGGTGGTACTTTGTTTAGGAGTGAAACCGTGCTGGGAGCAAGAGAGAAGATTGTTTGAAAAGATATAGGAGGATAAATGGGAATAAAAAAGGCTCTCAAAAGCTTTAACAAAGGAGGGAAGGATAGAAATTGAGCGATTGTTTGTAAACTTAGAAGTCTCCCTTTTTAAATATAGGTGTGATTTTAGCGGTCTGGAGACAGGAAGGATATTTACCTTGGGTGAGGGAGATATTAAAGAGTAGTGTCAAAGGCATAGCAAATCCGAAATGAGCTTGAATTAAAATGTTGGGACAAATGCCAAAGGAGTTGGAACATTTGGAGGGTTTGAGTCGATTAATTGTTGTGAACACTTCTTCCGGGGAGGTTGGGGCAACAAAAAAGAGCTTAATGCAGTTGGAACAGACAACGGGTATTGTAACCGAGGTGAGGGCTGTAAGGGGGGAGGAGGAAGTAGTGTTTCCAAGAAGATAGTTAGGAGAGTAGGACTGATTTTGGAGGGATTTTACCCTGGTCAGTTTCACCGACTATGTATTCAATAGTATCGATCACCGTGAACAAGTTGATGCAATATTTATTGATTTCAGAAAAGCTTTTGTCTCAGTCAATCATGCATGTCTACTTCACAAATTTGCCTCTACTGGTTTTGTTGGTTCGACTCAAAAGCTACTCGGCAGGTACTTAAACAATCACAGATCGATTGTTAATTTCCATGGCTGCCTCTCCACTCTCTACTATCCTACAGCTGAGGTACCTCAGGGATCTGTACTGGGTCCTATTCTGTTTTCCATCTTTGTTTCTGACCTCCCTTCTCTCATCTCAGATGTGGTAGTTCTTTTCTATGCTGATGACTTCAAACTTTTCCCTATGGTCTCATCCTGGTGCAAAAATAATCGTCTATTTGTTAACATTGAAAAGATATTCTTTATGACATTCACGAACAAAACTAACCCCTCAAAGTCGTGTTATTTTCTCAACAACGTGCCGCTTGCTGGCCATGATCATGTGCATGAACTGGGTCTTACACTAGATCCTCGGTTGCTTTTCACTCAGCGCATTGACAGTCTCTGCAAGCGTGCCTATTGCTCTCTAGGCTTCATTCTGCGCAACTGCTGCTCCTTCAAATCTCCGGGTACATTCCTTCATCTTTACAAAAGTCTTGTCTTGTCACTGTTAATGTACTACTGCATAGTTTTGAATGGATGCGCTGCATCTCACCTTAACAAAACTTGAGAATGTTCAGTGCAACTTCCAATGCTTCTTGTCTCATCGCTTTCCAGGCCGCAATTATCTTTCTACACTGAGTGAGCATATTATTATGACCACCTGACATGTTTATGCAAATGCGTGCACAGACGTCACCACAATGTTGCTAGCGAGCCGGAGTGAATATAAAAAGGGAAGTTGAGTGTCGTCGACAACAGTAGACGTGTTCCTTTCTGCAACTATGGGTAAACGACGCGATTTAACAGTCTTCAAACGCGGGATGATTGTAGGTGCTCGGAGCTACGGAGTGAGTATCAGCAAAACAGCAGCATTCGTGGGGGTGCTCAAGAGCAGCCATTGTTAAAGTATTTAAAGACTAGATGGTTAGCCGGAAGACGGGGTCTGAACGTTCACGTTGTGGCTGCCCGCGACTGTACCCCACGGGTTACACACTTTTTTACATCTGCAGGAGGGTGTGTGGTGTTTCCAAAATATTTTTTACATGAATGATGTGTGCGAGTTGGAAAGCAAGAACAGGTTGAACTAGAAGTGTAATAATGCAATTGACACCACCCACCCCTCCGACAACAATAATTACACTGGCCAACAAAATTTAAGATTTTTCTTATAACCAAATGCAAATGGGTGATTTTTGGTAATATTTTTTCTGCTGTTTACGTATATAATTTTGAAATTTCTCTAGCATGAACAGATTTCTATTTTTTCAATGAAACATTTTAAAATTATTCAGTGTTTGGGGCCTGATATATTTCCTTGCGGCCCCAAAATATGGATAGTTTAACATTGCAGGTGCTTCTCTTCACACCCATTACTTTAACTTAGAGGTCTCAAAGTGCATAACTTGGAAACGTGACGTGATAGAAAAAATCTACAAGTACATTCGGATTCTACATACAAATTACTATTAACAACACTATGTGCGGTCTTAGTTACAAAATGTGTGTTGACTACTGTTATCGATGACCAACAAGGGTTACTGCTAGGTGGGGCAGGAGTCAAGGGTTCGGGACTGATATTAGTTGAGGGTGTGTGTGATTCCAATGACTGCACTAATTAAATTTATACACATTTATTTTGCTTCCTATCAGGGTCTTTTAAAAAAACACATATATTCAATAAGTCATTATCCAAATAAATTGTAAAATCTCTTATTATTACGTCTTTTCCTTTTAGCAACAAAACAACTCAAGACTAAAAAAACACTTCGTTAAAATTACACTTGAGAACTACTTTTAATGATCTTTAAACTGTACGAGTATCAGAAAAATCAAACAAAATAAGTCTCATTACATCTAAAATCAATAAACACGTCAATTATGAGCCAGCTACTGGAATGTTAAATAGCGCTTCAAACACAACGGCTTGGGACAAACAATGGCTGGTGCATCACTAATCACTCCGCAATTGGAAGGTGTCCCTCAAATGCCAAATGTAATGCTTGAAAGCATCACGTGGCCCTTTTCTCACTGGGGAGGACCACTGTAACCCCGGAGGGCACCTCCTTGGCTGGAAATGAATGGTGAGCAACACCGCACTAATCTGGTCAGTAGGCTATGCTTACTAACACGTGGAAATTGTAACGTGCTGGAAAGAAAGCTATTTACGACTCGTTCAGCCAAACTGCCGGAGCTAGGCAAATCAAGATCGCTTAGAAAAAAAAATAATTGAAATTAAGAAACTAGTTTTTGGAAAAGATTCGAAGTGAGTTTGATGATATATTAAAAGTTAATCTTTAGTTGCAAAAGTATCTAGATCCCTGCATAATCCCCCAATTCTTTTAATATTTTAGATTAAAATTTATTTTAAATTGATTTTATTTAAAAATAATTAATATTTCTAATTAATGAAAAAATTTTTATTTATCTGATGATAAATAGCTTTAAGAAGAAAAAAACCAAAAAACCTAAATCCAAATGAACAAAATTTTCCTTTTATTACAATAAAGATCAAACAAGGCAGAAAGGAAAACAAAAAATCACAATCATGGTACAGCAGACACTAAAGTAGGTTTGAATGATGATCTTAGTAAGGTGCACCACTGGAACAGAACTGGAGAAGTCCCGTTGATTCAAACAGCGAAAGACATACTGGGGATTAAGTGTCTGAAGAGTACAGATGGCAGGCTGAAAAAAGTCAAGAAGACATTTGGAAATAAAATAAAAAATTAATTAAAAGGATGGTAATTTGGTTGTAATCACACAAGTTGAACTTGAAATAAAAATATAGTCTAAAACCAGCTATAAGGTGGTTCTAAGAATCAGTTGAAAGAAACAAAAAAAATATACAAATTACGTAAAAAAATTAATTCAATTGTAAAACAGAAAAATAAAAAAAAGGTTTAACGACTACTCACCGCAAAAAGGTATAATTAAAACGGTAAACGAAAGACCGACAAAGGAGGGAAAACAAAGAAAGGAATACTCACACAACACGAGAAAAAGGATCATTAAAGGACAAAGACAACGAGGAGGGAAGGGACGCAGTCATCCGAGGGAGAAGGTGAAGACACGAGGAGGTGAGTAACGCTAAAAAAGAAAAAACAAAGCAACTGATTATTCTTCAATAGGCTAGTCAAAAAAAAATTAAAAAAAACCGATTAAAAGGGAATAAAGAGGGGCTTCAGTAGGTAGTCCGCACAACAGTAAACATGATTAAGAATGTTCAACTTGTTATCCGGTTCTGTTTTCAAAGCGAGGCCTTCTGATTACAATAGGAGCCGGCGTCAAGGGAAGACTGGTAAATCATTTAGATGAAAACCAACGCTGACTGACGATACGCAAGCCGCTGTAGAATGATGGTAGGCACCAGCCATGAACACAATTTAGATCGTTGGAGTCGGGGAAGCTGGAAAAAAAACGATATACTTCCAATAAACTCGCTGAGGGAGAAAAGGTGAAGGAAGCACCGAATACGGTAGCTAGTCCCAGCGACAACAAACAGGTTGGATCCTAAACCGCATAACGAATGTAGTAAACGACTGCGATGAGCAAGCATTGTATTTGAACAAACGTCAGTTGGAGGGAGTTCGAAATATACAAGGAACCTCAAGGGAGGCTAAAAGGATTCATCTTCTAAACAAGCTGTGCTGATTCTGCCGTGACAAAAGCTCAGTGGGTTCTGCCTCGACGGAGGCCAGGCTGCTTCTGCCTCGGCAAAAGCTCAGTGGGTTCTGCCTCGACGGAGGCCAGGCTGCTTCT
>JAHWFO010074002.1:63915-76957 GCA_023313115.1 Rhysida immarginata
TTAAGCATGGCAGAGTCTTATTTTGACAAGAGTCGATCTATCTCCAAGCCTACGAGCGCCAACTACCATCAATGGAAATATCTTATGCTGACGTTTCTGGAGACAAAAGGCCTGGATAAGTGCGTTAAGGACAAAATTCCTTTGCCGACTTCTGAACCAGATAAGTCGACAGTCCGTTTAGAGTGGGCATGTTTGCGATATTACCTGTTGAGCATGGTTAGCGATGATATAGTCGTTATGCTCCAGGATGATAACCCATTCACTCTCTAGGAAGCTATTCGTTGTCGCTATGCCAGACCGGATTCAGTGACGCAGGCTGAGATTATGCGTCATCTCTCAGCTCCGTAGTTTAATGAATCAGATGACCCAAACGCCCATTTTGCGCGCGTATTGCGGCTGTGCACAGAGGCGGGGGCAGTGTCGTTGCGATTAGACGATAAAATATTGATTGAACATATGGTGGCTGTTTGCCATTAACCTATTCCGCATTGAGACTTTCTGTGCAAGCCAATCCTACAATGTCTATTGAAACATTCCAAAGTCAGCTAAGTGTGGTATACAAAGATGTTAGTTCGCGTAATCACCCTGTCAGTGCAGCTTCATGTATCACTTCTGCGCCTAATTTAGCCCCACATTTCTCTTCCGGAGCTCAGAGGACTTCTGAAATAACCTGTTTTAACTGCGGACACCGAGGGCATGTTAGATCTGCTTGTCCCTCTCAGCGTCTCCATGCAACCCCTGGTCCATCTGTGGCGTTATCGTCCAGGTAGCTCGTTTCTTGTGATCAAGGATAAAGAATTTTTTGAATCCTTGCAAAAATGTCATAAAACTATCCATACTGCAGATCCTGCAAAGACAGTTGTCGCTGTCGGTTCGGGGGTTACAAGTGTTTTGCTAAACTCGGGATTTGTTTTAACGCTATATGACGCACTTTATGCTCCTCGTGCACGTTTCAACCTTGTATCAATGGGACAATTAACTTAGCGGGGGTACTCTTTGTCTTTTGGCCCTGGCGGTTATTCCCTTATTTCTGATCAGGGCATATCCGTGGCTGCACAGGAGGCTGTTGTGGATTTACCATTCCTTCCAGTACTATCAGACACCCCCTCAGTCTCCCGAACCAAATAGTAGGGTAACCATTTTCTATGGCATTAACTTACCATGATGTTCATAATGCTCTGGGACATCCATTGCCAAAAAAACTCGCCAATGCTATCAAACACTGAAGTATTTGTGCTCTTGAAAAGGTGCCTCTCATTCCCAATGATCAGCCATGCGTTCCCTGCCTTGAGGCAAAGATGTGCAATGCTCCTCACAAGACTGTCATGTTCCAGCAGTCCACACGTCTCCTACATCTTCTCCATGTGGACACTGCAGGGCCCATGCCTGCTACCTCCGCCTATGGGAGCAAATATCTTCTGATTGCAGTAGACGATCATACTCGTAAGATATTTGTATATGTTGTGTCAACCAAAGCAGAAGTACCACTAGCGCTGACCAACTTAATTAGAAAGTTGCAACGATCTACTGGACATAAACTCGTATATGTACGCTCAGATAATGGCACCGAGTTTATCAACGAAGCGCTCAGCGAATTCTGTTCTGTGCAAGGAATAACCCAGCAATTCACCGTGAATGAGAACCCCCAGTCGAATTGTGTTGCTGAGAGAGCAGTCCACTCTATTTGTGATGGAATGCGTGTCCTACCTGCATCGTCTAATGTTCTACATCGTTTTTGGGACATTGCTGCTGCTATGGCAGCATACAATTTGAACTCCCTGCCCAGAACAGGGCAAACTATATCCCCAGAGGAGCTGTGGTCTGAAAAAAACCCACTTTTAAGCATCGAGCACCATTTGGGTGCCTAGTCTACTATTTTGTGCCAAGGTCGCACCGATCCAAATCCCAGGTACATGCGAAACGTGGAATTTTCATGGGATACCCGGCGTGATCAACTGGCTATCTCATTTATTCGATACTGACACGATCTCGATCAGTTCGATTCTATCCAAAAACATTCCCTGAACTGTCAATGTACCGCGAACAGTTATTCACAATTCCATCAATCCCGCAGCTTCCATATGATCTCCAATCCTCAGAGACTTCTCAGGTTAACGAAGCGGGGAATGTTGAACAACCATCGTCGTTGCTTCCAACTTCCGATGTCGAGGACCCTCCACCACATTTCCCCCGTGAAGCAGAAGATACAACAGTTCCTGCTGTAACGATCTCTCCTGTTTCTCCGGTGGAGGCACCCGTCCAGTCGGACTTGTCACCAGCGACGCAACCTGCCCCTGCGCCCCCTCAACAGGAGTTACGCAGATCCCAGAGACTGAAAGATAAGGCAGACAGGCGTCAAGCTGTACTCTGCCATCCCAATCTGACCAACTACGCATTCAAGGAGGTATCTTTGATGACTCCTGTGTCATATGAACAGGCACTCACTTCCCTTCAACGTCACCAATGGGAAGAGGCTATGAATAATGAATTAGACTCGCTCCACCTTCATCAAGTCTGGGACTTAATCCCTAAGCCCCTAAACACGAAGATACTAAAAACGAAATGGATATACCGCATTAAATATAATCCAGACGGGTCGGTGTCGAGATTTAAAGCCAGGTTGGTTGCAAATGGATTGTCGCAGACGTATGGAACTGAATATGAACTCACGTTTTCCCCTGTAATTCGGATGGAATCATTGAGATTACTGTTTGTCGTAGCGACCAATAAGGGCATGTTCTTGCACCAATACGATGTCAAATGTGCTTATCTGCATGCGCCGATAGATTACACGATATATGTAATGCCACCCAAGGGGTTGACACACCGTTCAGACGAAGTATGCAAACTCCGAAAATCACTGTATGGTTTAAAGCAGAGTGGGAGGTGCTGGCATATGAAATTATGCCAGCTCCTTCTCCGCTTAGAGTTTACCCCGTCCCGAGCAGATGATAGTTTTTCCTTTTATAACAGCAACGGTTGTTTTATACTCCTTGCGGTGTACGTAGATGACATTGTGATAAACTAATGCAGGACAAGATGAAGGAAGTATTTATTATCTGCGCAAATTCGCACAAGACTTCAGTAATATGCCTGTGACTGACTCCTTCGTATTTACATATTGAATATTCGACGGCGACTTTATTTCGATGGTTGTATCACCATCATTTACAACCATTATTTTATCCACTGCAGGATGAGGTCTCCTCCAAATTTATGAAGCACTAAAAAACATAGTTAATTTGAAGTGCATTGGCCAATAACCCTATACTCTGGCAAATGAAAATTGCAAGCTCATCATAAGAATGAGATAAGATCCGCGCCAGAACATCATCCTGTAACCTGATCATTACGAAAGCCAAAAGACCTGACCGAGCCTTATCGCTCTCGGCTATCAAGGTTGACATCAGTATTGCCAATTTTGCAGAGGTATGTCCAGTTTAAAACGCATTTACATTGTTTTGTGCATTGTTTAATTTTTATTAATAATGTCCCATAAAGGACAAGTGCATGAAATAAAATGCTAAATTGCCAATACTGGTTTGTAATCTGTTTGTAATCAACGATGGCTTAACCCATAATCCTTTGCGAAGTCACGCTACAATACTGTTACTAGA
This sequence comes from Rhysida immarginata, assembly GCA_023313115.1. NCBI lineage: Eukaryota > Metazoa > Arthropoda > Chilopoda > Scolopendromorpha > Scolopendridae > Rhysida > Rhysida immarginata. Next base: position 67,533 of record JAHWFO010074002.1, read on the forward strand.
AACGAATCTATATATACAAAATTTCTCTGTATGTCTGTCTGTCTTTTCGCTATGCATTCCAAAATGGCTGGACTAATCTTGATGACCCAAGGCTTGAGCGGCTACTGGGTGCGTCGGCAGGTGGCGGATAGCCGAATATCCTGAGCTGCTTACTTAGGACGTCCCTGAATACCAAATAAGAGGACGCAGACCAACTCCCGAACCCAAGGTGTTATGCGACCCGTGCTGAAGGGTGGATGGCACTTCGGTTATAGTGTCTCTAACGGAGCCTCCTGTCTACCTGGCGACACTTAGGAGTAAGTAGCCTTGTCCCGGTATGCAGGCACTCCCGGGAGGGACCGTCTATCCTGTATTTATTACTGCAGTTTATGGATAGTAATAAAAACCCCCCCTTACCTGGAGACCCTGCGGGGAAACAGGATTCTACAAGTGACACTGCTGAGGTTGTAATGACCTCAGTCATGTCACTTGACTTTGATAAATTGGCTACTCTCAAACCTGAGGCGCCATCTGCTGCAGAGCGGGGACCTCGGGTGAGGGTAGTGGCGAATTCTTATCTAAATCTCTTTCTAGAGCGGCTAAACGCTGGCTATCTAGAAAGAAAAAGTTGGAAGGCACTAAGGCAGTAATGCCTAAGGTCGGCCCTCTGTCATCTGATAAGGAGGTGCATACCCCGACCAAAAGACACAGGTCTAAGGGTAACACTCCTTCATCAGATGATAAGAAGCTTCACAAAAAACCCAAATCTGGGAACTTCAGTGAAGCTCTCACAACAACAAAAATGGCAGTAGTTCTGGAAGGCTATCCAGACAAGCAGCTCAATGAGCAGCAGTTGGAGGCCTTCCAAGAGCTACTGATGAACCATATGGGGGACATGCTTTCTGGCACTGGACCCCAATTCAAATACTGTCGTCTGGAGGCCGGAGCTATTATTTTACTCTGTGCCGACCAGAACACAGTTGACTGGCTGACTTCTACAGTCAACCGTATTACCCCCTGGGATGGACAGGTTCTCTTGGTTGGTGAGGTGAAGACAATCGTCAAAACCACCAAGATTATCTTGAAACTCCCAGCGATGTTCAAGAAGTATTCTGGCATGGATATCCTGAAAAGGATTGACATTCAGAATAAGGACATATCGTCCACGCAATGGAATATCCTTAACCTCAAACTTGAGGATCAAGGAGCAACCATTGTGCTATCTATCCCTGAACTGGACGTGAAGATTTTGAGTAACAGAAAATGGCTTTTGTACATTGGACTGTCTCAAATCCAAGTAAAAGTTCTAGGGAAACCCCCTGACAAGACATTATCTAATGCTGAAGTGCTTGCAAGCAAATCTTCAGCATAAGAAATTGGCTGTTGTCAACCTCAGCAATACCTTCTTAGCTGAGGACATACAGATCGCTCTGATTCAGGAGCCCTGGAGCTTTAAGGGCGGAATCAGAGGCTTGTCCAACTGTGGAGGTAAATTAATTTATGATTTTAATTGTTCTTCTCCCCGTGCTTGTCTGTTGATCAAAACAGTATTAACGCACTTATGTTCTAGAGATCTAGCAGTGGCGAAAATCACCCTTCGTCTGGACGGTCTGGATCGTGACATATTTGTCTCGGCCTACCTTCCATACGAGGAAACCTTTCCTATTAATGATGACATCAGAAAAATGTGGGAAACCTCGACTTCTCACAAGGTAGCTGCTCATCACACCTTGTGGGGCAGCACCGACACCAATCTCAGAGGTAAACTCCTTTTCGATTTTATCCTAGAGAATAATTTAGATTTATTTAACCAAGGTAATAGACCAACCTTCATTACTTCGGTAAGAAGGGAGGTTATTGACGTTACCTTTGGCTCTTCCATTTTGAGGAAATGGATTAGAAGATGGTATGTAGATGAGAAACCATCTATGGCTGACTATCAACATATCCGATTTTCTTTTATTACTAGTATAGACTGGGATAGAACGTTTAGGGATCCTAAACGGACTAATTGGATTCAATATCGCGAGGACGTTCGTTCTGCGATTTCCGGTCTTCCGACTAGAATTAATGATGCTGTTGACCTACAACTGCGCATAAATGGGTTGCAGCAGGCCCTGGTACAATCGTATCATAATAACTGTCCCTCATTGAGGAAGAAATGTAAATCCCACAATGTTTGGTGGAATCATGATCTCTCTCAACAGAGACAAAGAATAAGGAAGCTTTTTAAGAAAGCTAAGAAGACCAACGAGTGGCAAGTGTACAAAAATGCCCTCGCTGATTATAACAAAGCAGTTCGATCTGCTAAACGTACATCGTGGAGGAAGTTCTGTGAATCAGTCCAAAAGACTGTGGAAGGAGCTAGACTCTACAAACTCTTGAGAAACGACAAACCTAATATGGTTGGCACTCTCAAGAAATCTAATGATGAATTCACCAGGAACAGTAAAGAAGTCCTTGAGACTCTAATTATGACTCACTTCCCAGGCGCTGAGTTCATCGATCCGCCGGACTTGGAGTGTCTTGACTCCTTGGTTAGGACATCGCGGATTGGATGGGCTGCAGCCGCTGAGGTGATCACCCGTAGTAGGGTCATGTGGGCTATTAAATCCTTTGACCCCTACAAATCACCTGGACCGGATGGGATCACCCCAGTACTTCTTCAGCAGGTATCGGATGTGATCTCACCAATCCTGTGTTTAATCTTCAGAGCTAGTTTAGCTCTAGGATACATTCCAAATCTCTGGAGGCAGGTCAAAGTGATTTTCATATCAAAACCAGGTAAGAGTCGCTACGACCTAGCCAAGAGTTATCGACCCATCAGTTTGTCTTCTTTCATGCTTAAATGCCTTGACAAGATCATCGATAGGCGAATTCGTGAATTTTTTGGGACTTCTGGTCCCTTTCACGTTAACCAGTTTGCCTATCAGGCTGGTAAATCTACGGAGGTAGCCTTACACCATTTAGTGGTAAGGATCGAGAAAACTCTGGAGTATAAAGAGTTTGCCCTAGCTGTATTTCTCGATATTGAGGGAGCATTTGATAACACTTCCTACGACTCTATTGCTAAAGCATTAACTGCCAAAGCAATTTCTCCACTAATCTGTAATTGGATTCAGGTCCGCTTAGCGGATAGAGTCATTATATCAGATTTGTTGGGGGAGGGAATTGTTGCTCGTCCCTCCAGGGGCTGTCCGCAGGGTGGCATTCTTTCCCCCCTGCTCTGGAAACTGGTTGTGTACGACCTCATTTCCTTCCTTAACAATCAAGGTATTTACGCCCAGGGTTACGCAGATGATATTCTCATCTACGTTTCTGGGATCGACAAACGCACCATTTTAGATCTTGTACAAATGGCTTTGTACAAAGTTCAATCATGGTGTTCTGAGCGGAATTTAAGAGGTAATCCCTCAAAGACCACTCTAGTTCCTTTTACAGGTCGTAGAGAAACCATTTCCAATGAACTCATACCAACTTTGTTTGGCGAGAAAATCATTGTCAGGAATGAAGTCAAATACCTAGTGGTTATCCTCGATAGTAAGTTGACTTGGAACCAACATCTGGATTATAAAATTAATCAGGTTAAAGTTGGACTTTACCGTTGTCATCGAGCCCTTGGTAAATCATGGGGTCTTACTCCCAAGATGACTTACTGGCTATACGTCACGGCGATCAGACCTATTCTGACATATTGCGCACTAATTTGGTGGCGTAAGTCTGAACAACTGACCGTTAGAACCAAACTGGCCTCTCTTCAAAGATTGGCGTGTTTGAGTATAACAGGTGCTGTTTCTACTACGCCAACCAAGGCTTTAGAAATTATTTTATCTCTGACTCCACTTGATATTTTTATCAAAGGTGTAGCCAGGAAAAGTTCATACAGACTAAGTAATCAAGGACTATGGGTGGACTTCCCTGGGGCGAAGTCTCACACCTTCATTAGCCAGATTTTTACCAGTCACATTCTTCAGATGCCTTCCGATATTGCAATCACTCAGGCCCTTCCTGAGCCCTCGAGCGAGGTCATTATTGACCCCATGGTAGAGCCAGATGGGTCTTTGCAATTTCCCAAGGGTGCCATCATTTGGTATACTGATGGCTCTCGTCATCACAGCCTTTCGGGCCTGGGCGTTTATTGTGGCAGTCCCAAAACCCTCCGTTTTCGTCGACTTGGTTTTTGGGTTACTGTCTTTCAGGCTGAATTACTGGCCATTATTTACTGTCTGCAGATGTGCATGAATAAACTCTATGTACATCGCCGTATTTTTATACTCAGTGACAGTCAAGCGGCCCTTAAGGCTATTAAGTCCTATAGGGTTAATTCCAAACTTATATTGGAATGTCGACAGCTCCTACAGGACCTTTCTTTACACAACAGTGTTACCTTGAAATGGGTTCCTGGACACAAAGGTGTTGTTGGTAATTAAGTTGCTGATATTTTAGCCAAACAGGGTGCCAAGTTTACTTTTACTGGCCCTGAACCCTTCTGCGGTATTTCTAAACAAACTGCAATTAGGGAGATAAATATTATCTCTCATCAAGAAATGATGGATAGGTGGGATCTTACCACTGATCAAATACATGCCAGACTCATGATTAAGAGAGCCTCTCTTAGTCTAACATCAGGCATTCTACAACTTAATAGAAACAAAATACGGATTATCATTGGCTTTCTCACAGGTCATGACTTTTACATTTACATAGAATAGGAATCCTTTGGGAAGAGCCACTATGCTCGAAATGCGGTTTGGCAGAAGAAACAGCCTACCACATTCTTTTTGACTGTGTCGCTTTGACACATCTTCGTCAGTTCACGGTTGGTTTAACCCTTCTTGAAGATATCCACTTGGACCCCGTGGGCAGCTTGACTCGCTTTTTAAGTCTGTCCGGCTACCTTTAGGTGATCTTAGTTCTCCTTTGGGTATGGCGCAATATTCCTTAGAGGAATAAGTGCCTTTGTGCGGTCAACTGCCTGGCTGTTGACTGACAGCCCACTTTTAAGATAAGATAAGATAATCTTGATGAAATTTTGTATGGTAATTTAGGTTGACCCTTGGAAGGTTTTAGGCAGGTCAAATTGATACAAGGTCAAGGTCATGATGGAGTTATAACGGTTTTTTATTCCCCCCCCCCCCCACATTATGTCTCTCTTTTTTAAGGGAATTCTAATTTCTCTGCTCACGTAAAGGGGTAATACAAGATGAAGATAGATTGAAAGTAGATAGAAGGAGAAAGGAGAAAAAGATAGATGAACTGGAGGCTGTTGTTGCAGAAAATGGACGAAAGCTATTCGATGACCAAAGAACTGCTTACTACAGCATAATTGATGCTGTTAGAAGACAGAATGGAGAAATTTTTTTTCGTGATGTGCCTGGAGGCACAGGAAAAACTTTCCTAATCAACTTTTTCTCGCAGACCAGGCAGCACTGCAGCATCTTCTCGCTTTGAAGCAGCATTTCATACAGGAGGCAGGACTGAACATTTAGCTTTTAATATTCCTTTGAATTTGGCCAAAACAGATTCTTCAAGATGTAACATGTCAAGGAATTCAGGCATGTCCATGGTTTTCCAGTAAACACGGCTCATTGTTTGGGATAAGTGTACCATGTCATATCGCAAGGCATGGAAGTTGTTGACAAGACTTTGAATGGCATCAGAGGCAGTGACAGTCTCATGGGAGGAGTGACTGTGTAGACTTTCAACAGACGAGAATCCTCATCCCAAAAGGCACAAAGGCTGATGAGCTGTACGCTTCTTTGAAGGGCTCTATTCTCTGCAATATGTTCAGGAACTGGAACTGAAGACCACCAACAGAGACCGCCTATTTGATGATTTAGTAGCTGAGCACTTTTCACAGCAACTGATTTCCACTAGCAGCAGAGGATTGCCTTTTTTTACCAACAGCATCATGCATCAACTGCCATGTGAACAGATGATTGGCACAATACATGAGCTCAAGGCGAACAACAACTGAACAACAACTACTAAGACTCCACCTATTTGTGTGAACGTGCAATTTTGGCTCCACAAAATGATGAAGTCGAAAAAAAGCAAACTGGATCTGCTAGAAAAAAACAATCTAGATCTGCTAAAAATATTATCTGAAAAAGTTCTTTCCGATCTATTGACACTGTTGTCAATCAAGATGAAGCTGTAGAGTTTTCATCTGAGTTTCTAAATTTTGTCCAGCCACCTGGAATGCTACTGCACAACGGAATCCTCCAAGTAGGAGCTGAGTCATGCTGCTGAGAAACTTGGACCTTCCACAATTGTGCAATGAAACAGGGTTAGTCATGAAAAGCATGAACCCTCATGTTATCGAGATCATGACTCTGGTCATCACTGGGAAATACAAAACTGAAATTGTGTTCATTCAAAGATTCCCACTGATTCCATCAACACAGATTTTCAATTTCAGTTCATAACACTGCAATTTCCTCTTAAGCTCAGTTTCGCTATGTCAATCAACATGTCTCAGGACAATCTCTTAAGCTTGTTAGACTTGATCTAAAGTCTCCTTACTATATGTTGGCCAACTATATGTTGGTTGCTCACGTGTTGACATTCCACATAATCGTTAGATCTACTTTAATCAAAAAGGTTTCATTAAGAACATTATTCATTTGGAAGCTTTGCATTAACTAATTCCTTGTTTTGTATGGGTTTGTGTTTCACTTAAGTTTTTTGCTTTGTTCAACAGAATAAATACTTTTAATTAAAAACTATTCTTGACAAGTTTTTTTCAGTTATATTAGTTTTCACTGTTTAGTTTTTAGTTTACAGCTTTTCTTTTTTTTATTAAAACACAAGAAACGCCGGGTATTACCAGTAGTTTTATATATAAAAATTATCTCGATAGGACTTAGTTCGAAATGAAAATTTAGATTTCTAAGTTCGAAATTAAATTTTTTTTTTGAAAAACCGGTACTTCCGATCGAATCCCGATAAGATAAGCTTAGAAACTTGTATGCTATACAAAGATAACGCAAATAAAACCACTGGAAATCAATTTTCACAAAGAAGTTTTTACTGGAAAGAGCGATTCAGTTTCCGTTATCGTCATAAGAAGTGTACTTTCAAAGTTGATCACACAATAAGATTTAGTTATAACAAAAATAAAGAGCGCAATGCTATCCGGGATTCAGTAGATTGTACTTTTGGGTTTCAACCTAATTAAATAATTAAACATAATTGGAACATAAGTAATAATTAAAAACGGATTTAATTCTCCAAACATAAGCTAAAGATATTAATGAAAAAAAAGGCAAAATTCCGCGACCTGGATTCGAACAAGGGACTAATGTCACGTAGATTTATTATGGCAGTGGAAGCAAACATTAAAGGCGCAATAAAAGACAGCTATGTAGACATATCATATGTAAGTTTATTAATTAAAAAGATACGATTAATAATTTACAAGTAATAAATTGTAAAGTCTCTCCTAAAAAGGAAATACAGCCAGAACACCTCTTCTAACCCAGGAGATGTAGTAACAAAGATACAGTACAAAAACTGGTTAAACAGCTTTACAACGCTTTATCAAAATATAAGAACCATCTGTGTTCACTTCCAGACTTGACTAACTTTTACTGACAAGTAAAATAGGTGGTTTACTCGACCTATGTAGGGTTTGAAATATTCGTCTTCTGAATTAGGGATGAGAAGCATACATTGCTTCAAAGGCCCACACGTAGCTCGGGTAATTGTCCATCGGAACACGAATCGCCTCTGCCCATAGATGTGTAAAAATAACTGCCGCATATGGGACCCCATCCCCTAAGAAAGCAGCGATGCAATAATGGCGTTTAAGGATAGAGGAGTCTCCATTCGTAGACGGTATCTCGCTCATAAAAATTAATGTTTCTGTAAATTCCAGGAATTGTCTAACATTTCGATTGTAACCAGTATTGCGTGGTCGAGAGCACCTTTTCCTCGATCTGTACTGGTTGGCTGGCTCTTGCTTTCTCCCATTATATCTTCTCTGCTTGTCCCTCGTCTCCAATTCCACGCCAACACGCATCTTGTCGTCATTTCCCCAAGACTGCTTCCGACTCCTCCATCTGTTGCCGAGACTATGCATTTTCTCGTCTTTAATATTATAATTATAATTATTGCCAATAGATGGGGCTGCATATTCTCGCCTTGCTGTTGGGCTTCGTCCTGAGGCAAAGTTCGACCTCCTTTGCTCACTAAGAAACGGGTGACTTGAGGCTTTTGCTATTCGCGCTGCCATCAGTATTAATGCTGTCCAATGGCGGGTTCCGGACTCGCGCTTTAAGCTGCGATCCGCCTGGATGCTGACCACTCGCGCTCGCACTTTCGCTCACAAATCTATGTGACATGCTCGCGCCGGCCGATTGCAGTCTTGCCTGCGATAAAACAGTCTGCTCTTTTTGTTTATCCCCAGATTTGTACGAAAAGTACCTTGAAAGTGCATCCGCGACGACGTTGTCGGCGGATTTAATATGTCTGAGAACAACATCAAAATCCAGGATGAATTGCAGAATGGATGCTTGTAGCGTTGCAACACATGTTTAGTGCGCTTGAGTAATTCCTTCAAAGTGCGTCCAAACACTAGCACGTCATCGAAATAGACAACAGCTTCCTTGTTAATAACACCCCATAATGCCTCGTTCATCGCCTTTGTGAACGTGGATGCTGCGCCATTGAGTCCAAAAGGCAGGACATTGAACTCAAAGGCTGTGTAATGCACGTGTGATGATTTTACTCTAATCTGGTGGTATGCCCTGAGCACGTCTAATTTAGTAAAATAGCGTGCCCCTTTCAGATGATCAAACAGGAAATCCATATGAGGAATTGCGTAATTGTTTCCATGCATCAATTTGTTGGAGCTTTCTATAGTTGACGCACATGTGCAATGTTCCATCTTTCTTAACTACGAAAAGAACTGACGAAGCGAAAGGGGAGAGAGTTAAACTGCATGAATGTTTGTTCAAGTGGTATTTCTTGCTGTGCGCTTCTCTGTGGTGGTAGGCCCTCTGGTAATTCTTCCCAAAACAACCCTTCGAATTCCTTTAACCCGACGTCACTCGCGTAAGCAGTGTTTACACTGCACTTTTTGATTTTTTTGATATAGCTCATCATACAGAGGCGCTACCTTGTGATGACTTCCATGTATTTCGAGTACAACTTATTGAAAACAGATAGCGCCAGTTTTGGTCTCATTCATTTTATCGAAAGTGAAGATTAAAGCTATGTTATCTAGGCTTGGTCTCATGTAAGTAAATTTTTGACATAAACATGATTTCTTAAAAATCACTTTAAAATCACTTAATTTTATTATTTTCTTCTAATTTGTATATGTGGTCATAAATTGCAATATCTTGAGTTATCAAATAAAATTGCACTGAGTTCTTTTTTTATCACATTAAAATCACTTTTAAAAAGTGCGGTGTAAACACCGCAGCACGGGTAGTGCTGTT
>JAHWFO010074002.1:87195-97653 GCA_023313115.1 Rhysida immarginata
AATTTACGGATTAGAGATACCACCCACTAATTCTGTAAATATTCATAATTTTTTTTGGTTCTGTTAGGTTAAATATTATGGGAGATTAAGTGTGTATACATGTTGTAAACGTGTTTACAAGGGTAGTGTGAATTGAGTTGTGCAATAGTATTTAGACAAAGAGTAGAGACATATAAAATGCCAGGGGACGAAGGAGATACAGAAGTAGGAGGGGCGGCCGCATTAGCAGCCACTCCAGAATTAGGAGGGTTCACAGGATCAGTACCAGCATTCGTGGGAGAGGAAGGTGGAGTAACCGTTAAAGCGTTTTTGGCAAGTATAGACAGAATCGGAGCACTAGCCAAGTGGACACTTTGACATTAAGATGACTATAATACATTCTCGCTTAAAGGGAGCAGCTGCTAAACGAGCTGCCCAACACGAGTTGTTCGACATAGAGGATTATGATGAACTATGTACTCGACTGGAACAAGTGTGTGGCAGACTCAAAGTAGCCCGCGATTTTTCGCAAGAATTACATGATACCATCCAAGGCCCCAACGAGTCTATCGCGGCATTTGCGGGGAGGCTAGAACTGGCAATGGCGAGATACATTAGAGCTACCCCCGCAGCAGTACCGATAAAGGACACAGTCTTACTGCAACGCTTCTGCAACAGCTGTCTAGTGGCGCATCGAAGAGCGTTGATGGTAGCAAATCCCAAAACTTATAAAGAAGCATTAATGCTAGCGGCGAGATCAGAAGAATTGGAAAAAATATTTAGGCGATCTATGAACTTGGGAGAGATGGGAGATGGGGGGCAAATAGTGGGCATGGGGGCTAGTATGAGTAAGTCAACTCAAAAGGGAGGAAAAATCGGGGAGAGCAATGAAGGAGGTGTTAGAGCGCAGGATCATCCTTGTAAGTGTTCAGAGGAGGTGAAAAGGCTGGAAGGTATGGTGGAAGGCCTCGCAAAATCGATTGAAAAACTGATGGTAGTGCGTACCCCGGCGCAACAGATGCAACCGGCAATTCCCGGGCGTTCTAGTGATGCACGGAGTATGGTCCCTAGAAATATATCGAGCAACAGTGGCTGTTTTCGATGTGGGCAACCAGGTCATATGGCCCGAAACTGTCCATCGCCCAACCCAAGGGCTCGCAATGTTAATGCAGGGGGGGCCCACGAAAGCCCAATTATGACGCAATGTGGAGAGGATGGTACGTGTACGGCAACTGTTTTCATCCAGGGACAACCGATTACGATGCTTTTTGATACTGGCTCGCAAGTGTCCCTGATAGATGAGGAAACATATCACCAGCTTTCGGGGCCACCCTTGCAAAACATGGAGCTGACGATTAAGGGAATCGACAGTGGTTGTTTATACCTGAAACGAGGGGGTTTGCTGGACGTGTTTATCCAAGGCCGTCATATGGGCATGCGAACCTTTCTGGTTCATCCATTTGATGACCGCCCATATGACGGTATCCTTGGGATAGATATATTGAAGGGGCTAACCGTCCAATGTGCCACCATGAATATGGTTAATGTGGCGGATGTGTTGCCTAGTGCGCCATTAGAGGGATTAACTAATGAGTGTGGTCAAGGACAGTACCTAACCCATGGTTTTGCTCCATACAGCCCCAGGACAGGATATGATAATCGAAATGGTTGGACAAATCAATTGCAACCAGTTATGGTTAGGGAGGGATGCTATAGCAGAACAGGTAGGACAATGCGATGGTTGGGCCCATTTGAAGTATGCTCCACGGACGGGATGGGTTGGGCACAGGTAAAAGGGATACGTTTTGGCGATATCAAGTGGGTAAGACTTGAGCAAATATGGATAAGGTGGAATGGAAATTCTGGAATAGAACTTAACGAGATACAGGACTGTAATTCGGGAGTGGTAGGGTACAGATGGATGTGTTGGAAATACCCTCATATGGGTGCTATGAAGGGAGTGTGGGAGGAACGTACCAAGCCGTAGGTCAAGAAAGTGTAATCCCAAACTATACTGTGCCAAACAACGGGGAATCAATATGGGAAACACAGGTAAACGAATGTGGAAGTATAGAGCACCAAGGGAATTGTGAGGATAGTAGCCAGTCCACCCCAGTGAAATATATAGACGGTTTGTATAAGGACAAACTAATAATGCGGGGTCCAGGAGAGGGTAGGGGGCAGGACGAAGTAATTCAGAATATTGGGACAGGAATTGATGCTAAATGGGAAATGAACGCCGAGGCGAGGGCGTGTCAAGAACGAGATGCAAGTATGGTGACAAAAGTAGTAGTGACCCAAGATGAGAGCAAGCTATCATGGCGAGAAGGGATGAAGGTAGCAGTGGATATGCATAAACAAATGGAAGGGTGTCTAAACAAAAATAAAAGCAATGGTTACGGAAAGTCCCCAGGGAAAAAGGGGCGAAAAGTTAAAAAAAGGGGTAAGGTTGTTAATAAAAAGAAGGGTACCCAAACCAAGGGTGAGAGTACGGGAGTATACAAACCTCAAATGGTAATGGCAGGGATGGGAGAAGGGGACACAGGGAATGAAATACGTAATCTAAAGGATAATAATTTAGAACCTGGGTTAGATTTATGGGAAGATGACGTGGGGTTGGAGGATTATGTCGACACCATCACTGTTTTAGGACGAGGAGCAAATGGATTATGTGAGTTTGACTGGTAATATTTGTTTCAGTATGTGGATGTATGAATGGATAATATTGTGAAAGAAATGTGGTTAAAGAATGATTACGTCTGTTTCAACATGGTTTATGCATGTGATCTATATCTTTATTGTGATGTCTTTTGTGTTAACTTTGGTTAAAGAATGTAAAATATTAGTATTATGAATATTGTAAGATCTGTTAGATTTGGAGTATTGGGTTGAACAGGATAAAGGGTTGGTTTAGCTATAATATTATTGGTGATGACTTGGGTGTGTCGTGTGTTGTGTGTGTTTGTTGTATGAGCGATTGGGATATCAAGAATTTACGTAAGCGTTATCTCGAGCATAACCTGGATCGGGTATGCTCAAGGCTGGTTGTTGAGCGTATGTAACGTCCTGTTTTATTTGTAGTACGTGTGTGGTGTTCGTATAGTAAATGTTGTAATTGTTTGTTATTGTAAAAATGGGTCGTTGTAGGAAATGATTATTAATTGTTTTAGTACGTCGCTTTCGAGTGTGTGTTTGTCGATTGTTGGGAGAGGGATTGTTGTTGTCGCTGTTCGTGGAAAGAAAGCTTGTTTTTTTTGGTTGTTGTAAGAAGAAGATATTTTTTTAAATATTATTATAAAATTTTTTTAAGACCGAGGCGAGAGGAAAGAATGTGCTAAGCTTCAACGGAAAAATAGCTGAACATAACTTTCATACACCCCGACGGTTGTCAAATTGGCTTAGAACAAAAGTGATAATGATGTTTTGAATTAATTACCACGCCGGAATACTGTCGTTCGTGGCTCAGCGTCGAGAGCAGTTTCGAACATGATGCCCAACCATATTGGAAGGAATTATGACCTATACTAGAAAGATGAACGTTAAGTATTAGGTGATAAGACATGTTAAGTATGGTTGAAATAATTTTTATATGCAATATAAATCTTTTCATGCCCGTATAACGAAGTCTACCCGATGCCTGCGTAAGATCCAGAGCGAATGGAACACGTTCGTAGGAGCAGTCCTCGCCGTTGCAGTAGGATAAAGTTCGTCATACCCTCCACCGATCAACGTTTACCCGAAGAGAGGATGAGATACAGTGTTTGAGTGTTATGGCTCCGGCTGAAAACTGATCCGGTGAGATTGTTCTAAATTACCCCTTTCAAACGATGATAGTCATATCAAGGAACCATTCGAGAAGCAACAGTGAATAACTGTTTGTTAAGATGATCTAAAATGCTTCAGTAAAGCGCACGTATACTCCTGCCTTAATAAATTTAGGTGTGATAAGACTCTTGTATCAAGGACTGGTAAAGCATGTTAATGATGATAATAAGACGTATGATCAGATGCAGTAATGCTTATGTTTCACATGAGTAAATTGCTTAAGTCATTAGTTAAGTTGAGTAGGTCTATTTGGACTAACAAATGATAACACTCAGAAGGCCGCTCATCCATTCAGTGGTGCCAAGAGGGGTTTCAGTCCCTCCCCCCTTACTGTACGCATAAAAGGCGGGACGTAGCGCGTTCTAGCGCAGAGTGATAGGAATATTTGTCCGGGCTATTGGATGGATGATGTCACATGACTTGTTATTGTTTGCCTTGCTTTCAGGTGTAATGATTTAACAATACAGTGTCTCGATGAAGTACTTATACACCTAGGGTGAGAATGTGGAAGGTTTAAGGATATTATGTCAATATTATTGATGCATGTGGTTTAGTGCATGAGAAGGACGTCCCCATATAACCTCTCCTTAGGTTAATAAAATAGGAGTTAAGAATTGCCTGCGGCACTTATATTGCATTAATAAATAATGAATAAAAGGGTTATGTTATTTACAGGATTGGTGGTGGTTTCATTTCAATAAATATCGGTCCCGAACCCTTGCGTCCTCCTACCCCTGGGTAATAAAAGGTTATCACCCCCCCCCCCTTAGTATATATTTAGCGGGATAGGGGGCGCTACAGAATCATCCTTGATATATCATATATTCGGAACCTAGGCTGAGGACGATCAGGACGATCAAAACGGACTAGCTCTTCAAGGTATCACTCTACTCTCTTTTCAGGTATCATTTCATTATTCTCATTTCACGGTGCGCCCTTTTCAGGGCGATATTCACCTTCTGTTACTCTTATGTGCTGGTCCCTGGCGTTGGAATTAATATTCCCGTAAACCAGTGCATCAAGATGCTCATCATCCTTCTGGGTCCCCGGCGTTGGGATTAATTTCCTCGCAAACCTAACTAAGGACATTTTCTCATATCATCTATTATTATTCTAATCATTCACGAGCGGGTCCTTGGCATAGAATTAATTTTCTCGCAAACCTGACTTGTTCTTTTTTCTTAGAGCTAGGTGCATCCTTCTTAGGACGGCTTCTTTAGCACACACCTAGCTACGAGGTTACTCCCCCCCCTTGTTCTATACATTTATATATGATGGCGTCGTCTAAATTAACCAAGCTGAAGTCGGCTAAAGAGCATTTGCTAGTGGCGGATGGTAAAACTGTGTCCTGGGAAAAGGCCTACCAGGATGCCTGCTTGGATGCTAGGTTTGCTGCTTTTGACCTAGTTTTCAACGAAATGTTAGAAGCCCTCCGGGAGGAAATAAACGCTAAGTATAGTGCTCTGGAGGAAAAAGTCGAATCCCTACACAAAAGTTTTGAGGAGAAGTTCGAAGGTATCAATAAGGAAATTAAGGACTCTCGTAGAGACGTTATTGACAAGATAAGCGAACTTAAGGAAGCCTTTGGGAAATGCTCCGGGACTCCGAAGGCAAGTAACTCCACGGAAGATAATCCAGTTGATAACAGCAAGGTAAGTAATGTCTTAAAAACTATTTCCTCTTCTAATAGTATAGCGTCTATGGATATAATAGAAAATAGTGACTGTTCGACAAATGGTGGCTGTAAGAGAAGGCACTCTGACGGAACTGATGAAGAAGTGGACGACAGTCCCTGAATTTGTGTCACCTAATAAAAAATTCAGAAAAGGCACGAGGATCGATAACCTAAAGACCGTCTCCAGAGTAAATGAAGAAGTCGTCAGCGCGACTAGAATGAGGAATCCGAAGAATGTACAAGGTCGCTCGGCTAATAAAGACCATAGGATCACGAAGAGGTATGTACTGCCAATTATCGTGCGGACTCATGGCGTCCCGTTTAAGACGATTTTAACTGAGCTCGAGAAGCATGTTCCAGTCGAAATGATCGCCGTTCATATGGGCAGAGCTGAAACCATCAAGGTTAAATGTGAAGATGAAGAAACACACAACATTTTAGTCTCCGCCATTAAATCTGATAACATTTTAAAAATTCAGCATCATCAACTGAAGTCGGAGAAGGTCTTGAAATACGTAATTCGTAATGTGGATGTTACGTATGACCTCGATGACTTCCTAGAAGACCTAAAAAGAACCAACTACTTCCCGGAAAAAGTTATTCGATTGAGGAAAGCCAAAGGATCCATTGATATGCCAATGGTTTTGGTTCTACTCCCGAACACCGAACACTACCAATCATTGAAAAACTTAACACGTATTGGGCCGCTGGCAGTTTCAGTGGAGGCCTTTCGGGGAAACAAGAAGCCACTACAGTGTTACAACTGCCTGCGCTTCGGACACGTATCCATGGGCTGCACGGAAGATCCTCGTTGTAATAAATGTGCTGAGGGGCACCAGTCAAGGGATTGCCCCAAGATCAAAGGACAATACCCCCCAAAGTGCATCAGATGTGGTGGACAGCACACATCAAGCTACACGAAATGTCCAAAGTACCCCCAGGTTCAAAGGATGTCTAGTTCTAAAGTGACAGCAGGCAAATCCTATGCTGCCACTGTGTCTACGCCGGAAGATAAAGGCATCAACATCAACGACCTACCAGGTATGTATAAACAATTAGGACGTATCTTTAATCTGTTTTCTAATCTAGGCAAAAGTTACCCACAGTTGAGTGGGCTCCTTACGACCAACTAATTTTAGTATGGCTGCACAACATTATACTGTAATCAACAAAGGTGAACTTCGGTGCTTGATATGGAACGCTAGGGGCATTCCCCGAAAGCGTATCGAGTTTCACAACTTTCTGATAAATCAAGAAATCGACGTGGCTTTCCTCTGTGAAACTCACCTCAAACCAAGTCAAGACTTCAAGCTACCTGGCTATAGTGTGTACCGTAAGGATTGAATGGCTTCAAATGCTGCAAGATGTGCGTCTGGGGGCGCTGCGATCATCATTAAGAGGGGAATTCAACACCAAGAATTAGTATCCAAGTCTTATGCAGGTATGGAATCAGCCTCCATCATTATCAATGACGTCTCCTGTGATGAAGTGAAGTTCGTGGTGCACTACAATTCACCTAAACATTATCTTGACATTAGTGAGCTTGATGAACTCTTCAGTGGTGACACTCCAGTCGTCCTAGCTGGTGACCTAAATGCCAAACACCCAAGCTGGAACTCCAGAACGCAGAATTACAACGGCATGATTCTCTATAGGTACATACAAGGTAGAGATGATATCATCGCTGCTGGACCTGTGGAGGACACCTACTACTGCGACCACTCCCCTAGTAGTGACGTTTTGGACATCTCGCTCTTGAAGGGTTTCTTCAAACCGTACAATATCTTCACGGTTGATGACCTTTCTTCTGACCACAAGCCTGTGGCGTTAAACTTTGACAATGTCGACATAAGTTTCCTAGAGGAACTGATACATCATCAAGACTGGAAGCTCTACAAAGATATTCTTAAGGAATATGGCTGCCATCCCGACGTTGCTTACTGTACAGAGGACATCAATCAACGTGTTGAAGACATCACCAGTTGTATTAACAGTGCCATAGAAGCTAGTAAGTATCCATCAGAGAATAAACCTCCTCATCGAATCCAACTCACACATGGAATCCAACGCCTAATTTCTGAAAGAAACAGTACCCGTAGACTATGGCAACGCTATCGTGAACCTTGGCTCAAAACCAAGTACAACAGGTTAGTGCGAAGAGTTCAAGAGGAGATAAAAGAGCTTCGCGACACTAGATGGAATGAAAAACTCAAAAGCTTGTCGGCTCGCGACAATTCCATTTGGAGTATGGTTAGAGCTTTACAGAAGAAGAAGAATGTTATGCTTCCTCCACTCCGTACACCACAAGGTAACTATGTGCAAACTGATCAGGACAAGGCCCAAGTCATTGCAGATTCACTGGAAATGCAGTTTGTTACTCCTACCAACGATAAGCCCGAGAGCCAAATCATGTCTCAGCGTGTGGAAGAAGGTATTTTCAACTTTGGTGAAGTCCCGCAGCATTTTACGAAGTACAACATCGAGGCTGGAGAGATCGCCAACATCATAAGTAAACTGAAAAAGAAGAAGGCTCCAGGAAAAGACAAGGTGAGTAATAACGCCCTTATGAATTTCCCAAAGTACTTTATTGAATTTCTCACCAATATCATTAGCGACTGCTGGAAATTTTCTTACTTCCCTGTGGCTTGGAAGAAATCTATTGTGTTGAGTATCTCAAAGCAGGGGCAAAATCCTGCAATTCCCGCGAGCTACTGACCTATTAGCTTGCTACCCTCGATGTCCAAAGTGTTGGAGAGAACAATCCTTTTCAGATTCCAAGATCACTGTCTAGCAAATGACCTTTTACGGAAAGAGCAGTTTGGCTTTCGTGCTGCCCACTCTTGTCCGATGCAGATATGGAGGCTCATTGAAGACCTGAGCACCCCCCTGAACCTATCCAGGTACTGTGGGGTGGTATTTCTCGATGTCAGTAAAGCTTTTGACCAAGTGTGGCATGAGGGCCTTGTCTACAAAATGATCAGAGACGGGTTCCCTGCCGATTTGATTTTGATGGTGAAATCCTTTCTTGACGGCAGATCCTATCAAGCCAAAGTTGGAGAAAATCTTTCCACACCCCGTGTTGTAAAGGCCGGTGTCCCTCAGGGTTCTGTCCTCGGGCCTATGCTATTTAATTACTTTGTACATGATTTCCCAAAACCCGATAATTGTAATCTGTATTTTTATGCGGATGACACTGCCATTATGACATGGGCACACCAGCCGGCTCACGTTATCACTCGGCTGCAGTGCGCCTTGAAGCAGTTCGAAGACTGGTTTAACTGCTGGAAGTTGAACCTTAACATCGGAAAGTGCAAGGCTTTGTACCTCAATAGGAAGCTCAAGCATCCCCCAGATTCTCTTGTTCTGTTTAATAAGAAACTGGACTGGGTGGATAACTACAAGTACCTGCGAGTTATCATTGACTCAAGACTCTCATGGAACCAGCATATGTCCTATGCTCTGAACAAAGCGAAGAGGGCTAAGTACAGTATCATAGCTCTTATGGGTCGCAACAGCACCCTCAGCATTGACAACAGGCTACTTCTGTACAAATCGATTATCCGGACCATACTCCTCTATGGCATGCCTGCGTGGGCGACTATCTGTAAAAGCAGATGGAGTGAACTACAGTCATTCCAGAATGTTACCCTGAGGACCATTGCCCAGCTGGACAGAAGGACGGTGAAAAACCAATCCATCCACCTCGATTTAAACATGGCCCATATCGGTAAGTTTATACAGGATCTCCTTTTGATTATGGTACAGAAGATGAAGACTCATGACAATAAGCTTGTGAAAGGGATACTGGAGAACTCAATGAATATGAACTGGCATACGAGGTATCGTAAACCGAGGCACGTTCTTGACATCAATTTTGAAGATATTAGCAACGTCTCTTTCCCAGACTACTGGAAGATGTGATAATCTTATTTCTCCTTGTATTTTTTATTTCGTTTGTTTTTTGTTTCTGACAATCGTCAATCTTATTTTCTTTTTTGTATAATATGGAAGACCGCTTGGGTTGGTTAGGCTTCTTGACTACCTCAGTGTATTTCCTTTGGAGTTTATTCTGGTTAGATGAGCTTTGTGAAAGCGCTGCTTTCGTCCCATCCTAACGAATGTACACTTCACTGTTTGATTGTCGATTGTCGATTCCAAGTCAGTTCTCTCAAGTTCTCTCGATGTGCTCCTTGGCTGCTGAATGATGAAAGCAAAGCTTTCGAAAAGCGCTTACAGACTCAGGTTGTATTTTTTCATTTAGTAATCTAGTAATCTCTCCCTGAATTGAGCGTCTCTCGCAGCAAATTAAGAGAAAGCGCCAGTTTTTCTCGCGTATATTTGAATGCGGCTTTAGTCTTTAAAAAAGAAATTCACTTTCCTTGGTCGCATGATCAGTCATCGGGGGATGTGTAAAGTGAACATTAACCAATATTTATAATAGGATATATTTATGGGCACTGATTCATCACGATCGTAAGAGAAATTGACACGTGTGTGAGAAACGTATATGGTGGAGAGCGAAATCATTACAACCAAGTAAATACATAAGAGAATGTTATAAACACATTATTAATATATGAACTGACGAGTATAATTATTAATCAATAATAAGGTATGGTTACAACCAATCAACAATCGATTAAATATCTAAATATGAATTGATTTAACAATATATACAGTACGTGCCCCTTATATATGGGTCATTCCACGTCAGTTCAGGTTGGCATTGGCACTGACCTCTCGGATTTTAATGAAATTTGGTATACACAATTGCCCTAAGGAGTTGGTAATGAATGCTAAATATTATTATTTCTTTTCATCTTTATGGAAGTTACGGACATTTAAAAATTGGGAAATTTGAGTGGGGGCCTTATGTATGAAGTACTGTAACTTCGGTTGTATTTTATTTAGAAAGATGTGACTGGTGAAATATGAAAGCTTTTTAACTGTAGATTCTATATTAAATTTTTAAAATTATA
>JAHWFO010074002.1:99251-119381 GCA_023313115.1 Rhysida immarginata
ATTGTTGCACAAACTTTTCCTTGCATTGTTGCACAAACTTTTCCTTGCATTGTGATACCTATTCTGTTGGTCCGTGCAGTGTGTTTGTGAATTGCGTGTTGATACCATTGTTGATAAGTATTGTTGGACAAAGTTTGCCTTGCGTTTTTGGTCATGAGATATTTCTCATTAATATGCCTTGCCATAACCATGAATATCGATTTTTTTTTATCAATAATTTATATTTTTTCGAAATCTGAGGTAGACAGTGACCTGCCTCATGGTTTGAAATTTCATCAAGATCGGAATAAAATTGTAGATTCGTATAAAAAACAAACCCACAAACAAACAAACATCCTTCTTTATATAGGTAGAAAGATAGAGTATATTTCATTTTGAAAAATAACATACTGTTTTAGGAACCGCTTATAATCAAACGATATTTATTTGACTAATAAATTTTTCCGTGTATTTTATTCTATTTTAACCATTTTTTTTTTTTTTTTTTGGTTGAACGATTTTCATTATAATAACGACGCTCGACAGTCAAATAACGATCCAAATGTTATATTAAATGGAAAATTATGACGGATTTAGAATCGGAGATGCTTGTTTTTTCTTTATTCTTTGCAAGCATTTACATATGATATCAAAATTTCTTTATTTGTAAGATTAGGAAAGTTATTAATTAGGAAACTGTCGTAATGAACTTCGTTCTTATTCAAAAACAGTTCTCTCATATACATCCGTCTTAAATATTGAATAAGAGACTTGTGATTTATATTTTTCATGAACAATAAAATTATTATTATTATTATTATTTAAAATTATTGCTTCCCAAAGCGGGATATGTAGAATAGTATTATGATCTATATAGAATGCCATAATAGTTTAAAGGCGTGATCATTATGGTTCGAACACTGAGTCAAAGTGCAGTTAAGAATCTAATTTCGAATACCATAAGGGGAAGAAACGCTCAAGGAACTTGGAAATGACATTTGTATATATAATTTCAAGCCTCTGAGTTTCACGACATTTATTAGCGTTTATCAGGTAAGCTCGGACAAAATGTGTAGGATGGTCGGGGTTTATTATCGCCTGATTGAGTTCTTTTAATTTAGCATAGACTATTATTTAATCAATGTAGAGATGGTGTAAGCCTCACAAGTTTCAGATATCGAGACATATCTGGTAAGAGAAAAAGCAGCACGTATCACATCATTGTAGGCGGTCTGTATCCGGTTGATAAACATTTTTGAGGCCGACGACCAGATAACAATTTCGTATTCGATTTTTGGTATCAAAAGGGTCTTGATTACTTTGATTGTTTCACCTCTTGATAAGATTTTCCGTAGCCTGGTAAATAAGAATCTTAATCTATTGAGGTCAATCACTAGTGACTCAATAGTTTCTTTAAAAGATAACTTGTTATCAAAACTGATGCCCAAAACTACAAGTCCGAAGTGGTGTATCTTTCTGCTTGTCAATGAGGAGAATGTCTGTTTTTGACTCATTGAACATCAAACTGTGAGTGGTATACCAGATATTCAGTGTCTTTATGTCATTTTGAATTTGCTGTTGAGCAAGAGGTTGTTGTTTAGGAGAATAGAAAGTTGTCGTCTACGTAAGATAATATATTACAGTTCAGCGGTAACGTATAAATCTAGGCTGTTGCAGCGGCGTAAAACACAGTGGCGGTCAGAGAACATTAAAAGTCTAATTAAAGCCTTCGGGCATTCTAATCCATAATACGGCGATGATTGAAAATGTGAACATATTAAAAACAACACAATTAAACAGAACTTTATATTGTTTTTTTTTCTTTTTTTGTTTTATAAATGAAAACAATTAAAAACAGGGTTGATAAGATGAAGTAAATTAATGCTTTTTTCCTTTTTTATTATTTTGCCTCCTTCTGTGAATTGTATAGCGTACTGACTGAGCACTTTCGGAATATGTTCGTTCGGAATATGTGCCTCGCTCGAGTCAAACATACGCGCCTCCTCGCCCGCATTTTGAATTTTAAAGGTGAATCTCTGGATGAAGTGTTTGCCAACTTTCAGTTGGGGGTAGATAGGAGTAACTCAAAGCTGGTTGCTGAGGATCGTTATCATCCTGCTATTGTAATTAGAACTGATTATCTAACTCACTTTGTTTACACTCCAACATTTAATAATAAGTATAACTTTGCGAGAGGAGACTTTATAGCAATATATAGGTATTTGGAAAACGTTGACTGGGACTTTGTTAATAGTCTTCCCTCTGTTGATGATATGTGGTTTTCTATAGTAAAAATTATAGCGACGGGTATTGATTATTTTGTCCCTACATAATAGTAAACAGTTTATGAAAACGAAGCGTTATCCAATCTGGTTTTCAAGGGAGGTCATTGAGTTATTCCGAGAGAAGAATTTCTGGCACTCTCAATTTAAGAAAACAGGGAATAGCATGTATTACGAATATTTCAGGCAGCTAAAGAAATTATTAAACAATCTGTAAAAAGGGCTTTTAATGAGATTATTCGGCAATAGAACAGTCGGTTGGTAAGAATCCCCGACTTTTTTGGCGAGTAACCAAAAAACTGTTAAAGAAAAATTTATATTCGGCCCAAAGCTTAGGTCAGTTCGAATTAGAACAATTAATGAATACTTTTGAAGCCAATTTGAATAATAATAATTCGTTTTCTTTAAACCTTGAAAGAGTGGAAAATCGTTGGAAATCAATTAAGAAATTTGACTTACCTGTTATTAATGAGGCAGAAATAAATGTTACTGCTGACAGGATTACTGCTTCTAGAGTTATCGATCGATTTAATATACCTGATTACATTTATAAGGGGTGCTTTGAGGTTCTTAAGATTCCTCTGTATGCGTTGTACAATAAATCGCTTAGGGATGGATGCTATCCATCTGCTTGGAAGCAAGTTAGAGTGAAGCCCATACCTAAAGTGAGATTTCCATCTGGTCCAACAGACTATAGGCCTATTACCATGATCTCTTTTCCTGCTAGAGTGTTGGAATCTATTGTAGCGAAACACTTAGCTAGCTTTATTGAACCTTATTTGCCATATAAGCAGCATGGGTTTAGGCGAGGTAGGTCAACGCAGACGAATTTATCGGTCTTGATGCAGCATATACAGTATTACCCACTTATAACGAACACGGTTAGAACGAACACCCGCATATAGCAAAAAAAAATTCAGTCCCAACCCCGTCAGTCTATTTTCTATGCATTGTTACACGTTTATTGAGAAATGTTTTTGAAAGAAATCCGGTTACAGCGAAGGGAAATCGAAGAAATTTATTCGGAAAATATCACTAATTGTTATTATAAGTCGGTCTAGACCGAATGCGTAGACACGTGTAACATTTTTTCCTAACTGTGGTTTTCCTTTATTGTGAATGGTTGGTTAAACATTCCCGCCACCACCATGCTAGTTGAACGATCACGTGATTGTACTTGAACCAATCATATGATTGTGCCATCACATAGTTAACTGCAAGGCCCATGAGCATTTACGGGGTTGGTTGATTTTGTCAAGTCATTCAGGCAAAATTTTTCAAGGAGTTCAACATGGCTAAACCAAAGCGAAACTCTCTATCTGTAGAGTTAAAGTTAAAGATTTTAGAAGCACGCTATCGCGGAACAGAGCCAGAGAATCCAAGATGGCGGAGAGGAGAGCCAAGAAAGTGACGTTGAACCAGAACCGCCCATACCATCATCGAAGCAGATGGACTCGCCGATGAATCAAGTAAAAAAATTACTTAACCATCTACGGTGATGTGCCAAACGAAATTTTTGAAAGTTATTTTAAGTTGCATAAATATATAAACAAAAAAATTATGTAAAAACTATGAAACAGAAAACCATATCGAATTTTTTTCATCCTGAATAAAATTGACTAAAACAATGGTTATGCCTAGTTTTATGCTTAGTTTTAATTCTATTATGACTGTACATACATTTTTATTACATTCGGATATAACAAAATCGGGATATAACGAGAAGAAACTCCGTTCCCTTGAATTTCGCTATAAGCGGGTGATACTGTATTACGTTCAACCTGGATCGCAGGAAGCAGGTTGATGCGATCTATCTAGACTTTATTAAGGCATTTGATAGAGTAAACACTCGGTTACTATTTCTGAAAACTGATGTAATGGGATGCGCACAAAATATGTTGAAATGGTTTTCCTCTTTTCTTTTGAACAAATCATTTTAAATTGATAATATGGCCGGTTTAGAAAGAACGGGGAAAATACTAAGTAGGGTTCCTCAAGGATCTCCACTGGGTCCGGTTCTTTTTAATTTATTTGTCGCCGATTTACTTTCACCTAAGTCTTTTACTAAGGTTTCTGTTTTATTATATGCCGATGACATAAAACTTTTTTCGTCGGTCACAAGCTGGTCAGATGTGGATGAACTTCAACACGCTCTGAATTATATTTCAGATTGGGCGTCCGAAAATGGCCTAGATCTTAACCCCAAAAACCTTTTTATATTATATATACAAGGAAAGCTATTAATTTTGTGAATAATTATATCCTAGATGGATCACCCTTAGAAAGAAAATACGAGGTTAATGACCTGGGAATTATATTTGAACATAGCTTATCTTTTACTAAATACGTGTCAAATGAACATTATCATGGATAAAAGCTCAATTAATTAAGAAAATGATAGAGAGGGAACAAATCAGGCAGAGTGAATTGTAGATGAACTATTTAATTAAAGCTTCTCTTCGTTCTTGAAATGACAAGCTTATAAAGATGATGTTGGTTACTTGTTGACATCAATTAATTAAAGAAATACAAATTAGAGTTCTTTTGCATAAATTATTACAGAGTTAAATAAAGTCACTTTAGGAATAATTTCCAGTCACATTCATTACACATGAAAGTCTATGTTAACGTATGCAATATTACACATTAATAATCTTGGGAGATCGGGCAGGAGATTCTGTTGCATCCGGCGGGTATATTATGACTTCATTGACGAGGTCGGGAAGGGTGGACTCCTTCCAAAGACAAGTGAGAAGAACAGTTCGGGCGCTGTGGCTAGCTTATCTAAGTGAAGCAAGGCTTGAGGAGCCCCATGGCCACGTGACTTAGGAGACCCCCCCTTTACCAGCAACTTCCATAGATTTAATTGAAGTAGCCAACTCCCTTGGCAAAATGCTGTCTCTTGACGATGGCTGGCGATGGCTGTTCCATGTGGCTCGAACGATTCGTGTTGGATGAACGGTAGCTGCGCTGGGCTTCCTTTGCTCACACGAGGTGCTCGCGGTGCTCTGTCCAACTAGGCGGGGCTTCGGGTTCTCGCAACGACTTCTGAAAACGTTGACATTCCCGCGACGCTCTCTTGTATATCCACGCTGTGCCGGGGGAATTCTAATAGCGTTGTCGTCTCTTCAAACTCCTACATTGAAACGCCCTCGTCCGTCTACCTTCACCTCAGACGACGTTCCTCCATAGCCATTTGATTTCGCCTTCTCTTTTTTTCTCTTACGGAGCTTGTCCTGGGTGGACCTTCTCCTTTTCGATCCCAAATCGCTTCTAATCTATCTCTCTCCTTTTCCTTTCGGCGAGCCTTCAAGCTTCCCTCGCCGATCTCTCTTTTTTCCCATTGGCCGTCCCATTTGATTTTCTGCCAATGAGCCGCCGGTCTGACTATTCCCAGCGGCGGGGGAGGGCGGTTGCGAAGAAGCTGCTTTATCTTTATTTCTCTCTTCTTTCTACTCCTCTGTCTTCTTCTGGCTTCTTCCCAACTTAAATTTATTTGACACACATTTAATTAGTCAGACCTGTATTAGAATAGTAGATGCAGTAAGTTTTTTTAAAAAATGAAGACTTTTATTAATGTGTATAAAACAACTACAGTCCTTAAAATAACGTACTGTGCGCTTATTTGGTACTCGGGAATATCCCATGATTTTAGTGTGTTGCGGCATAAAGTGGCTAGATTTTTAAAATTTTTATTAAATAGGTTTAATGATAATAAAAATGATAATTGTTTTAATCTGTCTCGGATTTTATGTCTTTATTTAGTGAATACTTTAAAAAAAAATTGAATGGTCAGATTTTTGCACCGATGATAATTAATCGGAGTTATATTAATGTTCCTAGATCTTAAAGAGTAAGAAAGAACCCTTTTAGTACTGAAAAATGGTATTCTCATATAGTCAAACATAATCCTACCTTTAAATTAACTAATAATATGTTAGATAAATACTGCAAGGAGCCAGGCTTAGATATATTTATTGATAGAAGTAACGCTTTATTCTAACTTCTTTTTATTTTATTTTTCTTTTATTGTTTGGTTTTATTTGGTTTTTTTAATCTTTTGATGTTTCATTAACCCCGTTTTGGGCTTCTTAGCCTGTTGGGGGGCAACGACTGGTTTCGGTGCTGCAGTTGATCTGTTTCCACGTTCCCCGCTGCTGTCACATTATTACTATTATTATTATTATTATTATTATTATTATTATTATTATTATTATTATTATTATTTAAGAAAGAAATACACACAGTCCTGAAGAAAGCCACGGCTGAAACGCGTCGCCTCTGTCGTAAAATCACTGTTGTTTTAATGACCCATATACTTATATTATTATCATAATTGTTTTGGGAAGCCAAACTCGGATCAAGTCCAAAAACCAATCCCAGAGGCGGACCCAAAAGAGGGCCAACTCAAGGGACTCAAATGCGAGGGAGGGAAAGTTATGCACTCGTGGGAGTATTGATGTTTGGGTGTAGGATTTTTCTTACTAAGTGACAGGTGTTTAGAATTGTGGCTTTCTGTAAGGTTTTGCATAAGTGTGTGCTTAAATTTAGTGTTGACAGGCTAAATTTTGTGTAGCAAGTGTGGAATAACCCCAGTGACAGATAGAACGATAGGAACAATGTGTACTCTGTTAACTCCCCAAAGGCGTTTTATTTCGTGTGCAAGATCCGTATATTTAGTGATTTTGTCAGTATATGTCTTTTGTAAATTGTGTGTGGAGATATTAATTATGTAAGTCACTTTCTTTTGCTTATCTACTTGGGTAATGTCTGGTCTGTTATGAGGGATAGTTTTGTCAGTGATTATAGCTCTGTCAAAATATAGTTTATGTGTGGTGTTCTCTAAGACAGTGTCGGGGATATATTTATAGTAAGGAGTGTGAATGTCCCTTAGCTTGTGTATCTTAGCTAGATGTTGATGTATGATGTTGGCTATCTGGTTATGTCTGTGTAAATAATCTGTCTGCGTGAGTATTTTGCAACTGGATATGACGTGGTGTTTCCTCTGCGATATGGCATTTCCTGCAAGACCCATCAGTCGAATCTTTGATAATATGTTTTCTGTAGTTTTTAGTGTTAATAACCTGGTCTTGTATGGCAATCATGGTTCCTTCAGTTTCCCCAAAGAGACTCCCTTCACTCAACCAAAAGTTTGACGCTTTTTTTGTCGACGTGTGGCTGGTTGAGGTCAGAAGGATGTCTACCGTGGAGTTGCTTTCCGAGTCATTATTGAAGTTTAGTGCATATTGTAGGAATGTTATGGGCGCTCTGCATGCTGTTCAGATTCATAGGTGTGTATTTTGTATCAGCCATGCAGACTGCTTTGTGTAATGGTGATGTGTGTTGTTTAGAGTAAAAGAATTCTCTGAGTGACTGAGCCTGTTTCTGGTGTAGATCTATTATGTCAATAAGACCTCTGCCTCCCTCTGAACGAGGCAGGGGGAGTCTTTCAATAGCTGCGTGTGGATGGTGTTTTCTGTGCTTTGTAAGCAGTTTACGTTGTTTCCTTTCAAGTACCTCAAGATCTGTGTGTGTCCACTGTATGACTCCAAAGGAGTAGGAGAGTATTGGCATGGCATAAGTATTGATGACCTTGATTTAATTTCGGGAATGTAAATGAGTTTTAAGTATTGTCTGTAGCCTATGAAGATATTGTTTAGTGAGTGTATTCTTTATGTGTTTGTGCTTCAAAAGCTTGGCTTGCTTAAATCCTAGATATTTGTAAAATTTGTCATTTTCCATAGCAGCAATGTGGTCTGGTTCATCTAATGTGCAGCTCCCTTCCCTGATTACTCCATTTTTAATGTGAATGGTTTTGCATTTGTCCAACCCAAATTGCATGTGTATATCTTTTGAAAAAATTTGTGTAATGTCAAGTAATTGGTACAACTGTGTTTGTGTGAGGCATAGATTTTCAAGTCGTCTATGTAGAGTAAGTGTGAAAGCGTGTAGTGGCAGCTTTTATTATGTTTAATTGTGTAGCCGTAAGTTGTGCTGTTCAGTCTGTTGGAAAGTGCATTTAGTGCAAGACAAAACCAGAGTGGGCTCAGTGAGTCACCCTGGTAGATGCCCCGGTTTATCTGTATTTTGTCAGTCGTCATGGTTTCACTGTTGAGTGTGAGGTATAGTGTAGTTCTCCAATGCAGCATTATACTTTCTAAATATGTGATAAGTGTAGGGTTTATTTTATATAATCGTAGTGTATATAAAAGCCATGAGTATGGGACACTATCAAAGGCCTTTTTGTAATCAATGTAGGCTGCATGGATGTGTCGATGTTTATTGTGAGTTTGCCATAATGCTTAATATACTGTAAGGGGTGGTTTAACACGAAACCGAAGTGGTTATACGAGAAACCGAAGTGGTTATACAAGAAACCGAAGTGGTTATACTAGAAACCAGAGCACTGCGACTCTATGAGTCTATTGTACTATCCCCAATTAACGACTGCCACAGGAAACAGTAGCAGCCGGGACCGACGGCTTAACGTGTCCTCCGAAGCACGGGGGGCGATGGACGTTTCCAGGTGGTCACCCAACCTGTAATTAACCGCGCTCAAGGTTGCTTAACTCCACCAATACGTTAAGAAAGGCGAGACAACCGAGCTACACCTGCCTCCGAGTTTGCCGTAGGACCACACTGTCTATCAGGAGTTGCTCTTTACAACCCATGTGATTTCTACGGCCTCCCTTTTGTTGCTTCGTGAGAATGTTGTTTATGTCTATGTGTGTATAAATTTTATTTGCGATACAGGCAGTTATTATTTTGTAAAGTGTAGGCAGGAATGTGATAGGTCTATATTATGTGGGATCTGTAGTGTTATGTGACTTTGGTACTATGTATGTTATTCCTTGTGTAAGGAAATGTGGCAAAGTGTTGGAGATCTGTTTTGCAAGGATCAGATGCAAACAGGTGAAGCGCTTATACACAAGAAGTTCTGAATCCTATCTACACCTGGAGCCTTCCAATTGTAGTACGTTTAATGACTTGTGAGAGTTCATCTGCTGTTATGTCAGTATAAGGCATGTTTGGTAGTGTGGATGCTAATTGCTCCTCTTCCCTGATCCAACTAGCTTCCCTATTATATTCAACTGAGACAGACCAAAGAGACGACCAATAATGTTGGAGTGCTGTTTGTGTTAGCAGACAGTGTTTTTGTCTGTGTATAATCTTTGTTTAACTGCTTATAGAATGTCTTCTCATTGTTTGCGAATGACTTGTTCTGCTGTTTGCGCTGAGTGCAGTTTTGTATCTCTTCAAGCGTTGTGTTTTTTCAGCTAACTTTTGTTTTAATGTGTCCATATATTCTGTAATGTGTTGATTGTGCTGCTCATGTCTGGTGTGTGTTTTAATCTTCTTAAATTACTTACTGAGGCGTTTGTTCTGCTTTGATGAAGTGTTGTTTTTAGTGTACTGTGTAACTCTACCTAACAGACTCAATCCGCTTTTGCCATTAAGGTTTCTGTTGGGTGTATAATTTTTGTGTGTTTATGGATTGATTTCCTACCCAGTGTGGATATAACTGTAAGAGCCCCAGCGTAAATAAGTAGGTGTATGTATTCTAAAGATAGACTTTCTTCAATGTACTGTGGTAAGATATGTGTTCATGTAAGATAAAATTTCCCCTGCTTTGCTGTTTATGTTTATTTTAGGTATACCTGGTCTTTATTTTAGGGATCTGTTCCCGTGTAAACTGTAAGGTATCTTTATAGGGTGTCATTTAATGTTTCAATAAGTTTGGTATTCATGTTGAATATCATGGTGAAGTTCATTGTTGAGTGTATGTTCTATAAGTTCATTAGTGATGTCAATGTTATAGTTTGAATCTGTGTGTTGAGTGTCGGTTTGTGTAGATGGCTCGTGTTCTTGTAGCTGTTGTGCAACTTCTTGCTTTATTTTCTGTAGCGTGGGTAAGGGTATTGAATTGTTCATAACAATTGTGCGACGCTGATCTGCAATGAGCTGTTCAGTGACTGTGATGTGAGGATATGTCTCTTTGAAAGTCAAATTTGGATCAAATTTGTTATATAACCGTTGTCTGTAAGCTGTAGTATCAGTTTCCAATTTATATATTGTGACTGTGTAGTAGGCTCGCATGATAAAATGGTTTACGTCATTGGTCCATTTCATGCGTTGGCGTGGCTTGCCTACCTTAGTGGTCGAGGGCAAAGAAGCTCTTGAAACACTAGGGACAGGTTGTGGCATTCAAGTAGTCGAACAGGGGTTGGTGCTGCTTTCGCTACCAGTGGCCCTGGGAGATTGTGGCATATTTTTCGAACGTGAGCCTCTGCCTAACCCACGCGCGCGGACCTTGGTAACTCGGGTGACGTCCTAGCCGGTATCAGATAACGCACTAGCACTAATCATAGTAATCACCAATAAATGGGTGGTCCTGTTAGCTATCTCCATCATCAGCAGGCCCTTGGTTGATGTAATCAGCTCATCAGCCCTACTGGGTCATCTGGACCCTCAAGATTAATCTAAGGGTAGAGGAGATCAGATCTGTTAACCAGGGCCATCTCTCTAAGATGTTGCCCCCCCCCCCTCGCAACATTATTATTATTATTATTATTATTATTATTATTATTATTTTTATTATCACCAGGCAGCGCAGGGCGGCGGTCGCTGCTCTCATTGCTCTTCTCTGATGGATAAAGAAAAGAAAAAAAAAGGCAGGCAGGGAACTATAGGTTACTGCCCGGCCTGTACTAATTCGATTCACAGTCGCCAACCTTATCTTGCTTATACTGGAGTTTGTCATATATTATTCCACGCTAATTGTGTCAAACTGTCTAAGGTCGATGTCCAGCAAGTTAAAGCAACATGGCGCTGTGCAGATTGCGTCGGTGAGGACCGTGTCGTCACTGAAGCTCAACCGTAAATCTTGCTAAAAGTTTCAATTCTTCATCTGCCTCTTTGGATTCAGATAAGTGCAATATTCATCAAATTCTAATTGCTATTCGAAATTTAATTTGTAGTGTTAAATAGTTCACTTTGTGGAAAAAAATTGCAGGAAGATAATAGAGAAATTAAAAGTAAGCTTAACAAAATTATTACCGCCTTAGAATTAAAAGACAATATCAGTTCTTCAAATGCCTATCCAACTTATGGAACAGCGGTCTCCAGGACTTCGATTCATGTAGGTACACCCAATTCCGAATGTAATAAAACGACAGTGTTACCAAATGCAGGGTTCGACGTTCTAACTGCTTCAAATCCGCCTAGTAAGAGCAAGAACGTCTACTCGAAACCCGCTTTGATCGGTTTGAATGGAAACCGGGATAGTTTGATTAGAGCTTGCGGCGTTGATGGAAAGGACAAACGACTGTTCATCACTCGGCTGCAACCTGACATCACCTCTAAACATCTTTGCGATTTCGCCACCGGTATTTTTCCTTCGTTGACCATCAATAGGTGTATTAAGCTTAAGACAAAATTTCAAACTAATTCATCTTTTGTTCTTTTTCTTAATGCACTGTCACGGAAATCTAACGCCAACTCGATTTCCGATGACACTCGTGCTGGATTTCCGCCTCGAGTTTTCTACAACACCAGAAGGAGGGAGGAGATCCAGGCGACGTGTTATCTGCATCAACACGCCTGCTCCAATAGGAAAAGAGATCGTCGACGGCGTTGGTACAGTGCAGGAGTCAGAAGAAAGACGCCTTGGACCCGAACTACGAATTATGTTCCATCGTAAAGACGACAAGCGTTCATAATCGGAGCGAGGAGTGGAAGGAACCCCGGGCGGTCGATGCGACTCGAAACACGGCAGAGAGCAAACTGTGCCGTAAAGTATCCGAGGCGGAGGTTTCCTTATCGCTACGCAGCATAAATGCCGACGGGAGCTACGAAACCAGCCAGCGTGACAACGAAGTGCATTTGCCGGTGGAACAAGCATTCAAGATGATTCCTGCCAAGACCGTGAGTACTGTATTTTCTATAGGCGGAAACGCCTGCCTGTTCGGAAATTTCTTTGAAAGTTTCTTTCTTTGGGAGCTTCGCTCTAACTCCATTGTTAGCGACGCAAGGCCTGTTAGTTCCTCTGCTAATTTGCAGTTTGCTTTGAGAACGTGTGGTTTAGGCTATTTGTGAAAAGAAGCCCGGCATGATTGTGTGAAATTTTCCCCTTTCTTCTTTCGTCACAAAAAGGTTATCTTTACCAGTTAATTAGTGTAAGCTCGTAATACGAGTTTTGTATTTTTCTATTTCAGTGGAGAGCGTGTAGGGAAGCAATTATCCTTTTTATTGTGAGCTCTAATAGATATGTGTTTTACGTTAATAAGACTTTACCCGGACATTGACTTTACTCACCTTTTTTGTTCCCGCTCTCATTTTGTGACGTCGACAATTTGAAATCTGTTAATGTTCAATTAGCACCTTTATTAAATTATGTTATGACTGCTTCCTTATTGAGGGTCATAGGACATTGAACTTTAAACCAGAGACAATTAATTATTACTGTCAATAATTGAGTGAATTATTTGTCAATTTGTAAGTCGTTGTGCAGAATAGCCAGCATTATATTAACCGAATGTATTCATTGCTTGTTATGGTGCGACAAGATATTTTTGATTTGCTAACAGGACATCTTATGAATTATATGTAGTTGTGGTTTTATAATACTTTAGTTCATATTGATTCAAACATAAAATTCTATTATGGTTTTTACTTATACCTGGCAATATATTATAAGACTATGATAGAGGAAATTCTGGTTAACTCTAATTTGATATCCAGTCAGTTAAGTGTTGCTATTTGTTAGCTGATATTTGCTTAGGCAAATTTAGCTATTTGTATCTGTTTAATAAGCAAGCTGTTTGCATGTATTCTGATCGTAAATAGTTTGGAATGGAAATCTTACTTTAGTTTTTGAAATACATGTGTTTTTATTAAAGTGGATAAGGCATACGTTGCTTTATTAGTTAAGTGACATTTAGCTTAAGTCAGCTAAGGGTTTTATTTAAGTTAAGCATTGACATTTATTTATTTTTGTGTTATTGTTTATTCGCATTATTGTGTTGCCATTCACATTATCATTAAAAGTTTATTTAACTTATCCATCCGTCCGCTGTCACGTACTTTATTCTATGTCCACTGCGCTATTCTGCAATATACAGAATTTTTACCCGTCACAGTGGCGGTGCGTGGTAGCAGCGTAGGGACGTCATTTGGCAATATTTATTCTTTTACCCGCTGTATCAGCATTGTAGTGCGTCCTGATTTACTACGTGCAGTGTTGTGTTGTGGTTTATTGGGGATAGTTCAGTGATACGAATTTTCATCGGAATTGGTGGCTTCGTTTGTTAAAAAAAAAGAAAAAAAACGTTTTTTTTTCCTTTCTCTCCACCTTGATGGTTGTGTGTGCTGCTATTACCTACAAGTTGTGTTTGTGGTGGCTGGAGCCATAGAATTCTGTGATATGCTGGTGTTAGTGTTCGACTCTACCGCAATTATCGTCCAGTTATTTGGTGAATTGAGTAAAATTTGTTTTTGTGGAAGCTTTTGGCAAAATAAAAAAAAGAAAAAACAGGAAAAAACAAGTGATAATTATAAGTGCTGGAGTTTTTTTTTTCTTTTTTGGTGTTCTTCATAGTTGGCTATCCAAGTTTGGGTGCAAGTGTTCTGTGCTTCTGAAGTGTGTGTTTGTGTGGTTTGAGTTGCAGCGGTGCGAATAGGGCGTTACCGCATGCATGGAAGGCATTGAAGAGAAGCTGGAGAGACTCACGTTAGCCATACGGGAGACGCGATCACCTCCCATAAAAGAGGCAGTACGGGGCATACAATTCCCCTCGTTCAGCGGGAAGCCTAGAGAAGACCCCGAACAATTCCTGAAGCATTTCTCCAGAGTAGCCCAATGTAAGCAGATACTACAGCAACAGTATATGCAAATAATTCCTGCATATTTGTCTGGAGCTGCGGCCGTCTGGTACGAGGACGTTGCTGCAGCCAACCCATTAATCCTGTGGAAGAAAATTTTTAGAAGTCTTCGGGGGCGGACAAACCCAGCTTACAAAGAGAACAGCGCTACAGCGACTTCACCCCAGGGGCCAGGACATTGCAGAGTATGTTATAAAGTTTAGAAGAATCGCCGGTGGCCTAACGGACACATCCCAAACAGGCTTGGTATACTTCTTCCTCCAAGGTTTACCTCATCGTATGGGCTTCTCAAATTCGAATCAAAGAACCAGCGACATACAGAGAAATGGCTCTGCGCTCACACAGGAGGGGAACCCACGTCGGAAGAGCCCATGCAAGTCGACGCCACAACCCGTCAGACTGGTGCTCGACACAAAGTCCCTATGGAGCGATTGAAGTGCTTCAAATGCGGCCGTGTCGGGCCCTTAAAAAGAGATTGCCGTCAAAAAAGAAAAGAGCGACCGGTTGCAAAAAGATCGGCAGCCCAGATCAACTTTGTTCATCGAAGCACATCAAATGAGCTATGCGTAATCACCATCAATATCAACGGTAGTGACTGCAAAATCCTAGTGGATACTGGAGCATTGGACAATTATATGGACCCCCAGCTATGTGCCCGGCTCGGGCTCAAAACCACAGCCTTGAGCCCCACCAGGTCCATACATTGTGCCAATGGGCCACCCATCACCCATGCCACGTTAAGAGTTCCAGTTAGGTGTGGGCGTTATCAAGACCGAATTAACTTTGACAATGTACAAATACAGAACTATGACATTATTCTGGGATGGCGATGGATCGACCAGGCAAATATCTTAATTGATTGTAAGAGAAGGAGATGCACTGCCCAAAGCAATGGAAAGAAAATATGGCTGCCGCCCTGGGCTTCAGGTGAGGATGATCGCTTTATCTCGGGTAAAGAACTGTGCTACATCCTTAAGAAAAAGAAAGAAGCTAATCCCGTTTTTGCAATCTTTGGTCGTTTTTGCAATCTTTGAGGAGGTAAAGATTGACCACGTACACTCAGAATGTCAAGACACCGTAAACGAATTTAAAGACTTATTTCGAGAAGAATTACTGGAAGGACTACCCCCTGAACGGTTAACTCAACACGAAGTACACCTAGAGCAGAGTTTCGTTCCTTTTAATACGCCGCTCTACCCACTAACTCGGGACGTAGAAGAGGAACTTCACAAGACCCTTCAAGATTTGATAGGTAAGGACCTTATACAACCTTCTACCTCTTCCTTCGCCTCCCCCATCCTCTTTGTGACCAAAAAAGATGGAAAACTACGTCTCTGTGTTGACTTTATAAAGATAAACAAGATGACGAGGGATAATTTTTACCCATGTCCCCCGGACGGACTCCCTTATCGAAAGGTTGGAGGAAGCCAAAATCTTTGCTAAGCTCGATATTCTACAGGCATATCATCAAATACGCATGAGACCTGCGGATATACCCCTTACCGCCTTTAAAACCAGATTCGGCCTGTTTGAGTATCGAGTGAGGCCTTTTGGACTGAAGGGAGCGGCTGCAACGTTTTCTAAGGCAATTAATGAGGCGCTACAGGGCCTCATTAATAGAGGCGTCGTAGCCTTTTTTGATGACATTCTTATTTATGGCCAAACAATGGCCCAATTAAAACGAAGACTGAGGAGGGTGCTTCAATGGCTGCGGAAAGAGGTGTTCTACCTATGCCCCTCCAAATGCCAGATAGGGGTCAAGGAAGTAGAGTACCTGGGGTACAAAATATCAGCCGAAGGCAAAGCGTGCAAGCCAAAACTGACACAAGCCATCATACAGTGGCCAAATTTTATAGGCAGTTTATTCCCAATTACGCCGTCGTAACTGGACCCCTCTTTGACCTATTGAAGAAGGACAACCCTTATAAATGGAGCCCACTACAGCAAAAGGCATTTGAAAATCTAAAAAAAGCATTTACAAGCCCGCCTATATTGAGGATCTTTGACCCAAAAAAAGAATTACATATTCTGTACGACGCTTCAGAGGGAGCCATAGGAGCCGTAGCCACGCAAGTGTACAAAGGGAAACTTTTCCCTATAGCCTATGAATCCCAGCGATTTCGGACAGAAGAAACTCATTTGTCAATTTACGCTAAAGAACTTTCAGTGGTGGCCCATGCTGTGAGGCTCTGGAGACACTACGTCCAACAAGTGAAAACAGTTATTTACACTGACAACAGGCTGTATCAAGGTTGTTGACCCAGCCGAAGTTGTCAAGGCTTCAGGCCCTGGTCTTGCAACAGATAATGGACTTTAACATCATAATCCGTTACATTAGGTCGGAGCACAACATACTGGCCGACGCCTTGTCACGATCATTTTATATAGACAGCTGGGATGTCTGCAGCATCAACACGCAAGAAATTTTGCAGTTGGGGCAGGTGAGGATGTCACGGAAATCTAATGCCAACTCGATTTCCGATGACACTCGTGCTGGATTTCCGCTTCGAGTTTTCTACAGCACCAGAAGGAGGAAGGAGATCCAGGCGATGCGTCATCCGCATCAACACGCCTGCTCCAATAGGAAAAGAGATCGTCGACGGCGTTGGAAATTCAAAAATCAGATGGAAAATACGAGAAGAGAGGAGTTGGACTTGGTACAGTGCAGGAGTCAGAAGGAAGACGCCTTAGACCCTAACCAGGAATTATCTTCCATCGTAAAGATGACAAGCGTTCATAATCGGAGCGGGGAGTGCAAGGAACCCCGGGCAGTCGATTAGTGTAAGCTCGTAATACGAGTTTTGTATTTTTTTTATTTCAGTGGAGAGCGTGTAGGGGAGCAATTATCCTTTTTATTGTGAGCTCTAATAGATATGTGTTTTACGTTAATAAGACTTTACCCGGACATTGACTTTACTTACCTGTTTTGTTCCCGCTCTCATTTTGTGACGTCGACGATTTGAAATCTGTTAATGTTCAATTACCACCTTTATTAAATTATGTTATGACCGCTTCCTTGTTGAGGGTCATAGGACATTGAACTTTAAACCAGAGACAATTAATTATTACTGTCAACAAGGAGACC
Organism: Rhysida immarginata; assembly: GCA_023313115.1. Lineage (NCBI taxonomy): Eukaryota > Metazoa > Arthropoda > Chilopoda > Scolopendromorpha > Scolopendridae > Rhysida > Rhysida immarginata. The sequence continues at coordinate 116,478 of JAHWFO010074002.1, forward strand.
AAAATATGTATATGCCGAATAAAAATTCTTTGTGGACAAGAAGTTTGGTTTCTTTTCAGTGAACACACTCTTCGTAATCTTTTTCTTGGTGAATTTTTGTAATATTGACAAGACTTACTGTCCATCCTGTATAATTGAGTGAATTATTTGTCAATTTGTAAGTCGTTGTACAGAATAGCCAGCGTTATATTAACCGAATGTATTCATTGCTTGTTATGGTGCGACAAGATATTTTTGATTTGCTAACAGCACATCTTTATGAATTTTATGTAGTTGTGGTTTTATAATACTTTAGTTCATATTGATTCAAACATAAAATTCTATTATGGTTTTTACTTATACCTGGCTATATATTATAAGACTATGATTGAGGAATTTCTGGTTAACTCTAATTTGATATCCAGTCAGTTAAGTGTTGCTATTTGATATTTGCTTAGGCACATTTAGCTATTTGTATCTGTTTAATAAGCAAGCTGTTTGCATGTATTCTGATCGTAAATAATTTGGAATGGAAATCTTACTTTAGTTTTTGAAATACATGTGTTTTTATTAAACTGGATAAGGCATACTTTGTTTTATTAGTTAAGTGACATTTAGCTTAAGTCAGCTAAGGGTTTTATTTAAGTTAAGCATTGACATTTATTTATTTTTGTGTTATTGTTTATTCGCATTTTTGTGTTGCCATTTATATTATCATTAAAAGTTTATTTAACATATCCAGCCGTCCGCTGTCACGTATTTTATTCTATTTCCACTGCGTTATTCTGCAATATACAGAATTTTTACCCGTCAAATGCACACGATTTTGATCGGCTTTTCGATGCTTCCATTTGGCCTGTGGGTGTGCTGCTTTCTTTGTTTGTTGGCAAATTGCATGCCAGCCAGATCGACTCGCCCAACGGGGATGATCGAATCTTGGAGAAAGGATCAATTCGAATACAAGGGCATTCTGCTGATACTAGCCAGGAGGAGGTGGTCATCGATCGAAATGGTTAGTGGAATCTATTATCAGATCGTGCGAGGGTTGCGTACAAAATTGCCCAAGTTTTCGATTTAGCAGTTGCGAACCCTTACTTATTATATATTGTCGGGCTTAATGAATCCATCTCCGATTTCACCCTTTTTGGAGATGGTTTTAGTGTGTTTAGGTGCTACCGTACTTGCAAGGATCGTGGCGGGGGCGATCGCCGTACCTAAAGAATGGAAAGTAACTGCATATAAATTTACTACTTCAGTCAAACAAGTCGATGTAGTTGCAGTGGAGGTTATTTGTCATCAGTCCTCTCGTCGCTTTTCTTCGCTCATTATTGTGAATGTATACAGGGTGTCCGGAAATAAATGGTAAATATTCATACACGTGAGAGAACATGTATAAAGAAGCATTTTTATTCCTATGAACATGGTGTCGCAAGCTAACCCCCACAGAGATACAGGAGGATTAAAGTATGTTGCGCTGCCTGATTGTTGGCTTCCCGCAAGCGACGTGGCAATCTGTTCAAGAGATGTCGATGTATGCTCGAATGGCTGCCGCTGTCAGGTCACTCTACAAACCTTTAATACCTTAAATGTCACTGGAGGTCGTGGCACACGTATTGATTTGCATACATTTCCACAATCAGGACCATTTCACAAATAAGCTTACTACCTGAACCCTCACAAATGGGATCGTTGATGCAGTTATTAAGAGCCCGTGAGTACTGAGGTCTGTAGGCTCCAATGTGGGCTGCACCACATTGCCTAGTCGCTCGTGGGAAGCCAACAGTCAGGCAGCGCAACATATTTTAATCCCCCTGTATCTCTGTGGGGGTTGGCTTGCGACACCATGTTCATAGGAATGAAAATGCTTCTTTATACATGTTCTCCCACGTGTATGAATATTTACCATTTATTTCCGGACGCCCTGTATATTCCTCCTCTATCACGTAACGAGGACTTTGAAATTTTCCTCGATGAAGTTTCAGATTTCCTAATTCGATCCCCGTCTGATTGCGTCATAGTCGGTGGTTTTAACTTTTCTGACGCTTGTGATCATCTCTATCAATCATATTATTCCAAGCAGAGAAATCTGATTGTGAAAAGTTGGCTATGCGAGCTAGACCAGGTTAATGGTAACTGTATTTTTAACAAATACGGTGGAAACTTAGATAAGGTTTTTACAAACATCAATTTATTGGTAAGCAAAGCCGACGAAGCTGTAGTAACCCCCGATGAGTATCATCCTCCTGTTTTTATTTCTACCTGTTTTCGAGAAACACGCCTTCATCAGAGATTCGGAGTATAACTTCTATTTAAGAGATTTTTTAAGTCTCTATCGGATCATTGAGAGCAGCTATTGGCATAGCATCCTGGCCTCCGAGGACGTTGATGACATTTGGAACATGATCACGGATAGGATCAGGAGTGCCATTCATATCAATGTCCCATTACATAGGTCGCATGATCGAAAAAATGGGAACTTGCCAAGGCGTAAGAGCAGCCCTGCTTTTCCCAGATGGACGTCCGCAGCTACCAGAAGCGTCTGGCGAGATAAGCAAAGCTGCCATAAGAAATTACGGTCAGCATCATGGTCAAGATTATGCTGAATTTGTCAAAGCGGTCAGCTCAAGATTATGCTGAATTTGTCGAAGCGCGAAGACTTTTCAAGAGGTTATGGACTGCCGATCGGCAAGCTTATTTCAGCGATCTCGAAGAACAGATTTGCTCAAATCCGCGCGCTTTCTGGGACATTTCCCAGAAGAGCCAAAGTTCGAGCAAGTCTTAATGTCTCCAACTTAAAACGACGAGTTATTTAAGGTCGCTTCTACATTCGCCTCTACAATGAATAGTGATGCTACTCCTGCTTTGGACAACGCCACCCTTACTGAGTACTGGAATTCCATCAATACAAATTTTCAGCTTCAAACA
>JAHWFO010074002.1:139381-164381 GCA_023313115.1 Rhysida immarginata
TAATAATAATAATAATGGAATGTCATCAATTATAATAATGGCAAAATGGAACAATGGAGTGTCAAAATGTTTCATATCCAGTTTCTGCATAATTATTCTTAACAATATCTATCATTTCTCTGTCATCCACTGTATTTTTTCACTGGTTTCCCCTATGGAGGAATTAGATGTTTTGATTGGCTATCGACAATGTTGTCGCTGGTCGCTTGTTGCTTCCAATTGAATTCAGCTCAAGAGAGGCGACGTCGCCTGAAAACCAGTTTTTTCCGTCGCCGGCAACCAAGGGCAAAGACGAGGTCACGCTCGGGCGACAAGGAGCGACGCCGACCATGGCGCGACCCATGTCGTGCCCATGGCGCGACCCATGTCGCCGCGACGAAGTGTATTTGCGGCGGGCCTTAGATAGGCTGATAATATTCCTTGATTCGTCTCCTAAAATGAGCACACGTGACTGGACATCTTGGCGATTCACATTTTATCGGTATACTGCGAAGCTCTGGTGGTAAGGAATTCCATATCGTTAGGGCATTATATGGGAAATGGCATTATATGGGAAAGAAAGGCATTAATGTTCACGTCTGCACATCGCGCGATGACTGATCATGCGACCAAGGAAAGAATTTATTTGAATTTATTTTTTAAAGACTGAGGGGCTGCGCACACCAGACCCCCCCCCCTTCCTCTAACGAACTGATATATATATATATAACCTCAATGAAACTACTATACTTTTTCCTTACCACATATACAAACACATGCCTACATTGTTTAAGGGGGGGGGGGGGAAAGATACGCGAAACAAATTTCCTGTAGTTAAAAAATATAAAACAAAAAAATTCTATATAGCCTATCTTATTCCAATTCCTGAATAAACTGTTTGCATATTTCTGTTCATAATTTGTCTAAGATTTTTATCTGAGTCTTCTTTTAACTTAAAATCAATAAAGAGCAGGTCGTTTTTCAATTTCACTAATAAACAGCTCTTATGTAAATTGACATTTTTATGAGAGATTAAAAAATCCCATTAAAGATGTCTACAGCAAAATTATTCAGAAAAATTCCCAGAAAAAATAACACGGCAGTACTTGTAGTGTATACATATATTGACCGTTTCAATAACAAAACAACGCGACACAGGAAATGACGTGACCGATCCTACGAGAGCCCTTACTAACTTCCGTTTCAGAGAGGATCAAAGGATTTAGTGCAGTGTAACTACAGTGTAGTTTAAATTACAAGTGTCTATACAATTATTAGGCGATTTTTCTGTTTAACTTATGTCTAGTACATATTTTAAAAGTTTGAACAGCGTAGCCAGCGAGCGATATAAGCGGAAATTAATGTTTAAAGGGCACGATTTGCCAGATACCATGTGTTAAAAACGTTTTTCAAGAAACGACGCGAATTCGTGGCCTACAGTAACACCACTCGATCTGTACGATTTCTTTGTGAAACGAATATGTTTCTACGCCAAGGAACAAATGAAGTACTACTATATTAGATGATTATAATTATCGTGTCAAGCAGCTATAGGTGAGTGAACGATTTAAGCTTATTGATTTATCATGCTAACTTTAATACAGTTTTTACAAATTGGGTTCATACAGTTTTACATGAATTTCATACTTTTCTAAATAGATTTAATACAATTTTAAATGAATTTAATAGGATAAAATGAATTATATTTTAAAAAATTTACCCGAGAAGAAAATCACGAAAGTACCCTGACGGTGTACGTCGAATGATGGTCCCTTAGCTGAAGTTCATCGTCACGAAATTTTCGTGATTTTTTTTTGGGTAAATTTCTTAAAATATAATTCATTTTATCCTATTAAATTCATTTAAAATTATATTAAATCTATTTAGAAATGTATGAAATTTATGTAAAACTGTATGAACCCAATTTGTAAAACTGTATTAAAATTAGCATGTTAATTCACTCACCTGTAGCTCCTTGACATGATACACGAGGATTTCTTTTACTTTTCCACTTACATACAAGGTAATTATAATCATCTAATGAAGAGTATGTAATTATAATCATCTAATGAAGAGTGTGTAATTATAATCCTCTAATGAAGAGTATATAATTATAATCATCTATTTATAGTTCTTCATTTGTTGAATGATGAGCGGCCAGGCCGACATGAATGACCGTCCGTTAGCTGAAGTTCATCGTCATGAAACTTTCGTGATTCTTTCCTGCAAAAATTTCTTAAAATATAATTTCGATAATATGATAAAACATTTACATATTAATTAGGTATGTTACAATAATAAATTCAGAGCATAAACGCGACGGGGCTGATCGATGTCAGCCGAGATTAGAGGATGCTACATGGGACTTTTACCGATTTTAAATAAATATAATGCGTGTTTTAGTTCAGTGTAAACAGAGTTTAATTATTAAATTAAGTAAAAAAAAATAAATTTTAGTGTAACTTTGTTTTAGTCAATTTACCATAATTTTTTTATTATTTTAATTCAATTACAGAAAACAAGCTTGTAACATAGACAAATAACACAAACGTAACAAGAGTAACTGCTGTGTTATTAAACTAAAATAAATACAGTAATACTAAAAATATTTATTCTTCCGTATTTCTGTATTGAAGGGATAAAATTGTATTAAATTCATTTAAAAATGTATGAAATCTATTTGATACAACGCAACACTTCACTACACAGTATTGTTTAGCATGGAAAAATGGCGACGCCTGAGGTGTGGCTGGGCTCCACCAGAGGCCAACGGATGTCGCTGCCGCCACCTGCATAGAGCTTTCCTCGAAAGGGTCAATAGGAAGTTTTAACAGGTATTTTTTTATAATTGTTTATAATTTTAAATCAGAGCAACGGAATCATCACCAGTTTGCCCCTCCCCCCCTTCTATATCCTATTGATTCTATTCGAGTGAGCAACAATTGAGTTGCCTTGAAAATGGGTCTGGTTGAATCTCTATGGTTGCCGTTGATATTGCATGCGCTCCCACAGCACTCCATGTTACTCCGTTTTGGGAAACTATTTAGTTGACAAGAAAGGGATCATAAAAATTGCAAGGTTAAAACATTTTTCTCGAGAACTTTTTTTCGAGTTGATCTCAGATTGACCTCCGTTGAATGAATGAGACTTTAGCGGTAATGACTACAGGACTGGAAACTCCTTTCGCTTGTATGACGTTATCGACTTCCCGCCTATGTCAGGAATGTTTTTCGCCCTGGTCAATAAATAGCGAATATTTGTTCATTTTATTAAATAAATAATAAAAATTTTCGAAATTAAATTGTATATTATGCAATTATGCAGTTTTATTTAATTATTTACTTAATCTTATAGTATTGAAAATTTTGATGTCAGTTGCCCTTTAACAAACCAATAGGCAAGTGATTACATATGTAAATATGGATGGGTTTAATGCTAGACATATATGTACCCCTTATATTGTAACGTTCGCCCACCCCCACCAAAGGTAAGTAAGGTACATAAGCCGTCTAGGCAATACGTTGGGGTGAGTTATGTTAAGAGTTCGGGCCAATACAATGAAAAACCACATGACTACGTAATATTCAATGACAATCTATCTTTATTTCCTAATATGCAAAACGATATTCCTATTTCAAATCCAAATTATCTTATAACTCCAAGTCTAGGAGCCCCTTAAAAACAATTACTTTACATTACAAATACACGGAGCACACTCCGGAATCGCGGGCTGACTGGCACACGGGTTCGCGGCTAGGTTATGGGTAGTCAGCTTTTGCCGGTCAGCCATTTTATAATTCTCTGGGAGCTGATGCCTACACCTGTGGCCTCAGGCTGTGGCTTAGAACCCACGTACCTCCGCACAAATATTCCTGCCACTAGACGTACGCTTTCGCGTGGTGTACCCTCCTTTTATTGACAAGTAAGGGGGAGATACCGAAACCCTTCTTGGTATTCATGTGGGTAGCAGCGAGACCCAGTTGACACACGAGTTTGGTCAATGCAAACGGGATATATATATGAAACACTCCTGCGTTTGATGACCCCTACGTGCCACAGTCAGTATATTCTACTCCCTACTGGTTATCCGGTTACATATGGGTCATTCCACATCAAGGGGGCCAGGGGTCCCCGCTCGACCATCTCCAAATTCAATGAAATTTGGTATGAAGATTCTACATGGTCTTCCATGATAGTATACCAAATTTCAGTTCAGTATCATCAGTTGTTGAATTTTTAGGGGCTTTCAAGAGAAGCCATTCACTTTCATGTCGCGTACGAAGGTGCAAGAGTGCCAAGTTTGCTAGGGTTTTAAAAAGTTCTAGCAAACATTTATTTGTTTGCTTTAATATACATAGACAACTTTTTATGCTGAATCACATCATGACAAAATTTATGGATTTAACTGCATCTGAATGAAAATACAAGCCTCTAAATTGGCTAAAAAATTTGTCGTAAAATTCTGAGAGACCAAGTTTGACAGGACGCAGCTCCATTTCACGTAAACCAATAATTCCAAAACTTGAAATGGGTATTTCACACATGATATGTATATATGGATTGAATTTATTCAACATTTTATGCCTAGATCAGAAGATATGCATGTGCAAATTTGGCCAAAATTTTTTGTATGCAAATTTTAGGGTATTTTTGAGGGGCAATATCTCAACTGTGTCATCTTTAATCTTTCTTTCTTTCCACAAATAGACAGAGCATGATTTAAGCTTTCAAAGCTATATTGTTTAATTTCTGGATGTTGTGTTTTGATGAGTAAGAATACCTTTCAAAAGTTAGGAAAATGGATTGTCGATAAGTTCAAAAAATTAATACAATTGGAACAAGCCATGGTAAATCACCTTGTGATGGAATTGGGGGAACAGCAAAAAGGCTAGCAGCCCGTGCTAGTCTGCAGAGGACCTTAGATAACCAAATATTGACCCCATATGATTTATTCAAATTCTGTGATGATAGTATTCCAGGCATAAAGTTTTCTTATGTACCAAAAGAAGAAATTGAAAACATTCAGCCTGATCAAGAAAGAAGGTTTGCCAAGGGACATACAATTGCTGGAACAAGGGAAAATCATCAGTTTAGGCCAATTAATTTTAATAAGCTGCAGGTGAGCAGAGTTTCCAATGATGCTACAGCATTCACAGTCAACGCCTTTGAAGCAGATGAAGAAATTCCAGATATCTCAATTGCAAACTTACAGACAGGACAATATGTCACATGTATGTATGACAATTTTTGGTGGGTTGGAAATGTGTGTGCAGTTTCACATGAAGAACAAGATGTCCTCATCAGCTTTATGCACCCACATGGCTCTGCTTGTTCATTTCACTGGCCAACTGCTAAAGACACCTGCTGGATTCCTGAGTAACATATTTTTATGACTTTAGAGGCACCATCAACATCAACATCATCATCAGGAAGACAATACAGTTATCCATAATCTGTTCTGGACAAAATTGAAGAACTGTTTAACCAAAAATGGAACTGAGTTTTTTGTAGTTTTGTTTTGTAAATTTGCTGTGTACTTCCATTGTTTTTTGGTATGCACTGAATAAAAAAATGAATTGCCTAGTAATATTACCAGGCATAATATTTCACTGTTAGAAATTTTTGCGAAGTACTAAAACAGTAACTTTTGAAAGGTATTTTTACAAATTAAATGCAAGATCCAGAAATTAAACAACATAGCTTTGAAAGCTTAAACCATGCTCTTTCTATCCGTGGAAAGAAAAAAAGGATTAAAGATGACACAGTTGAGATATTGTGCCTCAAAAATACCCTAAAATTTGCATACAAAAATTTTGGCCAGATTTGCACATGCATATCTTCTGATCTAGGCATAAAATGTTGAATAAATTCAATCCATATATACATATCATGTGTGGAAATAACCATCTCTAGTTTTGGAATTATTGGTTTACTTGAAATGGAGATGCGTCCTGTCAAACTTGGTCTCAGAATTTTACGACAAATGTTTTAGCCACTTTAGAGGCTTGTATTTTCACTCAGATGCAGTTAAATCCATAAATTTAGTCATGATGTGATTCAGCATAAAAAGTTGTCTATGTATATTAAAGCAAACAAATAAATGTTTGCTAGAAACAAATAAATGTTTGCTAGAACTTTTTAAAAAGCCTAGCAAACTTGGCACTCTTGCACCTTCGTACGCGAAATGAAGGTGAATGGCTTCTCTTTGAAAGCCCCTAAAAATTCAACCTCTAAAGATACTGAACTGAAACTTAGGATACAACCATCCAAGACCACAAAGAATCTCCATACCAAGTTTCATTAAATTTGGAGATGGTCGATTGGGGACAGTTTTCAATATTGGTCCCTTTGACGTGGAATGACCCATATACTTCGACTCCCTTAACGCACGAATCCGGTGCTCAATCATCTTATTATATACAAGAGCACCAACAGACACTACAGGGCGTGTTGCCACGACGATGGGGTACACGCAGCTGTTACCTCTGGCGGCTCCGTTATTCATTCACGGGCATTGCCCTATATCACCGCGTGGTACCAGCATCAACCAAGGTTCGTTGCTCGCTTTTACATTCGGCGGGAGGACCGACGTAATTGCAGAACACGTTGCACTATTAAGTGTTCGATTGACATCTTGAACTTTACTATTTCGAGCTGCTCCTCACCGGCAATCTATTCGCTCCTGCCTCGTCGGCATCATCACTTTCGCCAACGATTCTCGCTGCTCCGTTCGATCAGCACAACCCCGTATTGGCAGTTACATTGCTTAAAGTAAACTGATAATTAATCAAAACGGAAAACTTATTGTATCTAATTCCAATTATTATACATATTTACGTTCCAACTACTCGATCCATCGTTTCCAGTTCGAAAAATATTCAGACTCAGAGTGCTCATGAATACGACGTCTCCCCTCTCCAGAAATTATTTTATATATAAAAAAAACAAAAAAAAATAACAAACGTTACACGCATGCCTATAACACATTTCAGATTCTCGGAAATTCGCAATGTCAACAATACTCTGTTGGAGGCTGAGGTAATCTTGATACAACAAAGGATATTTCAACAATAGCCAGTCCAACAGAGTATTGACTACGAGCGCTCATACCATTTTTAATTCACCTTTCTCCAATCTGGAAATTCTCACTCACGAAATAAACACAATACACAAAATAACAACACGCAATCCAGATCACATATTGATCCACGTATATTACAACTTTTCCTTAATCGCCTTGCCCCTTAAGAAAATAACAGAAATGCATGTTACTAAACCCTCATACAAATACGCACCCCCCCCCCTTTCATCTCTCCGCCGAACCCACGTGATTTTCCAGCACCTCGGAACGTCACAATATTTTAATAACTGTGCCCACGTTAGGATACATATAAATGTATACGAATAAAAGCATAAGATGAGAAACTAAATTTTTAACCCAACGCTAAACAATTATTTGTAACTAGCTAATTTGCCCGGCGTTGCGCGGGCTCTTTTTTGATGAAATGTTGCAATTTCTGTGTGTGAATATTCAGAAAAAAAAGTTCACATGAAAAATGCTTAGAATTTTTTGGAAAAAATTCATGCTTTAGGTTCTGCTAAAGGGCGTATTTGGAGATGCCATCCATTGGAGGCTTCTTAAAAGAAATTCTATCGATATACGAGTTTTCACAAGGTATTGTTCATCTTATCTTACTGGCAGTGATATACTCTAATGACAAATGACTGGCCGTTTAATCAAGATCATATAGTGGTTTAATGTTGTATGTCTTATTTTTATTTTTAACGCAATACTCCCTTCTATTTTGAGATTTACAACTGATAATTATAACTACTTATCCACTAACAAAGTTCTCAGTAACAAATCTAACTATCATCTATTAAAAAACCTCCTTCCGCATAATTTATCAAGAATACAAGAAAAATCATAGCAATTATGAATATGAAATCTAATATTCTTTATTACAGATGAATGCATAAAATTGGAAAATTGAAAAAATGTAAATGCTTATATTTAAAGAAAGGACATATTAAAGGATTCTCTATGAAGGAAATTAACATGCAAACCATTCCTTATGCAAACTATATATAAACCCGTCCGTTAGTACAACTTTCATAACTTCAGGATAATTCTCTAATATTCTATTTGCTTTTAGAGAATTATACTTTTTGCTTTGATAAAGGATAGTCTCTATCCGAAACGTCAGCTTTTTATTTTGATTTTTGATTAATTAATAACTATTATTTATTGTATTCCAGGGTTCTTGTGTCTCGTCCTTCTCTAAATATATATATCCGTTCATTGTTCTCCGAGACCCGTACCCTGTGTTTCTGTTTTTCACTCACTGTTTTGCTCGATAATTCTGTATATCTATATTTTCTTGTCCATTTCTAGCCAGTATGCCTGTTCTCTCTTTCTCTTATGTTGCTATCCTTAGTAATTCTATGTTAAAGTATTTCCCCACACGTGTCCCAGTTAACTCCTCCCACTCCCTGTTTTTTCGCTCTCGTAGTGGTTACACCTTTTCGGACATCCGAACTCTCCTACAAGACATATCATCCGACATTGAACATCTCATAATTCACATAGGCACGGACAATATCTCTTCTTTAATTAACAGTCCAGAAACGGCCATTCACTCCCTTATACAACAGCTCACTATCATCTTCTCCACCAACAAAGACATCCAAGTCACTTTGTCATCAGTCTACCACGCTACATAAATCTCCACAGACCCTTACATTCACAGAACACCTCACGACTTAACAAAAAAATTGCACACTTTAATAAACTAGCCAAAGATTCTATCCAGCATTTCTAAACGATCTCACTTTTTACAACACTGTCCACTCTCTCGTAGTCAAATTTGCAGGGATGGGCTACATCTTTCACACAAGGGTTTAGATTTAATTTCACAAAAGATACTTAGTTATGGTCAACCTCTTGCCGAACTCAACCTTATCTCCAACACTACACAAGACACTGAGAGTCAGACACCACGCAACATCTCCGATAACACCCCCTCACTATCTGCTCCACCAGTTCATATTCAGATCTCAACAACTTCACCTTCAGACCTTCAACACCTCCAGCAAACACCTACATCTGCTCCCACCATCCACACAATAACTTCTAATAACAAAACCTCACCCACCATTAACGATGTCCTTTCTTCTCCAACACTCTCCCCTATTAACCTAAATCTCACACTCACACCTTCACAAAACACTACAAGAGTACCAGACACACTTTCACTCCCACTTTCCACCTCTGACACGTCCGCCAGACTACACACTTATAACACACGCAGCTCCACAAAATTACGATAAACACAAAACATATGACTAACATCCACCCACCCTCCTGCTTTTTTCAGCTCCGTAAGCTTTGCGACAAATTCTGTACCTACCATGCTCACAAAATCACCTTTTCCCATTACTTTACCCTCGGCACAATCCCCAAAGGTTTGGTCTCTGCCCCAGCATCCAATTAGGCCCCTTACCCTCTGCCACTCTGTCGCAAGTTTATTCCACTGTGTCTGACTCTACCCGTAACATCCTTCCTATCCTCAGTAACCATTGCTCAAGCATCTGCACAAGCCTCTTTCAGGCCATCACCCAACATTTCCCCAGATATTAAAGCTCTTCATACTTTCATTTGCAAAAAACTTGATTTTCTTTATTCCAAAAAATGTAATAAATTTCAGAGAGACCGTATTTCCTTCCCTAATAAAACCGATTTTCTCTCTAATCTTTTGTCCGCCTATTTTCTGAACTCCCTGTCTAAAACCGATACACCTTCCTCCACCAGCTCTAGCTCTTCCACTCTTGGCACAACCGCGGTTATTAATCTTTCGACCACTAAACTTTCATCTCTCGAAATCAGAACCCTTTCTAAAGGCCTTTCTTTCTGTCCCACTCCTAATACCATTCACACTTTTGATATCATTTCCTCTGTCAATAACTTCAGCCGTGCCCTCAGATCCCGTCTATACTTCTGCATGAATCCTTCTAATACTACTCCTGCTACCAGCTCACCCTTCCATATTCCCAGTAACTGGACCCCTCCTCATGATATCAATCCTGAACTTGAGGTTTACATCAAGTCCGTACAAAGTGACATCCTCCCCATTACTAAAAATATTAAAATACCTCTTCCTAACCTCACCAATAACGAATTTCTTTGTATCAAACCCCTTAGTAATAACCTGATATAACATTCATATAACACTTCTGACTACATTAACGAAGCTAATAGACAACTCTCTGATATCACGTTCTACAAGAAACTAACCTCTGACCCTACTGACACGTTCAACACCGAACTTAAAAATATCCTCTTTCGGCTTGAATGCTCCTTCCAAATCGATAAAAAAAACCGCCTCTTCTTCATTCCTAAATTCAGTTCCCCTGGTCGTTTCTACCTTCTTCCCAAAATTCATAAACCTGGTAATCCCGGCTGTCCAATCATCTAGTGTAACAACACCCTCTGTGAGCCAGTTTCTGCTTATGTCGACCACCACATACGCCACATCCCACCCAGTCTTCCTTCCTATATCAAAGACACTAACGATTTTCTCTCCCATATCCAGCGCCTTAACGACTCTAATTACGATTTTAAGAACGTCTTCCTCTGCACACTTGATGTCTCTTCTCTCTACACTAACATTCCTCATGATGATGGGATTGAGGCTGTTCGCAATAGTCTCGAAGCTAACAAACCTTTCCAAGTTCCTTCTACTGACACCATCTGCCTTCTCCTTCACACCATCCTACCCTCCAATTTCTTCACTTTTAACAATGAATATTATATTCAGTCCAGTGGCACTGCTATGGGCTCCAAAATGGCTCCCAACTATGCTAACATTTTTATGGGGAAGGTGGAAACCAAATTGCTTTCCACGTCTCCCTTGAAGCCGTTGGTCTGGCTGCGGTATATTGACGATGTTTTCCTGATCTGGCCACATAATGAAGACTTTTTCCTATCTTTTATAACCCATTCTAACTCCATCCCTCTATCACGTTTTCTCACAATTATTCTATCACAACTGTTTCTTTTTTGGATGTCTCTATCTCTATCACTAACAACAAATTGTCTACTAATGTCTATAAGAAGCCCACTGACAGGCACCAGTACTTACATTATGATAGCTGCCATCCACGCCATTGCAAGGATAGCATTCCTTTAGGTCAGTTAACTGGCATCCATAGAATATGCACTAATCAGTCTGACAAGGACTTCCATGCTAACGCCCTTCTTACCCACTCCCTTAAAGCAAGAGGCTACCCTAAATCTGTCATACGCGCTTCTATCTATAAACATCGCAATTCCTGTACTAACAACAATCCTAAACCTTCTCCAGCCATGGCAACACCTATGTTAGTTCTTCCTTATCATCCAACCCTCAATAGTATTAAAAATATCCTAAGGAAACATCAACATATAATTGACAACTCTCCTCTTCTCCATTCCATTCTACCAGAACCACCTAAAGTTTCTTTTTAAACGGACTTCTAATTTTTAAAGATATTCTGGTCCATGCTGCTATTACTAAACCACGCACTTCCACTAAGGGATGTTCTCCTTGCAATAGCAGTGAGTTTGGGAGCGCTGCTTCAGTACCACTCGCATTGTTTCTTCCACTCCACTGCTCGATTGTCGATTGTCGACAACTTTCATGAGCAATCGAAGCTGGTGTGCAGATCGTCTCTATCGTGGATGTGTGTCAACCGCTCTTTTTGAACTTCTGGTTGTGATTTTGAAGTGTAATGTGCTGATCCTGCTTACTACTGAGAGTGCATTGGTGGAATCGAAGTGCAAGGTAGGACTTTTTAAGTCTTTTAAACTGTGTCGTTCTGAGTAGGTACGTCCTTCTAAGGACGGCAAAACCCCGCACCACACCTGCTTCATGATGACATCAGGCGCTGCGTCAAAATCTTCTCCTTCTTCATGTACTGTTAAGTATGCTGATGGTAAAGTGTTACCTTGTGAACTGGCCTACAAAGATGCGTGTAAGGATCCGAGATTTCTAGCATTTGATATTATCATTAACGAACAAATTGAGGCATCACGTACTGAACTGAACAATAAGTATCTAAAGTTAGAATCAAGGGTGGAAGCACTGCCTAAGGAACTTGGTAGTAAAATTGATAATTTAAAATAGGATGTTCAAAGTGCAAGTTTAGAAACTGCCAATGGCCTCGCTAACCTTGGCAATATTATCAAGGACTTTATGGGCTCTCCCAGTACTTCTGATTCACCCATGATAGTGGTAAGTCCTGAAAACGTTTCTACTTGCCTGGAAACGGCCAACGAAGGAAACGCCTCATTACGAGCTAGCGTCAAAAGAAGGTATGAAAATGATTCTGCTGACAGTGATGGAGGTGCCTGGCGTATTGTGCAGAATAAAAGGAACAAAGGTGGTGTTAGGATAGACAACATCCAGGCCACTGTTAATATCGACGATAGTGTCTCTGTGGCCCTATGAGGTAACAAAGCTAAGCTTATTCATTCCCAAAGCAATGTCGCCCATGGAAAGGAAGCTGTTTACATTCATCCGATTATTATTCGTCATCACGGGAAGCCAATCAAGGAAATTCTAGATGAGATTAAAAATCATGTGGCTCTGGATAAAATTACTGCCCACACGGGTCGTTCAGACACCATTAATGTCAAATGTCATGAGGAAGAAACGCACAAAACTCTAGTTTCTGGAATCATAAGGAATGATGTTCTTATAATCCAACACCACCAACTAAAATCTGAAAAGCTACTGAAATACGTTGTTCGTAACGTTGACAAAACGTACGACCTCGAAGATTTCTGTGAAGACCTCAGAAGTGCCAACTACTTCCCGGACAAAGCAATTAGGCTTAAAAAAGCAAACAGGGCTGTCGAGATGCCAATGGTTCTAGTCCTTCTCCAAAACACTGAACATAATAAGTCCTTCCAAAATCTGAAACATATCGGTCCACTTGCTGTAGCAGTTGAATTATTTAGGGGTAACAAAAGGCCATTGCAATGTTCATTTGCTTAGGTTTTGGGCACGTGTCTCAGGGTTGCACCGAGTCACCATGTTGCAACAAGTGCGCAGGCGATCATCAATCAAGGGACTGTACGAATATAAAAGGTAAAGACCCGCCTAAATGTATTTGCTGTGAAGGCCAGCACACAAGCAGCTATGCACAATACCCACAAGTCAATAGGAATAGAAATTCTAAGGTAGTTGAAGGTAGATCTTTCGCTTCCGTTGCCTCTGCTTCAGTTGGTAAGGGAGCTGTTGACCACAAAGAACTGGCTAAAATTCAAAGATTTCTCGGTAACTTAATGAATATGCTGAAAAAAGTGGTAACGATTTGCCACAGATTACTCCAGTTAGAGCAGGAAATAATCATGGTTAGACATCCGTATAAAGTACTAAAGCAAGGAAAACTACGATGCACTATCTGGAATGCGAGGGGGATCCCTCGCAAATGTCATGAGTTCTATGATTTCCTCACAAGTTGGAATATCGACGTAGCTTTTGTGCGAGACTCACCTCAAGCAAAGCAGATCTTTCACCCTGCCAGGTTATTATATATACAGAAAAGATAGGACCCCTAAAAAAGCTACTGATCCAGGCTCTGGAGGGGCAGCTATTGTTATCAGAAAAGGCATTGATCATACTAAGATCGTCACTCCAGATTTTGTGAAAATGGAAGCAGTATCCATTATCCTTAAAGATGTTGACGTTGGTGAGGTCAAGTTTACTTCCGTATATAACCTTCCAGGGCATAAACTCGACCCTCGCGACCTCGATGAGCTTTTGTCCGGACCCATTCCAGTTGTTATGGCAGATGATTTAAATGCGAAGCACCCTCACTGGAGTGACGATCTTAGATGCACAAATAAGAGCGGCTCAGTACTCTATAGATACATGTAGACCACATTGACATTTCCATCGTCGGTCCCCTTGAAGATACATACTACTGTGATCACTCACCTGTTAGTGATGTGCTTGACATAGCTGTCCTCAAGAGGTTTTTCAAACCATACAACATATACACAGTGAATGCCTTATCATCTGACCACCTCCCTGTTGCTTTAAATTTCGAGGAGATACATATCGATCTGAGGGTAAATCTTCGTTACAAGCAGGACTGGAAATTGTTTAGGGAACTTTTAAAAGATAGTAGCATTCCATATCAGGATCTAGACAGCAGCAATGACATCGACGAAAATGTCAAAAATGTCACTTGCACCATTCTCATGGCTTCCGATGCTAGTGCTTCTTCAGTTGATTACAAGCGGCCAGACCATCTTGAGCTTCCTCCCCGCATCAGGCAGACTATTCAGAAAAAAAATACTTACAGAAGACTGTGGCAACGTACCAGGCTCCCGCATTTCAAGACGAAATAGAACAGGCTATCGCGGAAATTCAGCGAGCAGATCCAGGACTTACGGAATCAAAGGTGGAATGACAAGATCAAGAGTCTGTCCGTCCAAGACAATTCTCTTTGGAATACTGTCAGGGCCTTTAAAAGCAACAGGGCCAAGGAACTTCCTCCTCTACTTACAGAAAGCGGCGATTTTGTTAGCAGTGACCAGGACAAGGCTCAACTCATCGCTGACTCATTGAAAAGTCAATTCAATATGCCCAAGGAGGACTGTCTCGTAAATATTACTGGTGAAGTCCAGGAAGTATGTGACAAGTTTGGCTTCTCTCAACACGCTCTTACTCATCCTAATATCATTGGCACCTCTGAGATTTTGAACACTATTAAGCACCTGAAAAACAAAAAGGCAGCTGGCATCGACACCATCACCAACAGTGCTCTGAAGAATTTGCCTCTTAATGTTGTTTGCATTATCACCAGGATCATGAATGACTGCTGGCTAAATGGTCACTTGCCTAACGCCTGGAAGGACTCAATCATCCTCACTATTCCCAAGCCGGGACTTGATCCTGCTCTTCCCATCAGCTACAGGCCCATTAGCTTACTGCCAGTGCTCTCCAAGGTCTTTGAGCGAACTATTCTCAAGAGGTTCAACGACTTCTGCGAGGCAAACAACCTTATTCGTGAAGAGCAATTCGGCTTCCGCACAGCTCACTCCTGTCAGCTCCAGGTATGGAGACTTGTTGCTGATTTGAACGGTCCTCTCAATCTTTCTATGTTTGGTGGTCTCGTTTTCCTCGATGTCCAAAAGGCCTTTGATCAAGTCTGGCATGGTGGACTCATTTATATAATGATTACTTGTGGCTTCCCTGATGACCTGATTGCCTTGGTTCGCTCCTTTCTGACAAACAGGACCTTCCGTGTTAAGGTTGGTGACTCCTTGTCTGACGCTTCTGATGTTAATGGTGGTGTTACCCAAGGCTGTCTTGGGGCCTGCCTTGTTCAATTTCTTTATCCACGACTTTCCTAAGTTTACAAAGTGCAATCTTGTTTGCTGACGACGGGTCCATCATGACCTGGGCACGTAATCCAGTCCACGTCATCAGCCGTCTGCAAAAAGCTTTACACCCGTGTGAGAGCTGGTTCTCTAAGTGGCGCTTACAACTGAATGTTAAAAAGTGTAAAGCCATGTTCATCACACTCAAATGCAAAAACCCTTCAAGGCCCCTCATCCTACATGGTAGGAAGCTTGAGTGGGTTAAAAATTATAAGTACCTCGGAGTTGTGATTGATTCCAAGCTCAAATGGAACGACCATGTCCAATATTCGCTTAACAAGGCTAAGAAAGCGAAGTTTAGTCTCATCGCGCTACTGGGGCGAAACAGCGCTCTCAGAGTGGACAGCAAACTTTTTTTATACAAGGTAGTGATTCCTGCCATTTTACTTCACGGTATGCCTGCTTGGGCTTCCATTTGCAAATCAGGTGGAAAGATCTTCAGACCTTTCAAAATGTTACCCTCCGGTCCATTGCTCAACTAGACAGAAGAGTTGCCAACAATCTCTCTATCTATGAAGATCTGGGGATGGCCCACATTGGTTCCTAGGTTCAAACACTTCTCAGGAACATGCTGCCCAAGATGGAATATCATGAAGATATCCTGGTTGCTGGTATCCTGGACCACTCACTCACTATCAGGGGTTCCCTCAGGTTTCGAAGTCCCCGTCATATCTTGGATGTCAATTTCGAGAACATTAACAAGGCCGAGTTCCCCAACTACTGGATCTGCTAGATCCTAGTTTTTCGGACTCGCCAATCGTCAATCCACAATCCGATTCTCGTCCCTACCATGAAGGGACTCTTTTCTGGATGACTTAAAGAGGTTCATCAGGCTTCTTTCCTACTTCAGTGTACCTCATTTGGTTTACTTTTTGGGTGAGCGTGTAAAGTGAGCTAAAGGCTCCTGGACCACTCATACTACTTTTTCACTACACTGATCGACTGTCGATACTACTTTCATAACTTCAGGATAATTCTCTAATATTCTATTTGCTTTTAGAGAATTATCCTTTTTGCTTTGATAAAGGATAGTCTCTATCCGAAACGTCAGCTTTTTATTTTGATTTTTGATTAATTATTTTTGTTATTTTATCTTATTTTTTATTCACTTTGTATTTTTTATTAATAACTATTATTTAAGGAAATTAACACAAATACATTAAGTAAGGGATTTAGTCTAAGCATTTCACTTAAATCTAGAGGTCTGACCCTGAATAGATTAATGAGGGATAATTGCTGAGCAACGAATCAATGCTGTCTGCTACATCTAGTTTAATTAAGCAATGAGAGTTCTTACAGTTACACCTGCGATAAGAGCTCTTTCTTTGTCACTCATTCGTCGTACAACGATGTCGCCGATACACTTCACTTGCACTCATTTATGCACACTCCTGAAGCACAAGTACACTTTTCCGCTCAGATGACTGATGTTGACAAACCGATGACTGTTGGCTTCGTTCTGGACTCGAGTTGATCTCCACCCGTTGCTCAGGTGTAGCCATGCTCTGCACCCACAGATATCGTTCATATCTGCATCACTGTTCGCCCACGCTTAACTTCTGTCTGTTAGCTTTCCTCTCACTGACGTTCGCTCATTAGCATAATCGCATCTGCTTCCGCATCGTAACTGTATTCTCTCGTTGTATGCATGAATGTTGATCTTAATCATTCACTCTTCATGTTGACAGTTACTTTTTAACACTAAGATCAATCTCAAACATTTGTATAGTTGTATGTAAATTAGCAGAGCTAAATTTCTGCTTCTGCTCACGTTGACTGCTGCCGCCATTCTTTTTCTTTCACTCTTGTCCCACTCAGCATTCGCTCTTACCCTCCCCCCTTTTATTAAGCACATAAAACTGTCCCTACAATGGAAAGGAAAGAAGAGTAATAATAGTCAAAGTGGAAAGAGATTGCACATAAAACCTTCCCAACAATGGAAAGGAATGAAGTGTTATAGATAATCAAAGTGGAAAGAGATTCTTGAGCTCAAAAACAAAGCTCTTATTGAAGGAAAAAAAGGGCGCACTTTATGTAACTCATTAATTAATTCATAATTAAATATTTTTGAGATATGTCAGCTAAATAGTGCTCTTCCTCTTGCCTTGAAGGTCAAGTGTGCACAATTTTATCAACATCGGAATAAAACTGTGGATTTATATTACACAAATAAATATACATACATGCATACACATTTTTATATACAGGATGAGGCATATATCTTCAGACAAATGAATATCTCGGTAACTAAGCATTGTACGAAACAATGTCCATAATCAAAAGTGGATTATTTCGCAGGGAAAATTCATTAGTTAAAAAATTACCCCTCTTCTTGTAAGGGAGGGCTGGGGAAATGTAACTTTGCAATCTTAAATAGGAACCCCTATTTTTAATGGCATATTCAGATTCTACACAGTATTCGAGAAATGTTTTATTCTTGGTGTTTTTTTGATTAATCCAACCGTTTAGGAGATAGAGGTCCTGAAAGTGTGGAACTTTTAAAGTTTTGAACCCAATTTTATCGATGAAGACAAAGAGATAGAGAGTGGGTCTTACAGACATTCCTATTCTACTTTTTAATGGTCTTTAAGAATGCGAAGTCAGAATTTCGAAAATCAAATATTTTTCAATACACACGCATAGACTGTCTCCATAGGACTGCTGCCCACAAAAGTTTACTTGAGCACTAAAAAATTTTGAATTTTTTAAATTCTGACTTCTGATTCTTAAAGACCATCAAAAAACAGAATAGGGTTCAAAACTTTAAAAGTTTCACACTTTCAGGCATCTATCCCCAAAACGGTTGGATCAATTGAAAAAACACCAAGAATAAAACATTTCTCGAATATTGTGTACAATCTGAATGCACCATTAAAAATAGGGGTTCCTATTTAAGATTTCAAAGTTACCCCCTCCCCCCAGCCCCCTTCACAAGGGGAAGGGGGTAATTTTTTAACTAAGGGGTCGTCCACAAATTACGTCATCCTTTTTTCAAATAATTTTATACCCCTTCCCCCACGTGTCAGCACATGTCTTATTTTTGTAAACTCTCCTCCCCTCCCTTCGGTCATATGTCATCCTGACACGAAAAGTGACAATGAAATTCTATTAGCAGGTGTATCGAGGTAATAAATAAAAATAATGCCACCATAAATGGAAAAACATTCCATTTATTAAAATATTTACACATCTGTAATCCATGGTGAAGTAACCGAAATATCCAAATCTTTAATTATTACGTATTTTTGAGGTTGCTTCAGGAAAGAACACGTCAGAAATATCATATTCGCTAAGTCACACAAAAATCATCATCATCATCTTCAATAGATGACTGCAAGTCAATCTCTCCTTGTTTGTAGGTAATATTATCAACGACTGCAAGTGTTGTACACACACCGGCCAATGAATTACAAACCTTCGTTCAATATGGTATTGACCCTTCTTAGGTGTTGCAATGCAGGTAAGGTAATCGCTGACCATGCATTCGTCAGAGAGACCTTCAGATCCTGCAGAGTAGATGGAAGCGGATGCCTTCGACGAATGTCTCTTTCCACCATGTCCCAAACATTCTCGATCGGATTCAAATCCGGACTTTACACTGGCCACGGCAGATGTTGCAACTCGGTGTCATGTTCAGCAAACCACTCCTGAACAATTCTTGCTCGATGGACAGTAGCATTGTCGTCCATGAAGAATCCGTCACCATTTCGGTACAAATGCACCATTGCAGGATGGACTTGATCTGCAACGATGTTCAAGTAGTCTTGGCTTTCACCCGACTGTTAAGGAATATCAGGAGACCCTTGCCTTATCTTAAAAACATGGCCTATACCATGACACCTCCTCCTGCAGCTTGAACTGTGTTCACAATACATGTGGGGTCCATTGCTTCATGGGGCTGCCGCCAAATTCTCTGCCGACCATCGGTGCAAAAACATGTGTAACATGACTCGTCCGACAAATCACCTTTTTCCAGTCGTCTACTGTCCAGTCACACCATTCTTTACAACACTGCAGGCGAACTTTCCGGGTTGTTGCTGACACCAGGGGCTTCCTCACTGGCATGCGACTTCCCATCCCAATTTGTTTCAATTCTCGGCACATTGTTCTGGAGGAGATGGGTTGCGATGATCCTTCATTGAAGTCTGCCGTCAGTTGCTCCACAGTAGACCTTCGGTTTTGGGCACAATCCGTCTCAGACGACGTCGGTCCCTGTCTGTATTAATTGTTTTTGATCCAGAATTTTGCCGTTTCGACAACTCCTGTGCATTCCGTTTCCACGCATTGAACACCTTGGAGACCTGACCTTTTGAGATACCGGTCAGTTGTACTGTCCTGGAAATCGTAGCTCCAGCTAGACAGGCTCCCACAATAACTCCTTTTTGGAACTCAGAGAGGTCTGCTGTTTTCCCCATTTTGCTCAACTTGAGCAGCTGCAGCTTGTTCCTACCCTATACCTGCAGCTTGGAATGAGCATGTACCTCACATGATTGCATTCATTTGCATATCACAATCGTTTCTGACGTGTGACCCCGCTTTACATATCAGTACATTAATTCATCACGGGTTTCTAATTCATTGGCCAGTGTGTGTAGTAGGAGCATTCAAATTAGAGGTCTTGCCATGAACTGCTTTGTGCAATTTCATGCGCTTGACAGAAAAGAAAAAAGACCACAGATTTGGCAAACATGTTTGTGCAAGCTTTCCTGCACACTTGGACAATATGTATCATACAACCTCGTGACAAAAATCCTGCAACATTGGATTTTGTGCGCGCGCTTCCCTCCCTCCGTATTTATATTAGGGTTATGACTTTGAAACTATACTGAATGGATTCTACGACTATTGTAACATAGGGAAGAAAATAAGCAGGAAAAATAAACCTTCTATTTCTTACAAACTTAGCAGAAATGAAAAAGCAGGTGTGTGACAAAAGTCCTGCAACACGTCAATGTTGTGACAAAAGTCCTGCAACACTGCAATTAATAATGAGCAGAACCACACTATGCTTTAAGTCCACAAGTGCCTGGTATTCATGTTCAGAAATTTCTGACCAAGCATGAAACGTTTTGGATTTCATTTCGTCGATGGTCTTTGGGAAGGTTGGCTTTATTTTTTTCTTTATTATATTACACATTCTTTCGATGGGATTTAGGTCTGGAGAGTTTCCAGGCCAGTCCAAAACTTCAATTCCCATGTCTTGAAAGTACTGTTTGGTTATATTGGTGCCATCTTGCTGATAAACGTACTCTCCATCATAAAGTAATAATCAGCAGTATCCAAGAGATGCTCATCCATAACGCTGATGTAAACTGATGAAGTTACACTTTTGTCAATAATAGTCAAGCGTCAACGTTCCGTATAACATGAGT
Organism: Rhysida immarginata; assembly: GCA_023313115.1. Taxonomy (NCBI): domain Eukaryota; kingdom Metazoa; phylum Arthropoda; class Chilopoda; order Scolopendromorpha; family Scolopendridae; genus Rhysida; species Rhysida immarginata. The sequence continues at coordinate 160,166 of JAHWFO010074002.1, forward strand.
CAAGGGGCAAATTTCACTGTCTTGGAAATGCAATTTGGTAGCAATTTTTCTCCTTTTTACGGAGAACTTTTCTTCTTCCATCATCAAACAAGCAAACTCTGGTTTCATCGCTGAAAATTACTCCACGCCATTATTCAGCAGTCCAGCTGTGATATTTGTAACACCAATCCATTCTTTTTTCCTTCATTCTAGCCGTAAGGAGTGGTTTCTTCTTTGCAACTCGAAAGCCATACTTCATTTCTGCGAGACGTCGTCCTGTCAATCTTTGGGACACATTTACTTTAATGATGTTGGACCATTCTTGAGTTATCATGGCAGCAGTCTTCGTTCTAACAGTTTTCACAATACTCCTTAGTACATTGTTTTGGGCTTTTGTTGTCTTTCTGGGACGACCCGGCCGCACTTTCACATCACTTTTCCCAGTTTCTTCGTAGGTCTTAATAATTCTTCCATCAGTTGAACAATGAATACCGAAAAACTTTGCTGTATCACGCTTCGAGATGCCTTGGTGATGTTTTTCAATAATTAATTTTCTAACCTCGCTCGAGACTGGCAGGCATGTCTTAGCCATGGTGAAAATCAGTGTTCTTATGAGTTAATTGGTCATAAAAAATTTTTATGCAAACGAGGTGATCCCATTATCATTTGGGGAGTAAGTAATATTTTAAAGAATTAATATCATTATGGCGTAAAATTATTATTAATTGCAGTGTTGCAGGACTTTTGTCACAAGATTGACGTGTTGCAGAACTTTTGTCACAAGATTGACGTGTTGCAGAAGTTTTGTCACACACCTGCTTTTTCATTTCTTCTAAGTTTGTAAGAAATAAAATGTTTATTTTTCCTACTTAATGTTTTTCCCTATGTAACAATAGTCATAGAATCCATTCAATTTAGTTTCAAAGTCGTAACCCTAACATATATTTTATAAATATCGCTTAAATATAGAAGTGCGCGCACAAAATCGAATGCTGCAGTATTTTTCTCATGAGGTTGTATGCTAATTTCTATTCGCGAGTGAAAGATATCGATCTGCCCTCTGGTGTTCGGCGGCGAAACCAACATGAGAGGTATAAGATAGTGGAAAGCAACACGCGTGTAAGCTGGCGTAATCGTTGATTAGGCAAGTTGTATTTTTTTGCGCATTTATTTTTTGTGCATCTGAGATTAAATGGTGTAAACATAGACTAGAAGTGCTATCTTATTATTTATTTATTTATTTTGTGTACTATTCAGAAACGAAAGAAATTAAAACAATTCATTTCAAAAAACAATCGATGAATTATTTTGTGCAACATAAGATGGATGAAGAACGAAGTTCTGTAGGTGCGAATTTTGGAAGAACGAAGAAAATTAATTGTCTTTCCAACAGATACTGTTGCATGCCACAATGTAAAAAAAATAAACAAAGCACTGCCATATCCCGTCATCGTTTACCAACGGATATAACGCGCAGGAAGGTGTGGCTGCGTGTTTTAAATTTTGTGAAACAAGAACCAAAGTACACTTATATCTACCCCTTGCATTTTAAAAGATTTCTTTTTACCTGTAATTCTCTATGTTGCATGTTTCTTCTCGGGTGTGAATGCATTTTCTCCCCACTTCCCGCCCCCGCCCGGGCTGATAACTCGGGAATGCCAGAGCCATGTCGAGTCGGTTTTTGTCATGCAGGCACGTCCTGACCGGACTCGGCGGCAGTAAAAGGTCCGCGACGGGCCCTCGAGCGCCCACGCCCCGACCCGGCTGTTTCGGAACGCGCGCGTCGGCCTACCCGCGCTCAAGACAGCCCCTGGGCGCCATACGGCTCGACGGTGCTACCGAGCGCACGAGTGGGCTAAGGAGCGCCCGCTAGTTCTCCCACGTGCCCCAGAGAGCCCCGGGGGGCGCTGCCTGGCCCCGGGGGGTGCTGTCTTGCGCACAAGCGGTCTAAGAGAAGTACGTGCGTACGCTCCTTGCTTGCGGGGCTTTCCGGCGCACATCTCGGGAAGGGGGGCTACAGCCAGCCCCGTGCTCCAGGAGGCCCATTCGAGCTTTGTTCACCTGTCCCTTAGCAAGTGCGTTGAGAAAGTTAGTTAGTTAGGTTACATACAGATTCATTCATTTATTTAATAACAATTTAATAGGTTAAAATGCGCTGCCATCAGAGTCCGTTTGCTCCTCGCCTTGACTCTCATCTTCTCCTTCGCTTATGCTGGAAGCTTCTTCCGAAGAGGTCACGCCTTCCGAAGGCGCGATGTTCAAAAAACTGTTTACCTTGCAGTACGCGCTTTGATAAAAGCTGGCGTTGGCTGCTTGATAATGCTGTGCGGCTGTTGACGGAAAGTGATTCAGATACCGGTGAATGAACGAGCCCGGCGATCCGGACATCACGCTTAGCGAATTCAGAATTCTTCTAGCATCGCGAGCTCCAACGATGGGTAGCCCGTGCTTCGCCTGTAACATGGTGAGCTGGCGATCGATACGTTTCAGTGGCCTTCCTTCCGAATTGAACACAAGGGTATCCGTCAGTTCCCTGGGCGGATTCTGTCCCTCTCCTTCACGGCGGAACCAATCTTTTCGGTCTTGTGGTGCCGGACCAGCGCGACTCTTGATCCGCTCACGTTTTTCGCTGTTTGGTACTCGTGGAGGGTTAAATTGCAAAGCACATCGGGCCTTTTGCCCTGAACGAGCGAGACACACGCGGCACAGAATCCGATGAGATAGTTGCGCTCTTTAGGTCTTAAGTGCGCTTTGGAGAGCAGGCTCTTGAGGGTGGCAGCCACTTCTGGGCTCTTCAGTGCCGCGGTAAGGGCGTATTTCGCCTGCTCCTCATCCACGTCTCCGCCGATGGTCTGATAGAGATGTTCTTGCATCCGGTCCCGCCCCCTGTGAAGGGAAGTCCTGGCTCTTAGCTTCAGACACTCGCACAGCTGCTCTATTTTCAAGCGGAAATTCGGGTCGGACAGGCCCTCGTTTCTCTGCAGCTGAGCGGCTAAGCACTCCGTGAAAGCGGTAAGGTATTTCTTAAGAGTCTGTGGGCGAATTTTGCGTTGCTCCTCGAATAGCTTGAGCCCTTCTTCCACCGACCGTATGTCGAATAGGGGTACCCAGTTGGTTGGTCCGCCAAGAGTAGGCTCTAACTTTTGCCCCGCCGTCTCGTAAATGAATCCGATTATAACTCTGGCCAAGCCAACTTTGGCTTTCCAATATTTACTTGTGTCCTCGATGTGTTCGGAATAGAGTTCAAAGAAACGTTCTTCGGGTTTACTCGGCCTAATGACTTTCCCACTTCTCAGCGTCTTACTCTGGAATGAAGATGCCAAGTGTGGAGCGGCAGTCCCCGAACTTTCGCCCTCGGACGGGCGGCTGCTACCGCTGCTGCTACTAGTCTCATCATCGTCGGAGTGTGACGATCTCGGTGACGACGTGGTCGCCTGCTCTTCAGCCGCATTCACGGGATGCTTTGCCGGCGGCAGTTTTAACAAATTTGCATCTAATGCTTTCTGACCCAAAGCCATCAGTTCTCTTTTCCGTTTGACGATGAGCTGCCTGTGACGCTCGGGGGAGTGAATTTTATGCGCTCGGACAAGGTGCTGGTTCGCTTGCTCGTAATTCTTTGACCTCCAGTCGCAACCCTCTATGGGGCACTTTAGCTTGGTTTCGGACATTTTGAATGTAATACGGTTCTCGCTTTAGAATTTCTCTCTCTCTCTCGATTTTTCGTCGGAACACGCCACAGCGGGCCTCAAGTGGGGATTACGACGTTTCAAATTGCGTTTGTTTAAACTAGGGTAAGTCGTCTCCTCGTAACCAATCATAACCCGACCGTCATCGGCCCGCTGCGGTTCGGCGAACCAGCACGCTGGACCGACTGGGGTTAAAGTGGTGGTGAGGTTACCCCGGCCTCGGGTTAGGGGCTTATTAAGCTTCCCCGCCTACGAAGCAAGTGGTTATTGGGTTAGTGGGTGACTCACGCCTCGTCTGCGCGCTTGCTTTTCCACAGCCCTGCCTACATATATAGCGCCGGACCCGCTAGGCTTGTTCCTAACAGAAAAGTAGGCAGTCGCGAGTGCGACTTGCCTCCGCTTTGCCGTGCCGATGTCGATGCATCACGTCCGGCAATCGTTTCCCATCACCGGTAAAAACGAAAAAACGATAGCCTGTTTATTCTTGGATTGTAGGCGTTCGAAATTTTTCCTAGGGAGACCCTCGAAAAGGTGTGTTTTTGGAGCCCACT
>JAHWFO010074003.1:0-10279 GCA_023313115.1 Rhysida immarginata
ACTAAATTACGACGCTCATTAGGGCTGAATTATTCACTTGAGTTTTTTGTTGGGGAATAACCCTATGATTTTTAAAAATTTTTCATGTTTTTAAATTCATATAGTCATCTTTTTATTGCTTTTGCATTGTATATATTTGACCATCAAATATAGGTTTCATTTAGTGCCATTTACACACTAATCATATTCATCAGTTTTTATTAGGGGACATCTCATAAGAAAATAGATTTTAATCATTTATTTTATAGTCAGTTAGTGCCATTTACACACTAATGATTTACACAGCCCCATTTCTTATTACGGGAGAACCCTGGGGGAAAATGTCAGTTTTTAAATTCATTAGTGATTTTAAAATCTCATAGTCATAATTTTTATTGTTTTTCCATCTTTGTCATTCACGTTTTTATGATTTTTTTTTTTTTTTCATCTGATTCTTTAAACTTTTGGGTTTTTAAACTTTCTGTCGGGCGCAAAATGGCCTTAGCAGCCAACGCCCTAAAATTTCAACCAACCAACCGTCTGTAATCTACACCGATAATCAGGCGGTATCTAGATTGTTAAAGCAGAGAAAATTGCTCACAAAAATGCAAGCGAGGGTCTTACAAACATTGATGGGTTTTCCGATAACCTTGGCATATATCAGGACAGAGAAGAATGTGATAGCGGATGCTTTGTCGCGACACCTGAAGCCGCAAACAGAAAATAGAATCTTACGTTGCGGGTTCGCAGCGGGGATGGTGTCAGGTCACCGAGCGCCGATAGAGAAGAGAGAGAAAAAAAAATGGGCGAAGCAACTTTTGCGAGCATTAGAGGAGGAGAAAGTAGATAGCGAAAAAGAAGGTAGCAAGAGGAAGCCCTTCACCCACAAAAGAAAATAGACCTGACGACGGAGGAAGCGCTAAAGGTGAGGAAGACAGCCAATTGGCAAATAAACGAAAGATGCAAATGAGTAGGGTGAATAAAAATCGGGAATGGCAAAAAGGAAGGCAGAGTGTATCTACTGAGTCGATGGTGCCTGACCAGAGGAGGACGAATGTACAAGGAAGGAAGGAGACCGAGCAAACTCGTTATTGCTGTCAGCCCTCAGTATCCGCCCTTTCTTATGATTCAGACTTAGGAATATTTCAAGCACGAAGAAGGCCGCCACGATACCGACCCCGGCATGCCAAAGTGACAAAGAGCTGTGAGTGCGCTAGTGCGATCATAGAAACGGAAAACAGGAGAGGCAAAAATCCTCTTCATTGCGGAACCGATTGGAGTCATCGTCCACAAATCAAGGGAAAGATAAGTGAACATTTCGATTTGTCTTTTACTCGAATATTTGTGAACTCTAATTTCCCAAGTCAGGAAGGCGAGGAGCAAGAGTGATTCGTCGAAATCCGAGACGGCCGACCGGCGAGGAACCAGGACGGACAAAATCTTAGCGCACCTCGTGTGTACGAGGTCGCCGCCACCGAGCAAGACTTAAGAGGCGTTGTTATGACATCCAAGTCGATGGAAGCGCTTCTTGAGTTTGGGTAATGTATTCACATATGCCTCAGAATTAATGGTGCTGCCTCTCTGCATCACATCAATGAGTATTATACTATCACAGTCCCAAAACACAGTGATGACCTTACCAGCAGAAGCAGTTGCTTTGAATTTTTTCTTCTGTGGAGAGTGCGGATGAAGCCATTCCATCGATTGTCGTTTTCTTTTCGGCTCAAAATGGTGCAATCAGGTTTCATCAGCTGTCACAATTCGGGACAAGAAGGCTTCCTCCTTAGCTTCAAAACGTTGCAGGAACTCATAAGAAATGTTTTTTCTTAGAGCTTTGTGTTCCTCCGTAAGACATTCCAGAACCCATCGTGAACACGGTTTTGTGTAAACAAGAGCACGGATGATTTCACTCACACTTCCTTTGCTGATTGACAGCTCCAGCGCCAACTGTAGAGTCGTTCTGCGTCAGTCCTGACGAATGAGCGCAGCAGCAAGTTGCATTTTGTCAGGTGTGACAGGCGAGGATGGCCGCCCCGTCCGCTGAACCGCTTTCTGATGGCCTCACTCTCTGTGCCCAGCGACCAATCGTCCTTCTGTCCACGGCTGATGCTCCATAAACTCCACATAAACCTTTGTGAATGTTTCCAACCGTTTCAAACTCCGCAGTGAGGAATTCAATGACGACACGCTGCTTGTAACGTACGTCACTTATAGACTCCATGTTGTTCCAATGCTACACTTACGCTATCTGTCAGAAGAAACGGAAACTTTGCGCGCGCACTCCTAAAACTTGAAAGAATGCATATCTCAAGTTTGCATTCGTACCATTGTTGGGGACAGAAAAAATATTTTGGTGCATTACTTTCTGGGCTACCCTAATATTAACAATGGTAGACTAATGATGATGTAACAATATATGACGTTTTCGTTATCAGGCCTTATGTCTAGGTGGTGTTGGCCAGGGCCTCTCTTTTTCATCGGCTGCGGCATATATTAATTTCATCAACTATTGTTGATGCAACACACGTATAAACACGACCAGCCGATTGCTGACGCAAACATCACGGGCTAATTATTGTTTACACAAGCAAGCAAACAAACCTATACTCTGTCATGCTATATGAAAAAGCTGCAAGGCAGTGTGGGAAAGCACGTTCACTGCTTTCTCTCCTCCGCCCCGAAAAGTATTCTCCGATTGCGCACGCGTAGTGCTCAAAAACATGATCCAATTTCAGTTTCATTTAGCCACTAAGGTTTTAGTTTCTTATTATTGGCTGCGCGTTGACCTGAATGAGATGACAATTGGTAATGTGGCTTTCCCATACTGTCTTGCAGCTTTTTTTTCATATAGTGAGACAGAGTTTTAATATGTCTCTTTCATAAACAGGGTGCCTCATTCCATTTAAATCTTAACAAGCAAATATCTCGAAAACTAAGCATTGTACGAAAAAACGTCCCAAATCAAAAATGAATTTTTTTGCGGGGGAAGTTCATTAGCCAAAAACTTACCCCCCCCCCCCCCATGGGGGGGGGGGGGGGCCCTTCAAATCCTAAATAGGAACTCCTATTTTTAATGGTATATTCAGATTGTACACAATATTCAAGAAATGTTTTATTCTTGGTGTGTTTTCAATTGATCCAACCGTTTAGGAGAAAGAGGCCCTGAAAGTGTGGAATTTTTAAAGTTTTGAATCCAATTTTATCGATGAAGACAAGAGATAGAGAGTGGGTCTTACAGATATTCCTATTCTACTTTTTAATGGTCTTTAAGAATCCGAAGCCAGAATTTCAAAAATCCAATATTTTTCAATACACACGCATAGACTTTGTCTCCATAAGGCTGCTGCCCCCAAAAGTTTACTTGTGCACTAAAAAATTATTTACTTGTGCACGGCTGTAGACTATAAAATTCTTTTTTACCATTTTATTGCGGACTTGACAAAATATGATCTTTCCATCTGTTGTGCAGCAATCATAGTTGGAATTGTAATTTGCCACCCATTGACAATCAATGTGCCTCGAATTTCAGCAGATTTTGGTATTTTCGTTAGCTTGAATGAGTTTTGTTTCTTCTTCACGTGGTTTGGGTTTAGCGCTTTGAGTTTGCGTGTTTTTGATTTTGGTTTCGGTTTCCATAGTTAGTGACTGCGTTACCAGAGGGCATCAAATGGATGCGTTATATTAATGTACGATCGCTTGTAAACGATTTTTCATGGTGCAGTACCCAAAACTACTGAAATATGCTCGAACTTGCTGAATCGACTGAAACATGCTGTAAAGACAAAAGTATACAAAAACATGCTTAATAAAACTGACTTAAATAGATTCTAAGGTCCTACAATACACCAATCCATCAGTTTAAGAGTTCTGCATATCAGCAAAAAACAAAACAAAAAAACGTTCAGCATGCTCGTATAACGTTAAATACAAAAGGAATTCCTCCAGTCTTCATGAGTGAGTGACGGTTAACAATACCCTTACGATGCTTTATTATGGCAGTCATTAATGGTTTATATTATAAAGAAAAGTCTGAAAACATACACTGATGTTTAAAAACTGAAATACACAACAAATTATAATTATGTAGAAATTGCTTGTAAGATACGAATCAACAGGACTTTAATGATTCAAAATAACCCGTAATAACGAACCAACAATAATAACTGTGCTGTAGGAAGAGGAGAAAAGAATAGGCTTGAATTGTTTTTATTTCAGACGGATATGAAAATGATCAATTCACTTCGTTTATATCTCTTTACTTACACGCACGTTTACGTTCATATATAATTTCTTCAAAATTTTTTCAGTATTAAAGTAAATAAATTTTCAGTGTTTTTATTAATTTTACTAGCAGAGGACCCGGCGTTGCTCGGCATAATTACACATGTAGATAAACAGAACAATTTCAAGAAGTTAGATTTTAATTTTAATTAGTTAAATAAGAACTCAATGAATACAACACAGAGTGAAGAGACTATCCATTCTATAAAAAATCTGAAAACAGGAATTCTAGGTGATATACCGGGACTTTATTTACCTCTTGTTGACTTGCCTCAGATTAAAATGATATACATCTTCACCACCGGGGAACATCACGGATACTTGAAACACAAGTTTTTCTTGCCCTTGAAGTAGCTCTTTTCCCCTCTTGCTCTATTCGAAAATCCCGTTGTTCAGATTTTTCCAATGCCCGTATAGCCTTTTCTCTTTTAGCTGCAGAGTTTCTCTGACCAATACTATTTCTTTCTATTTCTTTCTCTTTGCCAGTCGTCTGGACGTTTGATAGAGAGCTCATGTCTGACTCCTTTGCCTCCTCAATAGATGCTGCCTTATTTATGTCCTTTGCGTCATCATTTTATGCTCACAATTAATAATTCTTGGAAACGTTCATTCAGTCATCGAATTATCAGCATCTCAGTTTCCAAAATATTCACAATCACACAGAATATAGTCAAAATGTATTTTTATGAAATGTTCGTATCTGCTGTGCTAGCAAATAAGGTGGGTGGTAACCCCGGCGTGGCTCTGACTCTTTGTTTTTTTGATTACATTTTGAAATATCTTAAAAATAAACATATAAACGCTTAGAATTAATACAGTCAAATTCGAAAGAAAATTCGAAAAAAGTTTTTTTAAATGCTCACGATGGATGGACCTCTCCAGGTATGCCACTGCTAGTCTAAATAATTTCTTAGTCACGTAATCTTACTTTAGATGTACACTTGATATTCTTGCAATTCCCACTCTTCTCTGGATGTCTTGATACAAAACTTGGCCATTCATCAGTTTGTGAAGTCAGGCAGTCGCCGAATCTTCTATCTACATGCTTAAAATTTGCTCAATACAGCACTAAGGAGTGCTTTCTCAATAGTCTGCTAATTCTCCATTATCTCCAGTTACTGGTCATTTTTAAAGATTTTCAAGAATTGTTAAGTACTAAAAACTCTCAATTCTAAGAAAAGCATGAACAACAGGAATTCTATGCATTTTTACAAATTTAACCTATCTACATTACACCAACTTTGCCTTGCATTGTTTGTCATGAGATATAAATTGTTGATCCTTGCATTGTGTGGTGCATTGCTTGTTGATACCATTGTTGATATCTATTGCTGCACAAACTTTACCTTACATTAATGTTCATGAGATATTTCTCATTAGTATGTCTTGCCATAATCATGAATATCGATTTACTATCGATACTTTTTTTTTTCGAAATCTGAGTTAGACAGTGACCTTCCTCATGCTTTACAAAAATCTTAATAATCTTTCATAAAAAAACATTTATTTTTAATTGTTTTTAATGACTTTGCTTAATTTTGCACCCAAACATAAATTATATTTATAGTGGTGCAAGGACTATAGTCTACATAAAATTGAATTTGCATTATTAAAAAGAAACATCCCGGGATGTTTAAAAAAACAAGACCTCTTTAAAATTATAATTACTTTTATGACTCTTCGAAAAATCCAATTACAGAGGAAGACAATAAAAAATACGCTTTTAAAATGAATGAATGGAAGTCCTGTTTTCTTTGAGATGAATGAGTAGTAATTAATCCAGACGGTGACACTGCATATTTTCAGAAAGTGTCAGCAAAATTTAATCTTTTTTAAATTCCAGGCTAATTAGTTATTATTTAAGAGTGATCTTTATAAGCTGCCAGCCCGGCCATATTTCATCCTTTCTTTCTTAAAAGACACGATCCTTCCAATTTCATTCTTTCTTTTCATCACTTATTCAGTAGGTTTGTTCACCTTTTTCTGGTAAAAATGCTTAGGTTATCAAAGAAGTCAATCAGCAAAACATAAAATTGCCGTGGGCGAAGACACAACCCAGAATCATAATTACAACAATGTCTTTCTCTGTTAATGTTTATCGCGTTCGTTAAATTTACCGAAGATTATTCTTTCATAATTAGCGAAATTGAAAAAAATTATTTTTAATTGTCGTTAACGAATAATACAGGCCAACAACTTTTTAAAAACTTTTTCAACGTTAAGAGCTGATTCTTATGTTTTTATTATTTTTTTTGTGCTGAATCCGTATCTGACCTTAGTTTTTTTCACCCACATATTTTGTTTCTTAAAGAAACATTTTAAATTATTCAGATTTTATGGTCCAAAAATATGGATACTTTAACAAAGCATCCACTTTTCTTCACACATACTTAAACACTGCAGTCACTAGGAAACGTGACGTAATAGAAAAAATTCATTCAAAAGCAACAAGAATAAGGCATATTCTATCAAAAAAATTTTCATCGGTCATTAGAAATAAGATGGAAAATAAATAAAAAATCTCACGTTTACATATATCTAGCAATATCTCAAATGAACATCCTCTTCTTCTGTCTGTCTATACACATAATAAATCTGTAGAGCAATCGTGTCTGTACATTGAAAATTTTTGCTTAAATCTGACTGCAGGAGATGTAGGGAGTGTAACAGAATAAAATAAAATAAGACCATTTTTAAAAATCTTGTCTGTCTGTTTATCTGTTTGAACGCGCTAATCTCCAAAACTACTTAAGGAATTTTCATGTGGTTAGCACAGGTAACTTGAGCGTAGCTTGGGGCAACATGCAGGCTTTATTTCATCAAAATCGGCTCACGGAAGAAAAAGATATCTTAATTTAAAGTTTTATGAGTCTGCTCACCCGAAGCCTACAAAGATAAGGAAAGCTTGCCTAATAGCTCGCTGCTCTATTGTTGCAATGATGCGAAACTTTGAACAATAAACTTCTCGCTTTGCTAACTGCTAGCGCTGATAGTGATCTCTCAACTTTGCTGTGGATAGTTGTTTACTATCTTTGCGGAGTGCCAAAAAATATTTTGCCATTTTTATGTTATATTGCAGTGTTTATTGACCGCCGGTTTACAGAAAAAATTTCCGACCCACGACAAATAACCTTTACTTGATAGAGTCGAAATTTCTTATAACGAAATCATCAGCCACTCCCAAAACATTTTTTACACGGAAAATTTGTTATAATGAAATATGGTTAATACTCAAGACTTACATATTTATCTAGGTTGGGGACAAATTACAAATTCGTTATATGGGATTATTCATTATAGAGAGGTTCGACTGTATTATATAATAAACTTAAAAACTAATTTTCATTAAAGTAAATCTATCTAGCACACCTCTGGACATCGCAGCAAGTACAATGACCCTGTAACAAATGAAGCTGCAGCTGTTTTGGTTGATCAGTATAATATTAGCGACGTGTTATAGTATTCCGCACTCGAAACGTCGTCTTCAACGCATTTATGAGACACAACGGTCTTACGACGCCCTACAATAACCCTTAATTTTTTGCCATGGAGAAAATGGGTATAATTTTTGATTGTATCAAGTCAACCCTACCACAAGACGAAACATAAACAAAAAATATCATCACAACAATTTTATGGTCACCTGCTGCAAATAAGACGAAATCGTTTTGTTTACTTGCAAAGATTTCGTGGACTGTTTACCCTATTTTTCGTCGATATCTACGCCAAAATCGAGGCCGAGCGATTAATGTACATACGCACTAACCAGAGAGAGTAACGCGCTGAAGATGACAGCAGAAGATGACGTTACAGAATGACAGCAGGGAAAACTAGAGCCGATTAGTGATCCTTCCGTCCAGTTTTAACCGCGGCCTGCGCTATATGCATGAATGTACGCGGGACGTTTTCTGTTATGTCCAAAAATACGGAAAAACTTTATATTTTTATTACATTCACAACAAATCAAAAGTGGAACGAAACCACTCAAGAACTTTTTACAGGACAAGCGTCGCATGATCGACATGATATAATAGCCAGAGTTTTCCACTTGAAATTAAAGTTGTTGATCAGCCTGATGACAAAAAAAGCGTTTCTGGTTCAGCTTTGTGCTTCGTATACAGCGTTTAGTGGCAAAAGCATGGCCCGCCTCGCGCACATATCCTTCTATAGCTGGAAGAAAAATTACGTCCCAACGATGTTGATAAGCTGACAAGTGCTGAATTCCTGGATCGTAACACAGATCCAACACTGACATTGTAAAGAAACACATGGTTCATGGTCCTTTCGGGGCATCAAACAGAAACTCCTTGCACGCAGGACGGCCGGTGTTCTAAAAGACATCTAAGAGCATTGGTAGAGCAAACGACAACGAGTGAAGATGGATTCCCGTCCTATCGTCGACGCTCGCCTGAGCAACATAGGTTTACAGCAACAATAAGATCATGTGACCAAGAAATTGTTTTGGACAATAGATGGTTCGTAACCTATTCGCTGATATTATCTAAAACATTTCAAGCTCATATTAACGTTGAAATGTTCAAAAGTGTTGAATCTATTAAACATATATGAATGTACGTGAACAAGGGCAGTGACCAAGCCACATTTGCGTTGAAAAATGAACACGACGAAATCACAAAATTTTAGTCGGGCCGATACATAAGCTCTTCAAAGGTAGTATGGCACATTTTGAGATTCTGTCACAGAAATCCGATGACACTCGTGCTGGATTTCGTCCTCGGGTTTTCTACAACACCAGGAGGAGGGAGGAGCTCCGGACGGGTCGTCATCCACATCAACACGCCTGCTCCAATAGGAGGGCAGATCGGCGACAGCGTCGTGAATTCAAAAGTTGTAAGGCAAAAACGGTGAGACAGGAGTTGGACATCGAACGTGGCGGTAAACGAGAGGAGGACGGCTTGGATTCGAACCATGAACTGTGTTCCATTGTTAGGATGTCGCACACAAATAATCTGAGCGGAGAGTGCATGGAAGCCCGGGCGGCTGATTTGACCAGGAAGACGGCAACGAGCGAGCCGTGCTGTAAAGCGTCCGAGGCGGAGGTTTCACTAGCACTACGCAGTATAAATGCCGATGGGAGTTACGAAAACGGCCTGAGCGACTTCGGAGCGCAATTGACCGTGGAGTGATAAAGTTAAAACCAGCCAAATCCGTGAGTACTGTATTTTCTATAGGAGGAAACGCCTGTCTTCTTCGAAATTTCTTCGGCAGTTTCTTTCAACGGGAGCTTCGCTCTAACTGTATTGTTGGAGACGTATGGCCGGTTAATTCATCTGCTGACATAGCAGCATGGTTTGGGAATGTGTGGTTTTAATCAATTAAAGAAAAGAAGCCCGGCATGATAATGTGTAATTTCCCTTTTTTATGTTAAAAAAAAGGTTTTATATAAAGAAATTTTGTGTAAAATGTTAATACGAGTTTATATATTTTTCTTCCAGTTGGAGAGCGTTGGGTAAACATTTACCCTCGAAATTGTGAGCTTTAGCGTTAATTGTAATTGCGTTGATAAGACTTTACCCGGACGCGTATATTCGAAACGCACGAGGCGCAAACCATCATTCGCCCTCTAGCGACAATGAACATAACCTTACGTCCTCCAGGAGTCCAACGAAACCTGTAACCGGCCGGGGGGAAACCAGCTGCCCCCTGTAACCAAATAGGTTGGGGTATATATCAGTTCGTTGGGGTATATATCAGTCTTTAAAAAAAAAAATTCACTCCGAGCAAAAAAAAAAAAAAAAAAATACAAAACAGTGCCAGTGTAATCTATGCTCTCACAAAAGTGCTTCGTTGTTGTCTTTGTGTGGCCATTATTCCCCTGATTCGGGCTTCTCCTCATAGAAAGGGCGAATGATGGTCTGCACCTCGTGCGTTTCGAATATACGCTACCCGGACAGTGACTTTACCGCATGAATTTCTCCCGCTCTCAATTTGTGACTTTACCAAGTTGTAAGCCTTCATTTTATAAGTCGGACATTTGTTGTTTAGTGTAAGACCGTGA
>JAHWFO010074003.1:19187-36102 GCA_023313115.1 Rhysida immarginata
AACATCAGATTCCATCGATGTTGGGTCGGTATGAAGGCCTCCGTCACCACCCGTCGAAATTGCCAATGTCGTCGAACACTTGCTGGGTCTGTCACCGCTGCTGAAGAAAACGGCGACCCCTGGGGGTTTGTTCGAGCGTTTCCCGAGACCTAAGACAAGGACGCTAAAGCCGAGCGCGGCTCGCAGCTCGAGATCTCGGCCGGGCGCGTGCTCGCGAAGCGCTGGATATTCGTACGCCAAAGGTCCGAGGTCGCTCAGCAGGCTCGCTGCGTTGTTTGCAGAAGCCGTATCTGTAGAGTCCTCCGTTAAAGAGCGAGTCGATATCTGTGCGTTGTCCCTTGGTTCAGTCGACCCTCCTACGTTGCATTTGTATAAGATGGACATCACTTCATCTTTGGTTTTCAAAGTATGTCCGGAATCGGTAAGATGGTTGGCATAGTGGGAATTACCATCTTGTTTCTCGTAGGAGTTGACGTGTTCCTTGAAACGTATATTGAAATTACGGGTCGATAAGCCGATGTAAAACTTATCGCAGAAGGCGCAGTTCAGGGGATGTACTCCGGATCGGGCGAAATCGTCATATGAAGATAGGGTAGATGAGCACAAGGTACGAAGAAAAGGGGTTGGAGAACGAAGAGAAACTTTGAGGCCAAGGGAAGAGAGGAAATTGGAGAGGCGGGAGAAATGGGGGCCGAGGTATAATAGAGAAACCCACTTCTTTCGTCAGCTTATATCAGGAGAAGGGGGACTCGGGTTATGGAAGGCACGTGTACGTCGTTGGGGGGTACGGGAGAAAGTAGAGGATGAGAAGCCGTTCATACGGGCGAGGGTATGGATGATACGGAGTTCGGAAGTGCGGGAAGGGGGGCTGAGGGGTAACTTCAGGGCACGGTCAATGAAGAAGCTTAGGGAAGCGTGTTTGTGGACGGGGGTGTGTGAGGAAGAACAGTGGATTAGATTAGACGATGTGGTAGGCTCACGGAAGACAGAGAACGAGAAACGGTTAGTTTGGAGGTTCTTAGTAATGAGGATGTCAAGGTACGGGATGGAATTGTTAACTTCTGTTTCGTAGGTAAATTGGATATGGGGAGAGATGGAATTGAAAGTGTCAGCGATGTTAGTGGGGGAGGAAGAACGGGAATCGTAAATAATAAGGATGTCATCCACATATCGGAAATATGAAATGATAGTGGAGTTAGCAAGGAGGGGGGTGACAAAGGTTAGTTCGAGGTCTTGTAGGAAGACTTCAGATAAGAAGCTGCTAAGTGGAAAGCCCATACCCAATCCAGTAGGTTGAGAATAGAACGTGTTATTAAAGGAAAAGTAGTTTTGTGAGGAAATGACAGACAGGATGAATAAAAGGTCGATGGCATCAGTTCTAGGGAGAGAGGAATTACGTAGGAGGCGTTTGAGGATTTTAAGAGAGATGGGGACTGGGATATTAGTATATAGGTTAGTGATGTCACGGGACATAAGGGACATGTGTTCGTTAGTAGGAAATGAGGAAAGGGAATCAGCAAGGGTGAGGGAGTTCCGGACATTGTAGGTATTAGGAAGGAGTTTAAGGTTAAAGAGAAATGCGGAGAGGTTCTTGGCAACCAGATGGGCAGGGGCAGGGGAGTAATTAACTACAGGGCGTATAGGCATGTTAGGCTTGTGGATCTTGACGAGGCCATTTGTAGGACGGAGGTATTTGAAGCGAGGGGACGAATTGATGGCCGAAATAATGGTTTTATAGAACTTGGTTGTGGGGTCGGAGGGAAGGATAGTAAAATTATTGTTGGAGATGAAGTCGTTGACTTTACTATTATAAACAGATCGGTATAAGATGACTGAAGCGTTACCCTTGTCTGCCTTGACGATGATGGCGTCAGATTCAGATAACTTGGTCTTCAGGGTGGATGAGGCAGTAATGTCCTTAAGTTGTTCCTGGGGTGGGCTGGATGAAGAGGCGTCATTGTAGGCTTTACGGATGAGGTGTCTGGCGATAGCACGAGCTGGTGGGCGATCAGTCTTGGGTAGAGGAGATAGGGCACGTTCAGTGTCTGATATGACAGTGTGTAGGTCGTGACGGGCAGGTTTTTTGTGCAAAACATGTTTCAGGTCTTTGTCGAGGAGGTATTGTTCGTCATCGGACAGCTGGATGGCAGTCAGATTTACCACGTTCGTGTGGAAAATGAAGTCACAGTCTTCCGGAGCAGGGCGTACGGAAGGGGCCGGGTGGCGGAGATCATGAAGTTTCCTGCATAGAGTCTGGAACTTGTGCCCTTTGAAGGATTGTAATCTGATGTCATCGTCGTCGGTAAGAGTCATCAGAATGCCGGGCGGTATGATGGTGGCGTAACACCCACAAAAATATTCGAGAGCGCGCGCGGAATTTTTGTCGTTTTTTTTTTTCCGAAATTATCTTTTCCGTAGGTCATGACGATGTTCTATAGGGAATGAACTTTCGGTAATTTTAGAGAACTCCGTGAATCAGAGGTGTCACGACGTTGAAGTTTGCTGTTCTTCAATCTACGGGAAAAGGAAAAAAAGAGAAATTGAATGTCATATAATTAATAAAAATGATTACTGAAAATATAAAATTACTAAAATGTACAAGTCCATTGTTAAAACAAATCAAAGAAATCTCAGCGATTGTTTCGCCCGAGGACAATAGACACGTGAATGGTGAACCTTGTGGGCTTTGTTAGAGAAATGTAAAGTTTTTTAGTTTTTTTTAGTCTTCTCTTGGACTGGATGTAGGGTAGAGGCTGAAGGAGCAAATGGTGTCGGACAAGAAGGAAGCCGCGTTTTTCAAGACATTATCTTATGGAACATAGAAGACTCAAAAATGAAGGAGTCTACATGTATCGCGTATCCAGTCAACGCCAAGAACTTTTACCCTCATAGAATTTAAATTATTTGAATCCTGAATTAGATAATTAACGAAAAATGAGAACATAAGACAACCCTAACTCAGAAATAAAGTCCTGTAAAACGTGAGCGAAAAGCGGAAACGACCTAATGGATTTTCGTTCTCAAGGCCACGCCAGGATGTTAATATACATAAGACGAATGTTTCAATTACGAATCCGGTAAAGTAGTAGTTATTTTGGCCATAACATTTATCATTGGAAACACTCTGCCGAGTTTTTTTTTTGGTTTCGAACAGGTTTGAAGATAGCCAGCCCCAATATCAGCGCTTAGAATTTAGAAGGGCAGGAATCAAACAATGACGTCCGAAGCAACGCGGAAACCTAAAGTTGTTTTCGAAAACCTTGGCAAAAGCGCCGTTCGAAGAATTTCTACAGTAATTCCATCGACGATCATCTGAAGGGAAACTAGAAAAAATTAGGTATTTTAATCGACGGTTCTACCTCATACTAACCGTATTAACCTGATCCCCTAGTATACTTCTCCCCCCCCCCCCCCTCTTCTGACTTACCTTAATCCCCCGTCGACTGACCTCACCTAAGACCAAGATGGCGTGCTGTCGATTACATTGCAACTTTTCATCAGCGGCAAGAATTTATGATCCAGAACCTATAGAAATAAATGTTAATATATGAAAGAGATATGATTAAGGTCATGAAAAATACCAAAGTTTTAAATTTTAGCACTTACCCGGAGAGTAGTTAAGAAAGTCGTATTTATCACCGTTAGTGGAACGTCTTAAGAATTAAATGAAATTTTGGTATGATAATATAAATTTGAATGAACTATTTAATGAACATAGAGATGATGACTTGAAGATATGTTGATGATTATATTGTTAGGATATTTAGCGTTAAAGAAAATTCTAACATTTATGTTTTTTTTTATTTTTTCGAATGAAACTGTGTCAAAAGGTCGATCCAGACCTCCCTGTGCATATATATTACGAACTTGTATCTACCGAAGACAAGGTAATATGTAGAACACTAAGACTATAGAATTAAGGATAAAACCCAGCTTACAATGGATATATATGAAGTCTTGCATCGAGAGAAATAGAGAGAAAGAAAAATGTTAAAAGTATCGACTTTGAGAAGACAAATTAAAAGCAAACAATTTATAGAAATGTATGCGAATGATTAATGTTAAAAGGAATAAAGCACAGTTTTATATTTCGAAGACTTAGCGTATAGAGTATTCAATTCCTTTGCCTAACGATTAATCGTATTTTGCGAATTAACAATGTCAATTTTAAAGTCAGTCTTTGGTTTAACACTTTGCTTTCTAGTGTAAAAGCACAAATTTAATGTACTGTACGTTGCCTATAGAACCGGAGCGTTACAATGGATAAATGCAGGTGGAGTCGAAAGAATTCTTGGTTGAGGCGGTGTTTCTTAACATATAGAATGGATGTAGAGCGGCTTACCCAGGCCTCCTTGACAAAGGCCTGAAACATGTTTTGCACAAAAAACCTGCCGCCACGACCTACACACTGTCATATCAGACACTGAACGTGCCCTGTCTCTTCTACCCAAGACTGATCGCCCATCAGCTCGTGCCTCATCCGTAAAGCCTACAATGACGCCTCTTCATCCAGCCCACCTCAGGAACAACTTAAGGACATTGCTGTCTTATCCACCCTGAAGACCAAGTTATCTGAATTTGACGCCATCATCGTCAAAGGCAGACAAAGGTAACGCTTCAGTCATCTTATACCGATCTGTTTACAACAGTAAAGTCAACGACTTTATCTCCAACAATAATTTTACTATCCTTCCCTCCGACCCCACCACCAAGTTCCATAAAACCATTATTTCGGCCATCTATTCGTCCCCTCGTTTCGAATACCTCCGTCCTCTCATCCCCCCTAATCCTCGCCCCCCTAACCTAAATGCCCTCGTCAAGATCCACAAGCCTAACATGCCTATACGCCCTGTAGTTAATTACTCCCCTGCCCCTGCCCATCTCGTTGCCAAGAACCTCTCCGCATTTCTCTTTAACCTTAAACTCCTTCCTAATACCTACAATGCCCGGAACTCCCTCACCCTTGCTGATTCCCTTTCCTCATTTCCTATTAACGAACACATGTCCCTTATGTCCCTTGACATCACTAACCTATATACTAATATCCCGATCCCATCTCTCTTAAAATCCTCAAACGCCTACTACGTAATTCCTCTCTCCCTAGAACTGATGCCATCGACCTTTTATCCATCCTGTCTGTCATTTCCTCACAAAACTACTTTTCCATTAACAACACGTTCTATTCTCAACCGAATGGATTGGGTCGCAGTCTTGAACGGGTACGAAGAAACGGGGTAGGGGAACGAAAAGAAACTTGGAGGCCAAGGGAAGAGAGGAAATTGGAGAGGCGGGAGAAATGGGGGCCGAGGTATAATAGCGAAACCCACTTCTTACGTTGGCTTATATCAGGAGGGGGGAGGGGACTCGGGTTAAGGAAGGTACGTCTACATCGTTGGAGGGTACGGGAGAAAGTAGAGGACGAGAAGCCGTTCATACGGGCGTGGGTGTGGATGATTCGGAGTTCGGAGCTGCGGGAAGGGGGGCTGAGGGGTAACTTCAGGGCACGGTCAATGAAGAAGCGTAGGGAAGCGTGTTTGTGGACGGGAGGGGGGGGTGAGGAAGAACAGTGGATTAGATTAGACTATGTGGTAGGCTTACGGAATACAGAGAACGAGAAACGGTTAATTTGGAGGTTGTTGGTAATGAGGATGTCAAGGTATGGGATGGAATTGTTAACTTCTGTTTCGTAGGTAAATTGGATATGGGGAGAGAAGGAATTGAAAGTGTCAGCGATGTCAGTGGGGGAGGAGGAACGAGAATCGTAAATTATAAGGATGTCATCCACATATCGGAAATATGAAATGATAGTGGAGTTAGCAAGGAGGGGGGTGACAAAGGTTAGTTCGAGGTCTTGTAGGAAAACTTCACATAAGAAGCTGCTAAGTGGGAAGCGCATACCCAATCCAGTAGGTTGAGAATAGAACGTGTTATTAAAGGAAAAGTAGTTTTGTGAGGAAATGATAGACAGGATGGATAAAAGGTCGATGGCATCAGGTTTAGGGAGAGAGGAATTACGTAGGAGGCGTTTGAGGATTTTTAGAGAGATGGAGACTGGGATATTAGTGTATAAGTTAGTGATGTCAAGGGACATAAGGGACAGGTGTTCGTTAGTAGGAAATGAGGAAAGGGATTCAGCAAGGGTTAGGGAGTTCCGGACATTGTAGTTATTAGGAAGGAGTTTAAGGTTAAAGAGAAATGTGGAGAGGTTCTTGGCAACGAGATTGGCAGGGGCAGGGGAGTAATTAACAATAGGGCGTATAGGCATGTTAGGCTTGTGGATTTTGACGAGGGCGTTTAGGTTAGGGGGGCGAGGATTGGGGGGATGAGAGGTCAGAGGTATCTGAAGCGAGGGGACGAATTGATGGCAGAAATAATGGATTTATGGAACTTGGTGGTGGGATCGGAGGGAAGGATAGTAAACTTGTTGGTGGAGATAAAGTCGTTGACTTTACTGTTATAAACAGATCGGTACAAGATGACTGAAGCGTTACCTTTATCTGCCTTGACGATGATGGCATCAGATTCAGATAGCTTGGTCTTCAGGATAGATGAGGCAGCAATGTCCCTAAGTTGTCCTTGAGGTGGGCTGGATGAAGAGGCGTCATTGTAGTCTTTACGGATGAGGTGTGCGGCGATAGCACGAGCTGGTGGGCGATCAGTCTTGGGTAGAAGCAGTCTTTTGAGAGCAGTCTTTTGATGTCTATGCCATACTTAACTCTGTCTCCGACCTTGTATAATTTATTTATTTTCAGATATTTTTATATAATTTTACTTTCTTTCTCTTCTGTAAATCTTCTTGTCTTCTGACAAAAGATATGCTCTCTTTTCGGTCCGCGATTTGTTTGCTTTCCTCTTTTATCATTTTGTTTGGTTTCCTATAATAATTTCTGTTATTGGTTTTCCTATTTTCTTTATTGGTTCACTTTCTATTTCCATCCTCCAATTTCTTTGCATACTATGTACCTTGTTTCTGTATATAAGGCCTGCGAGCCTCTTGTTGTGTCATCCTTGATAAAGCCGGGAATAAAAGGCGAAACTAGTTGGAATCTCTGTCGTCCCTATGTTATACTGCAAAGTTACTACCAATTTCCTTGATCTTTTTATTACATTCACAACATATCCAAATAGGAACGAAATCACTCAAGAACTTTTTGCAGGACAAGAGTCGTATGATCGACTTGATATAATAGCCAGAGTTTTCCACTTCATATTGAAGTTGTTGATCAAACTGATAAGAAAAAAAAGCGTTTTTGGGTCAGCTTTGTGCTTTATGTACAGCGTTGAGTGGCAAAAGCTTGGCCTACCTCACGCACATATCCACCTGTTTCTAGATGAAAAAATACGTCCCAACAATGTCGATAAGATAAGTGCTGAATCGTAACACAGATCCAGCACAGACATCGTAAAGAAACACATTGTTCACGTCCTTGCAGAGCATCAAGCAGGAACTCTTTTGCATGCAAGACGGCCGGTTTTCTGAAAAATACGCAACAGCACTGGTAAAGCAAACGATAAGGGGAGAAGATGGATACCCTGATGCCCATTCGTGTCAGATGCAGATATGGAGTTATGTTGAAGATCTGAGCACCCCACTGAACCTTTCAAAATACTGTGGCGTGGTCTTTCTTGATCAGGTGTGGCACGAAGAGCTAACCTACAAGATGATTAGAGACGAGTTTCCTCCTGATTCGATTTTGATGGTGAAATCTTTTTCTAGCGACAGTTTCTATCAAGCTAAAGTTGGCGAAAACTTCTCCACTCCCCGCAAAGTAAAGGCCGGTCTCCCACAAGGCTCTGTCCTTGGGCCCGTTTTATTTAATTATTTTGTACATGATTTCCCAAAACCAGACAACTGTAATTTATATGTCTATGCTGAAGATACTGCCATCATGGATTGGGCGCACCAGCCATCTCACGTTATCACACGTCTGCAGAACGCCTTGAAGCAATTTGAAGACTGGTTTTATTGCTGGAAGCTGAACCTTAACGCGGAAAATGCAAAGCTGTGTACTTCATCAAAACGCTTAAGCGTCTCCCGGATTCTCTTATCTTATTCAATAAGGAACTCGAATGGGTCGACAAATACAGGTACCCTAGCATTATAACGGACTCAAGACTCTCATGGAACTGTCACGTGACTTCCGTTCTGAAAAAAGCAAAGAAGGCTAAGCACAGCCTCATAGCTCTCCTGGGTCAAAACAGTGCCGTCAGCATCGACAATAAGCTGCTATTGTACTAGATGATGATTCGGACCAAGCTCCTCCTCCGTCCTATCGTCGACGCTCACCTGAGCAAGATGGGTTTACCAAAACAATATGATGACGTGGCCAAGAAATTGTTTTGGACAATAGATGGGTCGTATCCTATTGGTCGATATTATCTAAATATGCAAAAGCGTTGAATTTATTAAATATTTTAGAATGTACGTGAACAAGGGCAGTGAAAAAGCCACATTAGCGCAAAAAAATGGAAACGACGAAGTCACAAGGTTTCAGTCGGTCCGATACATAAGCACTTCAGAGGCTGTATGGCGCATTTTTAGCTTCCCTATTCACGAAAGATACCCGCCTGTGATTCTTCTCGATGTTCACCTTGAAGGAGGACAACGAATATATTTTAACCATTGAAATGTTGCAGATCGGTTAGAAACCCCCAGACAAACAATTTTTCTAGCATATTTCCGGCTTTGTAAAATCGATGATTTTGCGAGAAGTATGTTGAACGATAAAATACTATCATACTATATTTATGACAAGCAGCGAGGTGTCTTCAGTCGTTGAAGGCGTGGCAGAGCTGTAGATGTCGAGCACGGCATATTTAAAGAACAGGCTATTGAAGAGTGTACACGGTTCATCCAAACAATGCCGAATGTTTCTACTTGCGCTTGCTTTTATATAAGTACGGGGACCCACTTCTTTTGCCGATCTACGAACGTTTAACGGGAGTCGAAAATCCCACTTATCATGATGCTTGCCGAGAGCGACACTTACTTGATGATGACAAGCACTGGCATGACGCTCTGGCTGAATTATGCATTAGTGACCTTCCATATCGCTTGCGTCATTTGTTTGACGTTTTGCTGATATTTTGTGCCCTTTCTGATGTTGCAGTGTTGTGGCAAAAATTTCACGATAAACATGCGGAAGACTTTTAGAAGAATATGGAACAAAATACTGATGGCTAACTGAACGATAGATTACGAAATAGTGCTCTTAGTAAATGCTTGGTGGGTATGCAAAATTTGGTCACAGTCTATAGAAGGAAATCCTTCTCCCCAGTAGGGCTTGTCAGCTCCACTAGTAGAAGGTGAACGTATCAGCAGAGAGAACGCAGCGGAAATAAGTTTTAATTCAGCAGAACTTGCGGAAAACTTGCAAAACCGCGTTCAAAATCTAACGGAGGAACAGCGGGCACTATTCGAACGTATTTGTTTAGAGTGTCAACAATAATTTGGGAGAAATTACGTCTCTGGTTGCACCTAGTGGCACAGGAAAATCATTCGTGACTAAAATCGCTTTGGCATAATTGCGAGCCCAAGGTAAAATTGCTCTTGCTGGGGTTTCGTCAAGAATTGCAGCCACTTTGTTACCTGCTGGTAAACCTGCTCATACATGTTTAAAATCCCGATAGCTTTAGATATCAGAGGTCATCCAGTATGTAACATCTCCAGGAACAGTGACAAAGCCAGGGTTCTACGCGAGTGTTGCCTAATAATATGGAACGAGTGCAGTATGGCTAATCGAAAAGCACTAGAGGCAGATAATAGAACGCTAATAGAACGTTCAGAGATATTCGACAAGATATTCAACCCATGGGTGGTGTTATAATCCTTTTTTGTGGTGATTTTAGGCAGACATTACCAGATGTACCACGGGGAACAAGGGCAGATGAGATAAGAGCATGCTTGTAGAGTTCAAGTATGGGCGACACATCACGCGGATGCACTTAACTGTGAACATGCGGGCGCGAATAGGAAGCAACAAAAATTCACAGGAGTTTTCTGATTTAGTGTTAAAAATTGGCGAGGGCACATTTCAATTCACAAACACTCTGCACGAACGAACATGAGATATTTAAAGTTAGTTTATCTTCTATCTCCTTCTTCTACACTACTATTTATAAAAATCGCAACACCCTGATGGAATGGTCTAATCCATATGCAATTTGCAATAATTGATTTGATTTTCAGAGTAATTGCTTGAAAGAACACCATGCCTCGACGACGACGAAGGGTACCATATCAACAGCTGACAGACTTTGAAAGAGGACGCATAATTGGTCTGCGTGAAGCGGGATGGTCGTATCGTGACATTGCTGCTCGTGTAAGACGTAATGCAACGCGACAATTATGCGTGCATGGAGGCAGTGGAGCGAAGAGAACAGGGCACACCGAAGACCAGGCTCAGGAAGACCCAGCACGACGACACCGCGAGATGACAGACACCTCTATCGCATGTGTGTAGCAGATCGTACAGCCACTTCCACAGTGTTAGCACAACAGTGGGGTGCTACAGTAGGCAGGACAATGTCTGCTAGCACTGTACGACGCCGTTTGATTTCCAGAGGATTGATGGCACAAGTACCATTGTTGCGGATTCCTTTGACTCAAAACCACCGGCGCCTCAGGTTGCAATGGGCCCATCAACACCAACAGTGGCAAGCTGAATGGCAAGTTGTGTTTTCGGATGAGTCAAGGTTTAACTTGCAGCACCATGACGGCAGGATACGAGTCAGAAGACATCGTGGCGAGCGCGACCTTCCAGAATGCATCCTGCAGGGTCATTCAGTACAAACGCCAGGGGTGATGGTGTGGGGTGCAATCAGTTACCATGGCCGTTCCCGTCTGATCAGAATCCATGGCAATCTGAACAGTGACCGGTACATCAGGGAAGTTGTGCAACCCGAGGTCATCCCCTTCCTGCAGAACCTTCCAGGCGCTGTATTCCAACAGGACAATGCCCGACCGCATGTGGCCAGAAATGTCCTCGCCTTTTTCCAAGCACATCAGACGGCCTTGTTCCCCTGGCCTGCTCGTTCACCAGACATGTCCCCAATCGAACATGTGTGGGACAGGGTTGCTCATCGATTGGCTCGTCAGACTCCTGCAGCAGCAACTGTGGATGAACTGTATACCCGTGTAGACAGAGCATGGCAGGACATTCCCCAGGCCCTTATTCAGAGCTTGTTTGACTCAATG
This sequence comes from Rhysida immarginata, assembly GCA_023313115.1. Classification (NCBI taxonomy): domain Eukaryota; kingdom Metazoa; phylum Arthropoda; class Chilopoda; order Scolopendromorpha; family Scolopendridae; genus Rhysida; species Rhysida immarginata. The sequence goes on from JAHWFO010074003.1 coordinate 30,385, forward strand.
CCACGACGTTTAGAGGCTGTAATTGCATCCCACGGTGGTTTCACCCGATACTAATGTGACAATAAAACGCATTGTATTGACCTGAAAATCTAATGGTTTCTTTTCTGACCCATGATATGCAAATGCTCCAAATTTAATGCAGATTGGGCTATTCAGCAGGGTGTTGCGATTTTTATAAACAGTAGTGTATATATATAAATAAGGATATTTGTTTGTTTGTGGGTTTGCTTCTGGGTTTGTTTGTGGGTTTGTTTGTTTGTGTTTTATACAAATCTACAGTTTTATTCCGATCTTGATAAAATTTCACATATATGACCTTCAAAGCATGAAGAAGGTCACTGTCTACCTCAGATTTCGAGAAAATAATAATTATTGATAAAAATCGATTTTCATGGTTATGGCAGGGCATATTAATGAGAAATATCTTATGACCAACAATGCAAATAAAAGTTTGTGCAAAAAAAGATATCAACAATGGTGTCAACACGCAATGCACCAACACAATGCAAGAATCAACAATATATGTCTCATGACCAACAATGCAAGGCAAAGTTTGTGCAATATAGAATTCAATGCATAGAATTCCTGTTATTTAGGCTTTTCTTAGAAAAGAGAATTCTTAGTACTTAACAATTTCTTGAAAATCTTTAAAAATGATCAGTAACTGGAGATAATGAGTTAGCAGACTATTGAGAAAGAGTGAGAAACGATAGAGTAAGCACTCCTTTAGCTCCCTGCTGTATTAAGCAAATGGTAAGGAAGTAAGTAGAAGAATCAGCGACCGCTAGACTACACAAAGTGATGAATGGCCAATTTTTGATTCAAGACATCGAAAGAAGAAAGGAAATTGCAACAACGTCAAGTGTACATCTAAAGTAAGATTACGTGAGTAAAATATTATTTAGACTAGAAGGCATCCTTGGAGAGGTCCATCCATTGTGATCCTTTAAAAAATTTTTTTTTCGGTAAATCAAGTCCTATTATACCACCTAGAATGGGTTTTTTTCAGTGAAGAGGTAAATTCCTGTCTTTCGGATTTTTCTTAGTATGGATAGTCCCTTCGCTCTATATTCTAGTGATTTAACCAATTTGGGGGTTTAATTTAGCTTTTTTAAGTTGTTCGGTTTACCTACAAGCCTAATTATCCTGGGCAACGCCAGGTCCTCTTCTAGTATATATATACAAATCCTGTTTGTGTGTATTGAATACAAATCTACAGTTTTATACCGATCTTGATGAAATTTTGCATACTTGACCTGCAAAGCATGAGGAAGTTCACTGTCTACCTCAGATTTCAGAAAAAAATTAAATATCGATAAAAATTCGATATGCATGGTTATGGCAAGGCATATTAATGAGAAATATCTCATGACCAACAATGCAAGGCAAAGTATGTGCAACAATAGTTATCAACAATGGTATCAACGCGCAATTCACCAATAACAATGAGAAGAAAGTGATGATGCAATGATAAAGCAATTCTTTGCAAGAATTATAACAATGAACATAAAATGATGAAATATTGATAAGTTTTAATTTGTAACAATGCATAGCATTCCTGTTATTCGGGATTTTCTTAGAAAAGAGAGTTCTTAGTACTAAAAAATTTCTTGAAAATCTTTCAAAATGATCAGTAATTGGAGATAATGGAGAGTTAGCACACTATTGAGAAAGAGTGAAAAGACGACAGAGGAAGCACTCCTTTAGCTCCGTGCTGTATTGAGCAAATGGTAAGCAAGTAAATAGAAGATTCGGCGACTGCTAGATTACACAGTCATGAATGGCCAAGTTTTGCTTAAAACATCGAGAGAAGAGTGGAATTGCAACAACATCAAGTGTGCATCTAAAGTAAGATTACGTGATTAAGAAATTATTTAGACTAGCTGTGGCATCCTTGGAGAGGTCCATCCATTGAGCCTTTAAAAGTTTTTTTTTTTCGAATTTTCATTAAGAATTTTTACTGTATTATTTCTAAGCGTATCTATGTGTTTTTTTTAAGATATTGCAAATTTATTCCAAAAAAAGTCCGATCCACGCCGGGGTTATCATAGAGCGTACCTGGTAGCACATCAGAACCAAACATTTCATAAAAATGCATTTTGAACGTTCGTTTCCAAGAATTATTAATAATGAACCTAAAATATTGATGCAGTGACAAAACATTTATAAGGCAGCGTCTATTGATGAGGCAAAGGAGTCACGCGTGTCTCCCTTGAGATCCCTATCAAACATCCAGACGACTGGCAAAAATTTATGTATCTCGAAAGCGAAGAGAATGAACAGAGAAACTCTGCAACTAAAACAGAAAAAGCTCTACGGACATTTGAAACATCTGAAAAACGAGAGTTTCGAACAGAGCAAGAGGGTGTAAGAGTTTATATGTTAAGGGCAAGAAAAAGTTAAATCTAATGTATCAAGTGATGCTCCGCAGTGGGAGGCAAATCAAGAGTTTAGATAAAGTCCCGGAATATCACCTAGAATTCCTGTTTTTCTTATTTTTCGTAGAATGGATAGTCCCTTTTCTCTGTGTTGTATTGATTGAGTTATTATTTAAACAATTGGGAGTTATAATTTAATTTTTTGAAAATGTTCTCTTTATCTACAAGTGTAATTATCCCAGGCAACCCCGGGTACCTCTGCTAGTTTAAAATGAAAGTGCATATATTCGAATTAAAAAAATTAATAACATTTTAATTTTTGGAAAGTTGTTTTAATTTTAATCGGAGATTAATTATAATTTTGGTTTGCAAATTTTGAAAATGAATTCAGTTTTCATCTATCACGCCAGGATTTTTCAAAAATGCAAATAATGCAAATTCTACATAATTCAATCGTATTTAAGCCAGAGTCAAACTTTAAATTAGATTTTTAATAAATAAATAATAATAAATAAATTGTAAAACTGCTTTTCTTGACTGCCCAAGCGCAGAATAGAGTAAATGGACTCTAAAGAATTTCTAACTTTAATACCGTCTGTTTTCATAAAATAAAGAGTAAAATGAGCATGCCGTGATATCTCAAACAGTTATACAATTTGAAATGAGCATGCTGAAATTAGTAAAAATGACTGGAAATTTTCTTGACAATAAACCCTCGCAGGCCCGTGTAATACTGTCCATTATAATGAAGCTAAAGTGAGGTTATCGTTTAGCGAGCAAATTTTTCGTGATAGCACAAAACGGTTTTAAAATTTGAAAAAATATTCTTTCGACAATAAACCGTCGCAGACCTGTTTAAACCATTCAAATTATCAATGATTTAAATACTCAATATTTATAAATCGAGATAATGTCAATTCATAGTACGTTGGTTAATAGATTGGTATCTTGATGAGTTTTAAAATTTGAAGCTATTAAATTTGTTGTTTTCCATTAATATTTTCCAAAAGCTAAAAATTAATTAAATTTATTTTTATTTAAATACATGCATTTTCATTAGAAATTATTTCCTTTTCTTTTATATAAGTTTCTTCTAAAATATAGAAGCAAATGTAAGTTTAAAATTTTCTTGTCATTAATATACATCAAATGTTTATTACAATTTTTACAAATTGGTTTCATACAAATTTAAATGAATTTCATACATTTTTAAATAGATTTTAAATGGATTTAATACGCTTTCAAATAAATTTAATACATTTTAAATTAATTTATTACGATTTTAATTCATATAATGTGTGTAAGTGAAGTTTAATAAATAAATAGACTAAAAATAATTTTTTTTACACTTCTTACAAATTGGTTTCATGCAGGTTTACATGAATTTCATACATTTCTAAATAGATTTAGTACAATTTTAAATGAATTCAATACGCTTTCAAATGGATCTAATACATTTTTAAATGAATTTTATACGATTTAAATAAATACAATGCGTGTTTTAGATCAGTGTAAATGGAGTTTAATTACTAAATTGAGTATATATATAAAAAAACAACAACATATTTATTGAAACCTTGATTTAGTAATTTTACGGTAAATATATTTTTTATTATTTTAATTCAGTTACAGAATACAAAACAGTTACAAAAACAAATAACAAACGTAAAAAGAGCAACAGTTAACCACTATTTATGTAACCACTAGTTAACTAAAATAAATGCCAATAACACTAAAAATATTTATTCTTCCGTATTTCTGTAACTGAGAGGGTATTTCACCGATAAATGCATTTAAAATTGTATTAAATTAATTTGAAAGTGTATATAATCTATTTTAAAATGTTTGAAATTCATGTAAAATTGTATAAAGTGTATTTGTAATAGCTGTAGTATTAGTGTATTTTATAAGTTTAATTACACAGTGGTTAACTGTTACTCCTTTTACGTTTGTGTTGTTAGCACATTTTCTTAGAAAAGTGCTTATGTGATCGGTTTGTCCAGCTGTCCGTCCGTCCGTCTGTATCCACAAATCCCACAATTCATTGCGTTGCAATAGAGAGAGTGCATATATTGAATTGCTGGAAGACACGAAATATCTTCGCATTCGGAAAAACGCGTGTTGAGAACGTGGGTTCGGCTCTGCGTGCTCTAAACGTTAATGAGATGGTGCGCGTGCAGGTTGCACGTGTTTGACGATCATTGAAAGGGCAGATCAGTCTCTATATCAAAATAATTTTTTTATTCCTAGGGAGCTTAGTATTTATTACGATAACTTGGAAACGAATAAACTCCTTCACAGTCTGTTTTCACCAATCCTTTAATATCGTACAGAGCACGAACAAGTACGAACGTAAGATAGCCGGAATAAGTGCTCTAATGATACCATTATGATACACCCTTAAAAATTTCCTATAACCAGATATTGCATGTAATTTATCAAACAAATCGTCACAACATATCATGAACGAATATATAAGCGTAACTAGTGATAGCAGATATTGGTCTGATGGCACCTGTACGTGAAAGGATGTCTCATGAATAAATATAACGCGTAAATAATGTTTGTGTGAATTGCTTAATAGTAGGTGTTTTAATGGTACCATTGGAACTTTCAATGCTAAGATATGGTATTTAATATACCAAACAATTCGTAGTAACGTGCCATGAGTGAATGTCACGAGTAAATAATGATCATGGTTACTGGTTTAGTAGCACGTGCCCTAATGGTGCCATATGATACTATATGGTACCATTGGAACTTTCAATGCTAAGATATGGCATTTAATATATCAAACAACTCGTAACAAAGTGCCATGGGTGAATACAACGAATAAATAATGATAATGGTTATTGTTTAGTAGCATGTGCCCTAATGGTGCCATATAGTACAGTCAACAAAAGGAAATAATCTACACGAGTTTAATACTTAATATTACATTTCATGCTAATGTGTTGTTTTAATAGCTTTTTCATTATAATTATTTAAATTTAATAATCTTAATAATGTTAACTCTAAATGTAATATTAAATTATTAAAAATATATTAATATTGAAACGGTAAAACTTACAGTAAAATTCAAGTGTGGATTATTTCCCTTTGATGACTGTACCATTGGAACTTTCAATGCTAATATATGGCATGTAATATATCAAACAACTCGTAACATGTAATGAGTGAATATAACGAGTAAATAATGATAATGGTTGTTGGTTTAGTAGCACGTGCCCTAATGGTGCCATATGATACCATATGGTACCACTGGAACTTTCAATGCTAAGATCTGGCATTTTATATATCAAACAACTCGTAACAACATGCTATTAGTGAATATAACGAG
>JAHWFO010074003.1:36112-68474 GCA_023313115.1 Rhysida immarginata
ACATGCTATTAGTGAATATAACGAGTAAATAATGATAATGGTTATTGTTTAGTAGCACGTGCCGTAATGTACAATATATTATTGTTAGAACTTTCAATGCTAAAATATGGCGTGTAATATATCAACCAACTCCTTACGAGTTGTTAGATATATTGTTATCTATAGCTTATTTGTATTAAGAGCAAATGCTGTTAGGATTAATGGTATCTAAAACTCATTAATGTTATACATATTGCTAATTAATAGTAGTTAATCGCTTGCTTCAATAGTAGATGATAACGTAAAAACCCTGTAGTAATTTATTATGGAAAAATAATAGATGCTTACACATAACTGTTCAGCAATAGAGACTCACTTCGTTTAACATTATGTGGGAATTCTTACAAATTAAAGAACTTTGATTCTTTTAAATGTATGAGGAATAACTTCACTCTGCATTTAATGTTTCAGTATTTCAAGTTTATTCGTTTAAATTCTCCCTATACATTAGCTTACTTAAATAGTAATTTACAAGGAGTATTAAATTCATTTAATATTGTATGAAACCAATTTATAAAACTGTAAAAATTTGTTTTGTTAATAAAAAATTCTTTTAAAATAAAATGAAGATGTAAACTATTTATGTTGTTTGTACTGAAATAAAATATTGCTGAAACCACTATGTATAGTTATTTTCGATATACTTATAATAAACAACTGTAAAATTAACAGCTTTATCATAAATGAATGTTTTAAAATTTTCCAAGCAAAGAATAGTTTACAATTCAGGATCAAAATGCAGTTCGTGCGTTCGTGACACAGTCCACTCTTAAATGCTTGCCAAAACAGCGGATTTGTACCACGTGAGATAAGAAGCCAATCAAATTGTTGCCCCCCCCCGGCCCCGGGGGGGGGGCTTATTGTAAGGGCTCTCTAAATCGGCCCAACTGCGCTTGCAGCGCCGCCCTATCAGGAGCTAGAAACTTTAGCTTTATTTTCAGTTTCAATGAAATACTTCTATCATAGATCACGGTCGGCCCTAGTGCAATCTATGCGACATCTGGCACGATGTGTTCTCCTTAGCTTCTCGAAACAATGGAAAATGTCGGAAGCTCAATAACCATTTTCATCTATAGACCATGGTAGTGACCACGGTCTATAGATATTCATGGTCATCGAGCTTCGGCCATTTTCCATTGTTTCGAGAAGCTAAAGAAAACAGATCGCGCCAGGTGCCGCATAGATCGAATCAGGGCCGACCGTCACCTGCGAGAGAGGTTTTTCATTGAAACTGAAAATGAAAGTAAATTTTCTGTATGTCGATAGGGCGGCGCTGCAGGCGTTTTTGGGCCGAATGTACACGCAGCACCACTTTTCAATAGAGTTCCCGCCCTATTGGGAGCTAGAAACTTTAGCTTCATTTAAACAATGGAGCTCGATGACCATGAATATGTATAGACCGTGGTAGTGACTCATTAAACTGCCGCCATTTTCCATTGTTTAGACGTAGCCTCCACATATGTAAAGCGCAATATATATGCGGAGGCTGCGGTTTAGAGAAGCTAGGGAATTCAGATCGCGCTAGTAGCCGCAGAGGTCGTAATGGAGTTTCTGCGATCTATGGACACCTAGCGCGATCTGGATTTCCTAACTTGTATACTTATTTAATTTATTTAGTTGATGCCGATAGTATCGAGTAAGTTGCGGTATCGAGTATTTTTACGAATATCGGAAGGCAGTATCGAGTATTACTTTTATTCTGGTTGTTAAACTTGTCTTTACCGAAATCACTAATCTATTTATAACTCTGAGTTCACTCACGAGACTGATGAAATGAATGAGAAAGATGACGTGGATAAGTGGATGAGGAAAGTTTCGGTATCATTTATAATCGACAAATGGTGATAGTTGCGGTTTTCGCGTGAATTGAACGGTTCCTTTTCCAGTTAGGTAACTCGCACAGGAGAAAGAACAAACAGAAAATTACGGGGAAAATGGCACAATTAAAATAATAAAAAAAATAAATTTCAACTCCAAAATAAAAACAATAATGAAAAATAATAATAAAAATCTAGGCTTACGGAACCTGAGTTATTAACTTGTTGATCTTGGTGGCAGCATTTTTATTTCTGTTCATATCTCAGTTAGCGTTCAAATTCGGACCCATGTTCAGAGGACTTTTTGTGTTTACCTTGACCTCTATAATACCCCCTTAAACCGTTTTACACACGATTTGAATCACCCTGTATACAGGGTGTAAATTTTAAGTTGACAAAGCAGAATAACTCGAAAAATAAGCTTCACACGAAAAAATGCGTATAATCCAAAGTTGATTATTTTCGAGGGGGCATCTGCTGGTGCTAAAATTAGCCCACCCCCCCCGGCCCCTGGGGGTGGGGCGGGGGGCAACTTTAAAATTTCAAATGGGAACCCCTATTTTTTATTGCAGATTCAGGTCCTACATAAAAAACTACGTACATTTTGTCTGAAACATTTTTTTTATTTTTGGTAGATGGCGCTGTAATTCAAGAAAATCCATTTTCTCATTTTTGCGTGGAAATAACTAATTTATTATTCATTTCGATTCCTACATTGTTTTAACTACAATGTAATTTGAAGACATTTCGTCAACAAACAAATAACGTAAACATTGGCATTTTTTTCAGAATGTTTACATTTTAAATTCTGATCTTTAGAAGAAAAGATTGTAATTTTTCAACTGTTTTTGTGAGTGTACAACGCCGTATTGCTTTTGAATTTACATTATGAATTATCTTTCTGTGGAAGAAAAAATTGAGATGGTGTACATTTATGGAGAAAGTGGGAGAAATTTTGATAATGCAGTCGCGCTTTATGCTCAGCGTTTTCCTGGCCAAACGCGATCACGGTCTTCTTTTGTTCGAGTTATTAAACAATTTACTGCGGAAGGTAGTGTGAACCAGAAAAAAAGAACCCGTGCAGCTACTGTTTGTGGAGAAAACAATCAAGTGTCAGTCCTAGCTGCTGTGGCTCATAATCCACATGCGAGCACAAGAGAAATATCAAGGCAATCAGGAATTTCACATATGAGTGTTTGGAAAATGCTGAAGCTCCACAAATTTCATCCATATCATGTATCTATGCATCAGGAACTACATGGCAATGACCACCAAAACCGTCTAACGTTTTGTCACTGGGCACTTCAGCAGATGCAAACAAACCAACATTTTTTTGCACGAGTTCTTTTCTCCGATGAGTCAACATTCACAAACCACGGGGAAGTTAATCGACATAACATGCATTACTGGAGTGAACAGAACCCACACTGGATTCGAGAAGTCAACCATCAGCGACCTTGGTCAATTAATGTTTGGTGTGGGATAATTGGCGATAAACTTATCGGTCCATATTTTATAGACGGTAATTTGAATGGCAACAAATATCGTAACCTACTTGAAAATGAACTACCAGATCTACTTGAAGACCTGAGTATTGAACTTCGACAACACATGTGGTTTCAACATGATGGTTGTCCAGCGCATTATTCATTAGTAGCGCGCGAAGTACTACATCGACTTTACCATGGTCGCTGGATCGGCAGGGAAGGTCCTGTGAATTGGCCAGCCAGATCGCCTGACCTTACATCGCCAGATTTTTTCTTATGGGGTTACCTCAAAGATATCGTTTATAAGGAAACGCCAACCACTCGCGAAAACATGATTCAAAGAATAAGAGATGCTTGCGCTGCAATTACACCAGACATGTTATCAAGATGTGTTCAGGAATTTACAAAACGAGTCAATAAATGCATCGAAGTTGGAGGTCATCAATTTGAACATTTAATTTCATAAAACGGCGAGATGCAAGGGATTTAAGGACAACAAGCAGGCCGAAAGTGAGAGGCGAGGGGACTCACTGGAAATACAAGCACCCCGAAATTCATTTACTTGCAAGTATTTGCAAATAAGAAAAAATAAAACGAAAACAATCGGTCCTTTTAAGGACCACCAAATCTTAAACGGGAATAACTTCATCTTTACACAGTCTTTTACTTTTTTACTCTGTTAGTTAATGAGTTCACTCGTTAGTACGTAGGATGTTCGGTTAGTTAGTTAGCTAATCAGTTGATTTGTTTGATAATTATAAAGTTGTGTGGCCTCATGACCACGAAACAAAACAAAATTATCCTAATCCGCGGCAAAAAATAATAAAATAATAACTTTGCGGCAAAATTTACGAAGTAAATAAGTATTTTTTATTTCTCCGTAACCATTTCCACGCAAAAATGAGAAAATGGATTTTCTTGAATTACAGCGCCATCTACCAAAAATAAAAAAAAATGTTTCAGACAAAATGTACGTAGTTTTTTATGTAGGACCTGAATCTGCAATAAAAAATAGGGGTTCCCATTTGAAATTTTAAAGTTGCCCCCCGCCCCACCCCCAGGGGCCGGGGGGGGCGGGCTAATTTTAGCACCAGCAGATGCCCCCTCGAAAATAATCAACTTAGGATTCTACGCATTTTTTCGTGTGAAGCTTATTTTTCGAGTTATTCTGCTTTGTCAACTTAAAATTTACACCCTGTATATGAAGGAAACCGCCGTCATCGTAAGATTTCCTGTGTAACTGATATCTAAAACGATTGCAGCGCCACCGCTACCAACAAATCGGGAATCAACACGTAGCATTGCCAGTAGTAGCCATTGCCACAAAATTCACCTAGCCACTATACCTGTACGATCCCTTGTCTAGTGTTTCTGCGTTTAGATGGCGTAGTCTCTGCTAGTCGGCGTTCTGGTATAGTCCTTACTAACATTTCCCTTTCCCTCCCCTATCTGCAGATAGCTTGGAAACGCCCCACTGATTATCGTAGGTTCTCACGGTGAAACAGCACTCACCATCCGCAAGATCCACTAAAGTCTCTAAGGCTCTAAATAAGTGAGTATTCCTATCCACCATTTAGGTTCCAACATCGATACTGAAAAGCATGGGCCGCACGCATATTTTCTTTTCCTAATAGAGAAGCACCAAGAGTCTCTCCTGCTCGTTTGCAATTGGTCAACGTTAGGCTGACGTCACGAGCAACGAGAGTGAAAACTGAAACGGGAAAGAGCGTGGAAGGAATAAAAAAATGGCTAAAACAAATGTTTTCTAGGTCGCAATGTTAAAAATATAGCCTAGAACAATCTTTTCTTGTTGTAGGCTATGACTAAAACAAAACACTGCACTTACGTTACCTATACTAGCATGCTATTTATGTTTATACTACTATCATCATGCCTCGATGCTGCAGTGTACAATTTACGAGGCGAAAGTGAACATTCAACGTTTTCTCTATCAAAGGATAACGATCAACGCCTAATGGATACGCACGTCTTCCACCTCATTTTTCGATATTTTTTGATAAAGTTCATCTTCTCCACTTTAATGTTTTAAATAAATAAATAAATAACACATTTCGTCTTTTGCATCAAACAACTTATGCATTGATAAAATAAAGCATAAAGAGGGAGTTAAAAGAATATCGCAGGCCCAAATTTAAATGATGTCCCAGCGATTTCGATTTTGTCAAAATCGAAAGTGGAAAGAACTATGGTCATCGTGAAACAAAATTAATTATTTGCTTTATTGATATATATAACGATCCCCCTTAGGCTAATGATTTCCTAACAAGTTCTGAAGATTTCTCTTTTGATATATAGGGTGTCCGGAAATAAATGGTAAATATTCATACACGTGAGAGAACATGTATATAGAAGCATTTTTATACCTATGAACATGGTGTCGCAAGCCAACCCCCACAGAGATACAGGGGGATTAAAGTATGTTGCGCTCCCTGATTGTTGGTGTCCCGCGAGCGACTAGGCAATGTGGTGCAGCCCACATCTGTTCAAAAGATGTTAATGTATGCTCAAATGGCTGCCCCTGTCAGGTCACTCCACAAACCTTTAATACCTTAAATGTCACTGGAGGTCGTGGCACACGTATTGATTTGCATACATTTACATAATCAGGACCATTTCACAAATAAGCTTACTACCTGAACCCTCACAAATGGGATCATTGATGCAGTTATTAAGAGCCCGTGAGTACTGAGGTCTGTAGGCTCCAATGAGGGCTGCACCACATTGTCTAGTCGCTCGCGGGAAGCCAACAATCAGGCAGCGCAATAAACTTTAATTGCCCTGTATCTCTGTGGGGGTTGGCTTGCGACACCATGTTCATAGGAATAAAAATGCTTCTTTATACATGTTCTCTCACGTGTATGAATATTTAGCATTTATTTCCGGACACCCTGTATGCGTTGATAAAATAGAAATACAGAAATGCAGCAAAGAACAGTTTTTAAATTATTTTTGTATAGAGTGCTCGATAAACAACAAGGTTGCCACCTAGCGACAAATGCGCGAAAAAACTTGCGGGAATGAAGTGTATTGAATTAACACGTACTGAAATGGAATTCGATTTGGATTTGGGAAAATAAAAGAAAATGATTCCTTTATACTGAGTAATTTGAGTAAAGGAAAGGATTTATATTTGAAAATTTATTTGATTTTCGCGAAAAATAAGAAGGAATTAAAATATTAGCTTCTTTTAAACGTTAAACTAATGTTAAAATAGAAACAAACGTTAAAAAAAGCAATTATAGGATTGTATTAAGAAAAAGATTAAAAAATATTATATTAAAAATTAAATCAAAATTCTATTAAAGATCTCAACAGCTAGAAATTATATTTCTGGTAAATGTAAAATTTTAGGTGCAAACTCATCTGTCCAGTTTTCCATTTCATTAATTAGTTTATAAAAAAGGCCCTAAAGGGCAATGAAAAAAGTTTATAATATGAAACTTGTTTTAGTTTGGCCATGGAAAAAGTACGCAAGCATGGAAAAGGAGACGACAAGCAGCACTCTACCTGGCAAAATTTTGTTCTGTTCTGTACTGTTTTTTCATATTATCAATCCCCATTTTAAACCCCTTGAACCTGTACAATAAAACGTCATATTATTTTGTGCTCAGCTTACAACAGTGATCAATACATAAGACGCTGCCTTTATGCCGTACATTCCCTTAAGCTTCAGAATCCTGTATAAACTTAATGCTTCATAATGTTTACAGTATACCCAGTATGCAAAAGCTTGTTTTCAAATTAAACGCATTTTTCTAATATTGTTTCAATATAGTATGCTGCTTCACTTTCTACCTATCTCTTAGCAGCTTGTACAGGGTTGTGCATAACCTTTTGCTAGGGGTCTGGAAAATAAACAAAACTAAGTGGAATGTTCTGCGGTTGATAATCAAAAAGTACGTTTATTTCTGCTTTTATCACATCAATATTTAGTGTGGCCACCACCTGCTTCTCGAACAGCACGCATCCGTTTTTCCACGCTTGGCTTTAATTTCTTGTGCAACGTTGACACAGCTGCGACGTCTTTTGCCACTGTTATTAGCAATGATGTTTTTGCTTTCCTGTGATAATTTCTCGGGCCTACCCTCAGCAAATTCGGCATGGCAGTTATCATAACCTTTCTTCCAATTGTCCGTCACCCATCTATCCGATCGGTTTAACTTGTTCGCAACCCATTTGCGATTAATAAAAGACGCACCTGCTTCCATTGCCTCTCGATATGCATTTGCACGAACTCTATCCATGAAACGCTGCTCTTCACTGTCATTTATTAAACCAGCCATATTTGTTTGATACCAATAGACGCACAATGAACTACTCTCTGCCGAAGCGTCATAAGAGTGTGCTACAACACTGCGGTTTAAGTCGCAGCCCCCTAGCAAAAGGTTATGCACAACCCCGTACAATAAATGAGACCTGTATGTTCAAAATTTTGTATGCATTACAGTAATTTTGCATAGCATTGCATGCATAATTGCTTTTCTACACGGAGAGAAATGCTTTGGATGTAGCTACAATAAGGGAGTTGATGAGTGCTGGATTGTTGAAACAAAAATACAATTTTATGCATCATGAATAAACTTTGATCTTACTACACTATCAAATTGTCACCATTACAATTCACTATTAATATGTAGTTTTTTTTATGTAGCGTCAACTAAATATTGATGCAGCACCAATATCGGAATATGACTATTTCATATATTGTTCTGTCATCAATATACGGCTGCCCAAGCAGCAATATCGAAAGTTGCTGATCATAATCTATTTGTTGATTGGTCGAGAAATTACGTCACTCGCTCTGGCGACGAGGTCAACGAGATACAAGGTCTGGAAGCGGAAAAGTCACCTAACCATTTCATTGTCTCCATCTTGGATGTTAATAATCAGTGTTTTTCGTTTGTTGGAAACAATGAAGGTCGGATTGTTGAAGGTGTATGAAAATTATTATAATTTTTTCCAGAAATCTGATTTCACATTTACTAGCAGACCACAATTATAAATTTCACTCACTAGATGTCGCGAAAAGCGCTCGAGAATTTCCGTTTCATAATCTGGAGAATTTCCGTTTTTATCCTCTTTAGTTGATTTTAGCTCTATGGTTCATGGTTTATTAGAATAGTCTCATAAATAGTTAATGAATTTCATAGGAAAATTTTCCACTAATCGACTCCAATGAACAACAGTTTGTATTCCTTACCGGTTATTTTTAATGTTAATCAATTTCAGAGGGGTGCAAGTAGAATGTTGTGCCTTCCCTAAAGGAGGTTTGCTGAAGGCATTTGCTAAAAATAATTTTTTTTAAAAGAAAAAGTGGTCGTTAAATTTCCTTTTCTCTAGGCCTAATGCAACCTGTTAAGAGCTGCTTGTTTCTCAAGGCATGGGTTCCTGTGCGTCCTGATTACTGACCATCTGAAGGATGTATGTTGGAGCATTATCACCAGCTCTGGCTCCAACAGCATTTTTTGTAACCAATGGTGTGCACAAAAAGAGAAATAGAATTATTCATTTATGTTACAACTATTAATTCATGAAATAAACTTGATACTACTAACATACCCTGTGTATATCAATATCCATTATCCATGCAAGGAAAAAATCGTTGCTCTAGCAGAAGTGTATTAGTGTGGTAACAAAAGACTATTGTTCTGACAACAATATTTATTGAATGAGATTAATAAAAAGAATTGTTCTCTGATCAAAACAGTTTTGTCCACACAACAATAAATATTGATGGGGCCTCGGATATATTAAATATTGACCTCGGATAATCATATTATATATAGTTGGCACTGACATGCCTACCCTGATAAAGAAAGAGACAAGTTTAAAATTAATTTTCCCCTTTAATGGAAAATTTCATCAAAAAGAAAGTACAGAGAGGAAGGGCTTTATTATCATCTGATATTTTAAGTTACAAGTAAATGAAAAATAAAATTCTAATTCATTTATCTAAAAATAAAGAGAACAAACTCTTTGGAAGTCTCACTGCTGAAGAAATTTTTTTAGATGTTCTCAAAGATATAAATTGTGTATTTTCTAGAACCCGACTATTAGATGTAAAAAGTCACGGTTTCTTTTTCTTTCTACATATTAAATTTTAAAAAGTGATTATTAGGAGCCCTTTTTAAGATTTTATGAGCTGCAGTCATACACACAAGTGTTTGTGAGAATGACTAGACCAAGCCATTTCAACTAAATTCGCTAATAATCGGGAAGTACGAGCTTCCCAGAAAATTTAAGTAGATTCTCAGAAAATTAAATAGATTGGTAGAAGGATGGATCATAATACTGTTCCTATTAACTAAATAGGTGGTGGCCTTACAGTATAACAGGTACATCAGGAGTTCCAACTAGTTTCGCCATTTATTCCCGGTTTTGTCAAGGATATACAGCAAGAGGCATGCAAGCCTTTATATATACAGAACAGTGGTACAAGTTAAGCAATGAGCGTAAATAAATATAAGAACCAATAGGATATAAAGCAAAGGGGCCAATGAGTTCAAAAAGGATGTAATGGCCAGTACAATAAAATAGAATAAATACAAAAATTTTTGAAAAATACAAAAAAGAAATTTTACAGAGATGGTGCGCGTTTAACGCGGACCGATAAGAGAACATATCCGGTTGTCCAAAGACAAGAGGATTTACATAAAAACAACAAAATAAAATAAAAGGTAAGAAAATTTACAAAATGCAGAAGAAATATAAAATAAAGAAAAGAAAACGAGAGAAAATCATAGTAGATCAGATAAAGAACTAAGTATTGCAAACACATTAAAGTCCGTCTGGCAATTGAGAAGCAAGTGGGGGGTGGACCTCTTGGCCTTGAATATTTCGATCGCTTCGAATGTGGCGATTTTTTCTGGTTTATTGCAGATGTGCAAGACAGACATAACCTCTTCTTGTGTCTTCAAAGTGTGTCCGGAATCTGCGAGATGGTTTGCATAGTGGGAGACATGGTCCCGTTTCTTATACGAGTCAAGGTGTTCTTTGAAACGCAATGCAAGATTGCGGGTCGATAATCCCACATAGAACATATCGCAAAACGCACAATTCAGGCGCTAAACTCCGGACTCGGAATATTTGTCGGAGATGATGGAGGTGGGCGGGTTCAGGGTGCGAGCAGTTGGGGTGGGAGTACGAAATGATATTCGGAGGCCGAGGGACGATAAGAAATTGGAAAGCTGGGAGAAATTAGGTCTCAGATATAGTAAAGAATTCCATTTTTTGTATGGGGCGATTCAGGGGGGAGAGAAGGGTGAAGGATGCGGGAGAACGTGGAGGTCGAATATCCATTGGAGTGGGCGAGGATTATGCGGATTTCTGAATATCTGGATAGGGGGCAGAGGGGGAGCTTCAGGGTACGGTCGATTAGGAATCTTAGTGAGGCTTGTTTGTGGGTGGGGGGTTTGAGGAGGAATGGTGTATTAAGCTGGAGGATGTGGTCGGTTTACGGAAGACAGAAAAGGAGAAGCGGTTTGTGTGGGGGTTGTTGGTGATGAGGATATCAAGGAAAGGGATGGACCGGTTAGTTTCTAATTCAAAAGTGAATTGGATATGTGGAGAAAAGGAGTCAAAAGTGTTAATAATATTAGTGCAGGTAGTGGATCGGAAGTCAAAAAGGATAAGGTTGTCATCGACATATCGGAAGTATGCGATGACAGAGGAATTATTGAGAAGGGGGGTGACGTGTGTTAATTCCAGGTGCTGTAGGAAAACCTTAGACAGAAAACTGCTGAGTAGGAATCCCATTCCTAGCCCTGTGGGTTGGGAATAGTAAGAGTTGTTAAAGGAGAAGTAGTTCTGTGAGTAAATAACAGAGGGGATAGCTAGTAGGTCAATAGAATCGGGTTTAGGGAAAGACTATGTATGTAACAGACACTCAAGTATAGAAAGGGTGGGGTGACGGGGACGTTAATGTATAAGTGGGTGATTTCAAGGGACATAAGGGAGAGGTACTCATACGTGTGGAAGGAAGAAGGGGACTCAGTAAAGGTGAGGGAGTTTTGTACTTTGTAAGTATTAAGAAAGATTTTCAGGTTAAAGAGGAGGGTAGAAAGGCTTTTGGCCACGAGGTGGGCAGGGAAATAGTTCACGACAGGACGTATAGGCATGTTAGGTTTATGGATTTTGACTAGGGCGTTAAGGTTGGGTGGGCGAGGGTTAGGAGGGATGAGGCGTCGGAGGTATCTGAAGCGTGGGGATTTGTTGATGACGGAAATAATAGATTTGTGGTATTTAGAGGTGGGGTCGGATGGGAGGATGACAAAATTGTTGACGGTGATGAAATCGTTAACTTTATCAATGTACGTAGAACGGTACATTATAACCGACATGTTACCTTTATTGGCCTTGACGACAAAGGCATCAGAATCTTGTAACTTCGTCTTCAAGGTGGCAGAGGCAGCAGCATCAGTGAGTAGTTCACGGGGTGGTCTAGACGCAGACGCTTCTTTGAAAGACTTGTTTATCAAATGTCCGGCGATGGCTTACGCTGGAGGATGCCCAGTTTGGGGTAGTAGGTTGATAGCGTGCACGACATCTGAGAGGATGGCTCCCGCATCCTTCACCGCCGCAGACGGACCCTTCTCTCCCCCCCCCCTCCTGATTCGCCCCATACTAAAAAATGGACGTCCTTACTATATCTGGGACCTAATTTCTCCCAGCTTTCCGATTTCTTATCGTCCCTCGGCCTCCGAATATCATTTCGTACTCCCACCCCAGCTGCTCGCACCCTGAACCCGCCCACCTCCGACAAATATTCCCGGTCCGGAGTTTATCGCCTGAATTATGCATTTTGCGATATGTTCTATGTGGGATTATCGACCCGCAATCTTGCATTGCGTTTCAAAGAACACCTTGACTCGTATAAGAAACGGGACCGTGTCTCCCACTATGCAAATCATCTCGCAGATTCCGTACACACTTTGAAGACACAAAAAGAGCTTATGTCTGTCTTGCACATCTGCAATAAACCAGAAAAAATTGCCACCCTCGAAGCGATCGAAATATTCAAAGCCAAGATCGGTCCACCCCCCACTTGCTTCTCAATTGCCAGACGGACTTTAAAGTGTATGCAATACTTAGTTCTTTATCTGATCTACTATGATTTTCTCTCGTTTTCTTATCTTTTTTTATGTTTTGTCTGCATTTTGTAAATTTTCTTACCCTTGTATTCTATTTTGTTGTTTTTATGTAAATCCTCTTGTCTTTGGACAACCGGATATATTCTCTTATCGGTCCACGTTAAACGCGCACCATCTCTGTACAATTTCTTTTTTGTATTTTTCGAAAATTTTTGTATTTATTCTATTTTATTCTACTGGCCATTACATCCTTTTTGAACTCATTGGCCCCCTTGCTTTATATCCTATTGGTTCTTATATTTATTTACACTTGCATGCCTCTTGCTGTATATCCTTGACAAAGCCGGGAATAAATGGCGAAACTAGTTGGAACTCCTGATGTCCCTCCGTTATACTGTAAGGCCACCACCTGTTTAAATTAAATAGATTTCCCTTTCAAATGTTTTTCTTGGTATTAACATAAAGATAGAAACTGATTCAAAAACGCTGCTAGACTTTATTTCAATCCTTCACGAGAATACGATCCTGCGCCTACACTGAGAATGCTTTCCCGTACATTCTTCTCAAAAAAAAGCCACCAGTTAGCGTTCCGCACATCTCCTCACTTAAAGCTCTAGATTAGGAAAGTACGGCAAATTTCGTCGTCTGCTGCAAAATCCGCCATTGTTGGCCCAGTTGGCCCTATCAAGTGAGTTACGCTTCCTCTAAAATTCGGCTTAAATGCATCCTTTTCGCAAATTTCCTTATTATTATCGTCTGGAAATGTAACTGACAATCAGTAAATTTTTTTAACTATTGATTTTTCTTTAAATTTTTTTTCAATTACAATCTTTTATATATAAATAATGATAACGTTGAGACAATTTAATGATAACCAGATTAAGTTTTTAGTTTATTTTCACTTTATTTATTTATCCTTATTAAACAATTTACATGTAATTAATAAATTTTAAAAAACATTGTGTGTAGTTTTTGTATTTTATTTATCAAAATATAATTTTATAAATTTTTATTAAAATATAACTTAATAAACTTTTATCAAATTAATTTTTATATTTATATCAAAAATTTCACTTTACCAATTTTAATTTTATTAAATTATAAAAATTATTAAATTATTAAAAAAGTATAATTATAATTATAAAAAATGTCAAATATAATTTAATAAAATAGGAGCTGTTAAATTAAAGTTTTTGATTTAAATATAAAAATTACTTTAATAATTATATTTTTATAGATTATTTTAAAAATTATGATTTGGATGAACTATCCGTTTGATGACAAAAAAAATTTACAAAAAAATAACTACACATGCAATGTATTTTGAAATTTGTTAATTTATGGAGGTTTATAATATTGACGTAAAAAATCTACCAAAAACTCATAGTTAAAATCTATCTGTAATAAACTTTTTATACTTCCTTTTCTTAACCAGATCCATTTTTCACAGCTATCTTTTTGATTAAACCAATTTCTTTAGTGAAATTAGTTGCACTCATGGGAAGGTTAATAGCTCTTTCAATCATAAAAATGAAACTAGAGAGCTTTTGATTCCAAGGGTGATTGGAATCAATCGGAATGTAATTCATTCCATTAGAAGGTTTTCTAAACACGTTAAAGGACAAAGAATCCTTGTTCCTTTGGATCATAATATCAAGGAAAGGAAGTTGACAATTGGCTTCAACCTCAAACGTGAACTGTACTGTGGGATAGAAACTATTCAAATGCTTAGCAAAATCATCAATGTTACAAATGTTAGTGTCGAATATAGTAAAAACGTCATCGACGTAACGATACCAAATCTTAGACTCAAGAATTCAGATTTTTATTTTCCTTTCTTCGAAATTTTTGAGGAAGATCTCAGCAAAAACTGGACTTAGACACGAACCCATGGGGGTGCCTCCAACCATCTTATAAGTCTTGTTATTGTACTGGAATATGTTATTGTTCATATAAAGTCTGGTGATCCTCAAAATTTCATCGATGTTACTCTTGGGAATATTATTCTTGAGTAGCACATCATTCAAGAAACCGATAGTTTCTGGGATTGGGATACTCGGAAAGAGAGAAATGACATCAAATGACACCAAAATTTCACCCTCCTTGATTTGCACATTTTCCAGTTTTTTGACTAAGTCTAAACTATTGTTCAGAGAACTATCAAATTCTGAGATTTTTAAGGTCCTCAAATATTTAGCTAAAAACTTAGAAATACGATAGGTAGGGGAGTCTATATTGGATACAATCGGACGCATCTTATTTCCTGGTTTGTGAATTTTCGGGAGGGCATATAACCTAGGATCAGTAGGGTTTGAAATAATCAAAGAAGCGGCCACTTTTCTTGGAATAAAGTTGGAACAATTTTTAACCAGTTTTTTAACTTCTCTGACCAATTTCGGTAAAGGATTTTTGGTAATAACCTCGAACGGTCCCTCCGAAATCAATTTGTTGACCCTATCGCAGTAGTCAGATTTCTTTAAAATCACTGTGTGATTGCCCTTATCACTTTTGAGGAACAGGCAATCTTTTTGGTTGAGAGTTTTAATAATATTAGAATACTGAAACTGTCTCAGTACCATATAACCAAGCCCTGATAAAAGGCCTTAACTCCATTTTCAAACCGTTCCATATCTCTTTAGCTTTTAGCAACCCCAACCAGTTGAGACATCTTCTTATCAACCCTAAGGACCACATTCCACATCTACAGAAATCTGGGATCTACGAGGCCAGGTGCTCGCAATGCCCTATGGTGTACAAGGGTCAGACTTCCAGGAACTTAGCCACCAGATTCAAGGAGCATATGCGGCATAGACGTTTTGGCAGATGCAACCAGTCCGCAATAGCCAAGCACTCTCTGGACACGGGACATGATTTTTCATTAGAAAATTTAAAACTTGTACAATCTGTCAATATAAAGCACCTACTAGATGCTTCTGAAAGCCTTGCCATAAACAAAACCGACAAAAACCGGTTATTAAATCTCGATAAGGGCCCCATTGGTGACTCTGCATTGATTCAGTGGGTGACTCAGCTTCCCTATCGATGAACTGCCACCTTCCACTTTCTCTTGATTGGTTGTTTTCCGTTCCTGTTCACTATATAAGACTCGATATACATTCCCAAGTTAGTTCACTCCGTGTACTCTCTTGGGCTGCTGAACGATGAAAGCAAGGCTTTCGAAAGTGCTTACAGGTCGTATTTTTCCTTATTCTTTTGTTTTTTGTCATATTTTTTTGCCTTATTTTTCATTTATTTTTTCGTTTCTTGTTGCCTTGTTGTGGTAAAAGATTATCCTCTAGTTTATTACTTAACTATTTCTATCCACATAAGATTTTATTCCATTTTTCGAATCGATATTGGAGACTGTATTAGCTTAACAATATGATCCCAAATAACATTTACATCAGAAAAAGTAAGGCAGTCTATCCAATCCTTATTCTTCAAAAAACTGTGTATGTGAAGATAAACCCCTCTATTAAATAAAAATTTTGACGTGGGAGCTCCACTCATCTTAGCAAGAAAATTTCTGTGTGAAAGACCAATTTATTAGAGATAACCTCTTACGGAAAATAAATCGGTCTCCTAGTGACACCCAAACAATGGAACAGGCCGAAGCAATGCATTATAGGTATGCATTGGATCACAAGTGCAGTCAGCAGCAGAAGTGGAATATGGTCCAAGGATTTGACCGAATTTGACAAAGCATGATTGTTGGAGCTCGACAATCGCAGTTGAGCATTTTGCAAACCGCGAACCTCCTGGGGTTTTCCCGTGCAACAGTGTCAACCACAGTGAATGGCAGTTATGCCAAAAAACAACCTCCAAGAAACACAACTCCGGTCGAAACATGGCCATGGATGAACAAGGCCAACGGCGACTGGCACAAATCATCCACAGGAACAGGATGAGAACAGCCCAACAAATTGCAGAGCAGTTCAATGAGGGAGCATCCCAACCCATTTCGGAGCACCTGGTGCGGCGCACCTTGCACCGAGTTGGGATTAACAACAGGCGGCTAGTACGGGTACCATCGCTGTCACTGCAAAATAGGAAAGCGCCCCTGTTATGGACACACAGGCATTGCCACTGGACAGTGGATGAGTGGAAGAAGGTCGCCTGGTCCGATGAATCGCGGTTTGTACTTCATCATGTGGATGGCTGACTGCACATCTGGTGCAGAGAGCATGAGGCCATGGAACCATCCTGTCAGCAGACAACTGTACAGGCGAGTGGAGGAGGAGTACTGGTCTGGGGAGACTTCTCTTGGGACACACTGGGTTCTCTGATATCCGTAGACACATCTCTTAATACGACACACTACCTGAACATTGTTGCCAATCAGACACACCCTTTAATGATGACTGTGTTTCCTGGTGGTGACGGACAGTTTCAGCAGGACACTGCTCCCTGTCACCGTGCTCGAATGGTCTTGGACTGATTCGAAGAAAATGACGCGGACTTCCAGTGACCAGCTCGGTCGCTCGGTCTCAACTCAATCGAGCATTTATGGGATGAAGTGGAGAGAACCACCCGACGCCTTTCCACACTACTGTCCAACCTGAAACAATTACGGGACGTTGTGATATCAGCCTGGGCTGCTAGTCCTCCGCAACGGTTTCAACACCTTGTTGAATTCATGCCAGTACATATCCAGGCAGTTCTCGCCGCTAAAAGAGGCGCAACATGCTATTAGCAGGGTGTCTCTAATAAATTGGTCATTCAATGTATAGGCGGAGGATGAAAATCGTCTGCCCGAACGATCTCGTTCTCTGATCTCTTAACCAAATAGTCCGAAGCAGCGAATACTTGTCCAAGTTATTACCGAATGCGTTTTTTACTATACTACAGTTAAAAAAGTTGACTTCACTGAGCCAGCACGTAGTTAAAGTTTTCCTCTTCTTAGCACATAGGTGATTTTCAAAATAATCCTTAAAGTCTGAGTAATTGAAGTCACCCAAAACAACATACTCGAGATCTTGCACCAAAAAAACTGTGATAACTCGTTTTTAATTTAAACACGTGTGCGTAAAGTTAATGATAGATAGATAACACCATAAAACTATCGAGTGTTTGCCTTTGACATTTACTTTAACAAAAGTTATGGAGCGTTCTTGAACCGTGCTACCAAAGGAACCATTGACGCGTTTTTGTAGTCTATGTTTATTTTTGTTGTTGATTATCCTGCATTGCATGAAAGAATATGAGGCCTTTTAAAAATACTTTATTAAGCTGATAACAGCACTGATGCAAAAATGTATAATCATCCTCAAAATAAAACGTTCGTGGGTGATATTTAAAATGTGTTACACGGAACAAATTTGGTTGAAGTTTCACATAAGATCAAAACGAGCAAACGAAAACAACCCTCGGAGAATTTCCGTCATGGTGAAAATCACGCTCAGAGAAAATTTCACCCGTGCAAAAATTGTATACAAGTCAGTGTCGTCATACCAAAAAACCATCCCACTAGAAATTTCGTCAACATAAAATCCAGACCTTGATAAATTTTGACTTTGCAAAAACCCGTCTTACCTGAAAACCCTTCATGTCAAGCCGTTCATCGAATAATTTCAGAGAGCTTGAGTAATGTATGTGATGAATTTCATTAAATAAAAACTGTGTCAAAATCCGAGGGACATCATTCAACCATCGGTAAAGAAACCGTAAGCCCAGTGAAAATTTTTGGTCGTCTGTCTATTCATCATCATCCACACCATCATGGAGATAAACGCATCTGTTAAATTTATGCAATGTTTTTCGGGCACTTGTTGCTGGTAGCTCTGGAAGTGGAAAGTCAAACTTAGTAGCCCAAATGTTAAAGTATAGTGATGAAGTGATGGATCCACCACCAACAGAAATAATTTACTGCTATGGTGCTTTAATACCCCCGGTTGTTAAAAACTTGAACCTCTCAAACATTACGTTTCATGCAGGAGTCCCCGACGAAAAATTGAGAAAATTGAGAAAATGTTTGTTCTGATTGAGATATGGACCAGAGAAATGCAACAGGCAAATCCTTCATAGTTGTAATCAGCTACCATTAAAGTAGAGAGCTGGATTTTATAAGAATTTGTACCATGTGTTGAATCTAACATCAAAAGCTGATTTCCATCTTTGTTTAATAATTCGTTCTGTGCACAATTCATGAAAACCAAGAAGAAATCATTCTTTTCTAACAGAGGCAATTTTTTATCATTTAAACCTTGAGGTTTGTATGCCAAAAGTGGATTATCTATTGCTGATTGTAACTTCTCAACTAAGATAGACACACTAGTTGCATCATCTTCATGTAATTTAACATCATTTTCTAAGTTAAATGAATATCTAATATTCAAGAGATCACGAGATGTGGTCAAACTAATTCTTTTTGTTGGACTAAAAGACTTGGTAGTGTCCTTTAATATTCTGTCTTTAGGAATACCTTGGATTAGTTTCCCTGCAAGTATTTCTCTCTCTGACTTATGTAAACGAAGTCTTCCAGCTTCTTGTTGGTGTCCAACATGAGTACTGATGTATTCAACTTCAATTCTTCTACCTGAAGTTTCTCTTATCATCATTTGTGAAGGGCAAGCACAGATTATCTTGACTGCGCCTTTTGTTTTCAATGCACGTTTAGGTTTTTGCTCTTTGTGATGTGGAATGTACGTGTAGTGACCTGATCGATGACATACCAATTTCTGCACACCTTCTTCACCTTTGTACCTTTTGAACATAATCACGTAAGAAGATTGAGTCCGAATTTCTTCACGTTCTTTCCAGTTTTGAAAATTTTCCATATTTGGAAAAATAATAAATATTCAGGGACTACCTGGAAATTTCCCTAAAGGAAAGGCAACTCTTCTAATTATGATATTACAATTCAAAAAGCAATATACAGTATTTTTTAAAAATCTGTCGAAAAAAAGAAATGAAATTTGTTTCACATTCTAGAGTCTAACTCAATTTAAACTTAACAAGAAAAGAAGAAAAGTAACCACTATTCCATTTACGTGGAATAATGGTTTCTTCTCTCTCTTTTTTTTTGTTAATCTACTATCCACAGATTTTGCTGTTTATATATTTTATTTCAATTTCCACTTATTTTCCATATTTTTTTTCGAAATTTAATTAAAATAGTAACAGCATTTCAAATACTTCATTTCCTAAAATGAGAAAAATAAATTATCTTTTGCAAATCTTTATAATGTAAGTACACAGTTCAAAAGAATTAGGGGAACACTTTAGAAAACATTTGTAAAATCTCAAGATTAAGACTTCCGATAAAATGTTTTATAAAGTTTTTTGTTAAATTAGATGTGTTCTATTGAAATCACTGGGTGTTTTTCGAGTTTCTCTTTTTTCCGTGAGTTTAAAGTGAAAATGCCAGAGATAGCTTAAAAACAGAATGGTCATAACCATTAGAAAGGCCATATGGTCTTCAAACAGCATTTATTTTATACAGTATTCGGACGCTTAATTAGACAAACTGAGACATCTCTGACTGGAGAAAGTTGCAAGAGCTGTTACGTTGCTCCAAGAAGGGTACTTAATCAGGTCCGTCACGAGACAGCTTCAAGTGTCACCTTCAGTGATCCATCGTGCATGGAATCGTTTTCAACAGACTGGTCGTTATTCCTGAAGGGTTGGACAAGGACGCAGACGCATAACGACAAGAATGCAGGACCAATATCATTAAACTTCTGCTGTTCGCCGACGAACATCAACTACTACAGATTTGCAAAACGACCTGCGCGCGACACATGGAGATGTTGTTTCTGACTAAATAGTCAAAAACAGACTACGGGAAGGAAGGTGGTTTGAGAGACAGAAGGCCGAAACGTGTACCTCATCACACGCGCCGACACCGGGAAGCCTGACGTCGTTTGCCCAACAACGCATCAATGGCAGCTGCGTAAGTGGCGGTCTGTTCTCTTTACAGACGAATGCAAATTTCGCCTAACTCGTTGCGATGGATATCAGCGGGTGTGGAGACGCTCTGGAGAAGCAACAATGCAACAGACAGAATGGGATGTGGTTCCGTTATTGTTTAGGGGGAGGGGGATTCTCTATCGACTGCCGTACTAACCTCGTTGTTGTTCCCAGGATGTCACAATGGAGAAGTCTACAACAGGGACATTCTGGAAGATCACGTAGTGCCTGCTGCATTTGTTGTGGACCCTGATTTTGTTCTTATGCAGGATAATGCTCGTCCGCTTATGGCACGTCCCACTCAGGAATTTCTCCAACACTGGAGTGACCAGCAACGAGTCCGGACATTAATCCGATCGAGCAAGTCTGGAACATGTTTGAAAAACGCATAAGGCAACATCCAACAAGTCCACAATCACTGCGCGACCTTTCGCAGGTCCTCATTGAAGAATGGGAAAATATTCCTCAAGCCGACTTCCGTCGACTTGTGCGGAGCATCCATCGCAAATGAGCAGAGGTCTTCGAGCTCGTGAAGGGAATACACGTTACTATTATAGAGAACACTTTTAGAGAAGCGTGTATCCAGAGATGTATTGAAACCCCCCTCTTGAGAACAGTTTTCTCACTTTAGTTTCACCAGGGTTTATGTCTGTCATTTGTTTTTTCGAAAGATGCTTGGAAACCAAAGCCATACACTTGTTTATTTGTTGAATAAAATGAGACCGCTTCCTATGTTCATGGGGTTGTACGGATATTTTCATTCATTTAAACAACATCGGTGTTCTATATTGTGTTTCCCTAATTCTTTTGAGCAGTGTATTTCTTATTGGGGGTTTCTTAGTGAATTATACAGATCTCCTTTCCTTTCAAGTATCTTTCAAAAAAACTTCTTATAGTCATTATTTCGGTTTAAAAAATTTGCAGATAGATCGAAACGTGACAGCAATTGCAGTGATTTACCCAGAAAACGACTCATCAAAAATACTAATATAAAGAAAATAAAATACACTCTGTCAAGAAAATATAAACTCACTCATATAATGCAATAATACAACTCCTTGCCAAAAAATTAGAATAACGGTATATTAAGTTTTGAAATGAAATTTGAGTGGAGATTCATCAACGAACTTTTGTAACTAGACGTTTCGATTTTTTTTCCTGGATGATGTACTTATTCCTCTAATAGATATGAAAAGATATATAATTGTATTCAAAATTTAAAATTTACATTAAATAAATTGAAGATGACAAAATAATAGAATAATCCTGAGATAGAGACAAAAAATTAGAATCATGACAAAAAAGATACACAAATCGCTTTAATCGACAACGATTCATCAAATTAATACTTAATAGCGTCGCTTTTGGCTGTAATTACTAGACTTAGCCTATTTGGCATGGTGTTAACGAACTTAGCACGTTCTTCACAACTGATAATAGTCCAAAACGATTAATTGCCAAATTCAACTCTAGTTTTGTCTGTGGAAGTCTTTGCTGAAGTCTAGCCCTCATCAATTTTCATAAATTTTCAGTTGGATCAATGCCTGGTGAATTATTAGCCATGTAACGCACAGATATTTCATGATGAAGACATTCTTTCTTGGATTTAGCAATATGACTAGACGCACCATCCTGCTGGAACAGAAAGGAATCACAGCATAGATCTCCAGATGATGGGATCATGAAACTGTCATGTATTTCGTATAGACTGCGGCATTTACTATACCATTTAGGACACACAACTTTCCTACTCCATAAGATTTCATTACCATTACTGAAGCAGCAAATGCCATTGATCTGTTGAGGGAGTACCTTTTGTAAGATGCTTGTGTCTGTCTGCACACAAGTGACCCTTGGTCACTAAAAGAAATGAGAACACGGATTCGTCATTAAATAATTTGTTACTCCAGTCATCTTGTCCCTAAGTAACTCTTTTATTGCACCCCTATATATGGGTTAGTCTTGGCTTCAATGTCATCATAGGTTTTTTGGGGGACTCTGGGCTGAAACGCAAATTGATGTAATCGTCTGTTGTTGTTCTGCTAGATACCGTTGCTCCAAGGGATATTGTAGTGATTAGTAGAGCTCGAAGATTTCAAAGCGGGCGTTCCGTGGCTATGGTCGAAGTCGGGACAACCGTGGCATCTGTAGCCGAAGGGTTAAAAGGACTCCTGCCGTCACCGTTTCTCACGTGCGCAGTGGAATATGTAGAATAGAGGATTTTAGAGAGTTTATGATTAATAAATTTAGTCACGCTTATGTTTGTGAGGAGAGGGGGAACAAACAGCCTACCCAATTAAAAGTCATCAAAACTTTAATAACTTAATTTTGGCTGACAAAAATTATACTTGTGACAAATAAATAAAAGTAAACAGGCAGAAACTTATGTCATCCATAAAGTTTTAGTCCGGGGAAAATAGCTAT
Organism: Rhysida immarginata; assembly: GCA_023313115.1. Taxonomy (NCBI): domain Eukaryota; kingdom Metazoa; phylum Arthropoda; class Chilopoda; order Scolopendromorpha; family Scolopendridae; genus Rhysida; species Rhysida immarginata. Next base: position 58,898 of record JAHWFO010074003.1, read on the forward strand.
ACCACTTCGACAATATAGCGGCCTTGCGTAACCTGGGGTACTATTTGTATGACGGGCTCGGGATATTCTTTCATATCATAAGGCAGTATCGTTGTGAGAGCAATGGGCGATGCTGCTGTAAGAAGAGAAAGACAAACAGAAGGCAGCGTTAAATTTTGAGGGGCGAAAGACAAGGATACTTAAATAACTTAATGTCTACTTATGAATAGATTTGTTAACGATAAGTATCCTCTTACAAGCAAACGGTTTCCTGGATAGCCAGGAACGAAGCGGCCGCGTGTCACGTGATAACGAAAGCCCCCCGTTACCTGCTATATTTTCCTTGGTTATCCTCTCGTCCGTCCGTCCCTCGTTGCGGGCGTTAGTCACTGCTTTGGCGGCGATACGTGGCTCCGTTGTTCTATAGAAAATGCGGCTTCCGTACCGTCGTCTTCCTCGCGGCGAGCTGATGCGGCTGGCGAACGACGGGCCTTCCTCTCGTCCCTCGTTTAGTCGTTGCCGTCGTCTTGGCCTGGCGTGTGGCGGACTCTTTGTTGAGGAGGTCTCCTGGCCTCCGATTCCCAACGTCTCCGACGTTGCGGCGGGCTGGTTATAATTCGGCTCCTTCGTTTCGGGCTTCCCCTCGTTACTGCGTCGGCCCTTGTTAATGCGTCGTGGAACCTCTTCCGTTCCTCCGTCGTGGCGGCGGGCGACCGTCCTTGATAACGAAACCCGGCGGTTTCTTCGCCTCGCTGCTCGTTGGCTTCAGTTGCCTCGTCACCTTTCGACTTTTTCGTTTGGGAAAACCAGCTTCACTTTTCCCTGTCCTCCCACCATCACGGCCATACTTTTTCTCTCCACTCTCGTCCTTTTTCTCGTGAAAAAACTGTATCTCCCGCGTCGCTCGCTCCTCCTCTTCATTGGCTCATTTTCAGTTCTTTCCGCCAATCGTCGCTCGCTGGTTCCACATCTCGCAGCGGGGGTGGGCGGATGATGATCAATGTTATCATCAGTTCCATCACCCCTAAATTCGCTGACACCGTTGTTTCCATGACGGGGTCCTCTTGTTAAACTTCGGAAAATTCGTTGGGTCCGTCTTCGTGTGTAGCGGGCGAAGCTTCTGTTGCGACAGAGACGACTCCTCTTGGCCATAGATCTGAGGTCCTCGAGTCTCTATAGGATTATAATGAATATGTCAAAATTTAGGTTGAATTTGGAAATCAGTATGCTCACTTATTCGGCGACGTTCCTGTGATGAAATCTCGTTTAGTGATTTCTTTAGATCGCTGTGGCCATTGAAGCGACGTGTGCAGTGGCTCTGCTTTCGTCCGTGCTGCCGTATATCGTGGACCCATGTTGTGGTATGTTGCTGCTGCGAAAGCCGAAGACGGGAAGATAGACGATTTTGATCTAATTTCTATTGCTGGCCGTGATTTCGTCTCCATTGCCGTCGCTCTCCATCGGTCGGAATTCACTTTCTCTTTGCTAGGTCGCTCAGGAATCGCTTTCTGTTCTTGTCTCCCAGGCCTTCCCTTTTATTCCGTTTCCGTTTCTGAGGCGCTTCTGCGCACAGTTCTCCGATCGCCTTTCTTTTCATCCTTCTCTCTTCTTCTGGCTGTTCTATTCCTGGCAGGGGAGCTCCTCCTTTGTGCTGGTGATTTTTCTTGTCGGCAATATGCCAAACCCATGGAATCGCAGTTTTTATTGAATCTTCTCTTCCGAGAATTTGACAAGAATTCATCAAAAATCAACAAAGTTAGGAGAGTTTTCTTCACTTCAAAATAATGGAATAAAATTAAATAATAAAAAAAGAATATAACAAAGAGCAAAACCATCAAACTAACACTAACACTTGGTAGGAACATCATTGGCATCAATGACAGCGCGAATTCGTTTTGGAAGAGAATGACTCAGTTGTCGACATCAGTGTTCGACCAAACCTTCTCTTTCGGTTCTTAAATTGTGAGTGGTTATCGTTGACCATTTTGATTATTCATAGACCTTCTATGGAGTTCAGGTCTGGGGAGTTAGGAGGCCAGGGCTTTGTGTGAATATTCTGTTCCTGTAGCCAGTTCTTATTTGAGCGCAATGTGTGAGCTAGGGGGTATCTTTTTGAAAGAAAAAGTCAGTCTCCATATAAATTTTCGGATGATGGGACAAGAAACGTATCCAGTATTTCCTGTAGGCCAATGAATTAATCGTTCCTCTGACGATTTCAAGCTCTCCCTTACCCATGAAGCTCATGCAGTCCACTCCTTGATGCTGCTTGGAAACTTGACGTTTTTGTTCATGGTGCGGGGATAGTGTGCCTCTTCTTTATTTTACCATACTCTGATACCTTGGTCACCGAACGTAGACAAGAGTCGGGATTCATCGCTGAAGATAACATTGCTGAAGATTTCAAGAGTTCAATTAGCATGAGCATTACATCACTTGAGTCATGCTTTGCGTCGAGTTTTGTTCAAGGTGTCTTGTTTGACACACAGCTTGTTCATTCCAAATTCAGATAAGCACCGGAGTGTTGTATTTAGGGATACATCAGTTCCATCCTTACGCCACAAAGTGTTAATAACCCATCTCTCTTAAAGTGTCGTCGTTGGACGTTTGAGTCCACGTTTGTCCTGATTTGTTTAAAATCCATAGCCGGAATTAGTTTTTTTTACAAAACTTCGGAAACAGCACTTTATGAGCAATGTACTGTTTCAGCAGTATCACTTCGTTTGCGACCTGATTCGTGCTATTGGAATATCATCTTACGCTGGATTAATGACAAATCCTTTTTGGGTATCATTTCTCAATAGATAGTGAATTGAAATTCTTTAGCAGCCGAGGAATTATGTGAATTATAGTATAAAGTAACAAAAGAATTCTATCTTGGAAAACCAAATTGGATATCCCAATCCAGTCTAAGAAAGTCGAAGATATTTACATGTTAAAGTTGAATTTTTTATTTAAATCTAAAGTTTTAAACGATAGTTTATAATTTCTTTAAACATGGAAAGTGAACTTTTTTCCATAGAAACTAATTCAAAACTTATGAGTTGTCTAAAACTTACCAGCATTTATTTATGTTTATTAATTTGAGAAAAAATTGACATGATAAACTATAATCTGCATACTTTTTTGACGTAGAAAGTTGAAATTCAGAACGCAGCTTACCATGGTCATGACCACGTCACTATGTAATTTAGTTTTGATTGGCCCACTGGGGTCGGAGTTAGGGAAGAGGGAGTTAGGGGTGATCAAAAGATCTGTGTGTATTTAGGAATGTAAAAGAGTGAAATTCGGTATGCAGATTTCTCGTCTTTCGTCTGTCTTCAACGTGTTCACTGTGTGCATGTACTACAGGAAGTGAGTTAACTGAAAATGCTCCTTTCAAACATGGCAGGATATTCATTTCGTGAGCAGGTAAGAGATGAGTTTATGTACGGCCGCGCGAATGGTAATGTTCGAAATGCACTGGGCTGGTATCTACCATTACAGATGGTTAGGTAGAGGAGGACCAGTTCCATGGACTTCACGTTCCCCGGAACTCAATCCTTTGGATTATTATCTCTGGGGAAACCTTAAACAATTGGTCTATGCAGCACTCTTCATCGACGTGTCATGGAAGCCTGCGAAACCATTCGAAACCGTCAGGGATTATTTAAAAGGGTGCGACAATCCATAATTCGACGAGTGCATGCATGTTTAGAAGCAAGAGGAAGACATTTCGAGCATTAATATGAGTTTGTGTGGATGAGCTCCAATCACCTACGTTGTAAACGTTCATTAATAACTCGAGAACAAAGGATTTTCGAAAGTATGTTTATATGAACTTTTTTCTGCTTTTGGTGTAAGGAACCTATCCCCAAATTTTGAAAAAGTATTTCTGAAATACCCTGTATATAATATTTACATTTCGTTTTCTCATTAGATCTACAATGATTGCACTTAAAACCATGTATCAATTACACTGGTTAACATACATTTTGCTGCCAAACATTTAAGTCATTTTATGTTAAATTTATTATACTGATTCCGAATATAACATCAGTTTATTCAAATTGGCTCTAGTTTTTGAGATATATCGCCTTGCTGATTCCAAATCTGGGTACTCCCATTTACCTTTCTTTTGTAGCGATTGAGGCCTTTCACAGTCACAACTCGGAAAGAACCAGTCACTGTGATGATTTCTTGGTTCTCTCCATACCATAGGTAAACCAAATTTTAAATCTTTTCTACTTTCATTTTTCCACAGACGTAGATTTTCCACACATTTTACAAACCACATGAGGAACCCAAGGACTTATCATGGTCTCCGAGTTTCATTCCAAAATATGACAGATATGCTTGCTTCAAAAAATCTGTAATATTTTTTCTTTGTGTCTCCTGCCAATATTCGTTGAATGTGGTGGGGTTGAATATGTCACCTGAATGGGTTGCACACCCTGTATCTCAAGAACAAAAGCCAATCTGAACAAACTTTTTGGAGATCTGCAATCATCACCCTTAAAGGTCATACACACCCTGCATAGTTGCATTGGATTTCATCAAGTAAAATAAAAGAAATATTATATAAAGAATAATTTGAAAAATGGTCATCGGAGGATTTTTTCACGCCATTACCTCCGATATTAATTAATAAATAGCGAAAAATAGTAAAGAAAATTCCACGGCCTGGATTCGAACCAGGGGCCTCTGGGTATACGCCCCAACGCTCTAACCACTAAGCTGTCCGCGGGAAGATATATTGAGTAATATATCAAACAAATCGTAATGACGAGATAGAAGCGCTATTTCATTACTATTTTCGTCAGACGATGAATATGGTAAATGGCACGAATAAATCACAAATATTATCTAAATTGGTTCAATAGCACGTGCACAAATGGTACCTTCACGACCCCAGCTAGCTATTTTCAATGGCGAGATATATTAAGTAATATATCAAACAATCGTAACGACGAGATAGAAGCAGATATAAATTACTATTTTCGCCAATTAATAAATATGGTTTTGAGAATGAACCATTTTGAAAATGGTTGAAACCGAAACAATGACACGTACTCTAATAGTACCCTTATGGCACCCTCAAAAATTTTCAATGCTAAAGTATGGCATGTAAAATATCAAACGACTTGGAATGATGTTTCATGAATGAATATAACGTAAAATTAATGATAGTCGAATTTGGTACCAAGGAACCTGGTTTAGTGGAACCATTATGGTTCATTAGAACTTTCAATGCTAAAATATGGCATGTAATATATCGAACAACGTGCAATGATGTGTCATGAATGATTATAACGTAAAATTATTGATAATCCTAATTGCTTCAAAGGTATATAGTTAATCATTACGGTCCATTAGAAACTTACAATATTAACATAGGGCGGTTTAAAAATATAGTTCCGCGAATGGTTTAGTTTATCCTTTCGGTACTTGATTATGTCATTCCGAAAGGTGCTTTATGTTATCAGTGTGGGGAAACGTGTCTCTCTGTCTGTAACTCTAACTCCTCCGAGGCTATGAAAGATTTTCAAAATCTGTTTTCGTCAGTCGATGAATATGGTTCATGGCACGAACCAATTACAAATATTATCTAAATCGGTTCATTGGCACGTGCACAAATGGTACCTCTATTTTCCCGCCTAGCAATTTTCAATGGGAAGATATACTGATTAATATATCAAACAAATCGTAATGACGAGATAGATGCGGTTATTCATTATTATTTTCGTCAGTCGATGAACATGGTACATGGCACGAATCAATCACAAATATTATCTAAATCTGTTCAATAGCTCGTGCACAAATGGTACCTTAACGACCCCACCTAGCAATTTTGAATGGAGAGATATATTAAGTAATATATCAAACAAATCGTAATGACGAGATAGAGGCGGATATAAATTATTTTAGCCAATTAATAAATATGGTTCCGGGAATGAACCATTTTGAAAATGGTTGAAATTGAAACAATGACACGTGCTCTAATATTACCCTTATGACACCCTCAAAAATTTTCAGTGCTAAAATATGGCATGGAATATATCAAACGACTTGGAATGATGTATTATGAATGTGTAACCTTATACCCTTGATTTTAGAATTTTACACACTGGGTGCCAATGTAAGTGCCTTTTTGCCTTACGTTGTGGCGCCAATGTAATCTTATGTCGTTGACTTCACAATTAATATAAAGGGTGTCAATGCAACCTCAATCAACTTGAGTGGATCACCCCCCTTCTTCTTAAGATCAGAATCCAATGCAATGAATTCTAAGACGGCTAGCTCAATAAAATGCTCAAATAAATTCAATATACAAAATCAAGGACATAGGTTAGGTTCTTTTTTAAAGTGGCAGGTTGTGACTTATTTATTGCAATAAGAAAAGCAAGGTTTGGAATTAAATAAATATTCTTTTTATTCAAAGGTAAATAAACCAACGAGACACAATGTTAAATAAAGCCTTAAGTCTAAATGAAGAGAAAGTAGATAGATCTTAACACGAAAGAAGAAAGTTAATACTAAAATTCCCAAGTACTTATATCTAATATAACATGCAAAATTCAATAAATTTCAATAAAAATCAATTTGCTCTGAGGAAAGAGATAGTTCTACTCAAATCTATTCTTAGAAAGTTCTCTCAAATCTATTTCTTTATCGCATCTTTGTCATGACACTCAATTTAATCAATATATCAAATTTCTGTTCTACTTACAATTACGCAGTTCAAACACCTGCAGACTTGTCAAGCACTTTTAATCCACTTTTATGCACAAAAACACTTCTGTGTTAAACAGGCCATAAATTATATCACTTATCATTCTGAAGCACAAAAACACATCTGAAGAAAATCCGGATCGATTAGTGAGTGAGTCCACTGGAAGTCTCAAAGTGTCCCCACTAAGTTCAACAGAAGATCTCGCATAATATGCCGTTGTCTTCTTCTCTCATTGTCGGGTTCCTAATTATGCCTGTCGCTTGAAGAAAAATCACGTTGCTCTGAAGAATATCTCGTTGCTCACTTACAATTGCTCTGAAGAATGTCGGGGTTCCAATTTCCATATTTTGATTCTAATTATAACAGACGACTCTGAAGAATATCAATCACATACATGTTCCGCTTCAATGTTACTTAGGGTACGTTTCTTTTAGGTTTCATTTTACAACACTAAATCGGGAGTCTTTTCTATATCATAATGTCCTCCGATGAATGATGAGTTTCCACAAGCCTAGATTTCAGGAGGAAAGAGCCACCAGATCGCATTGACGAATACGGAGGTTACGTAGCCGCTGTGGCGCATCTCAACTGACCCTCCTCCTTCAATCAGCCGACGGAGAGAGCGTTCCACCTCCCCTCGACTACCTGCCTGTTCAACCCACATCATCCTTTTTCTCTTATTTCCCTTGATGAGCTTGCTCACACCATGAATTGAATTTTAGAAATCAGCCTAGCTACTTGGCTAACTGTGGAAGTTGCACAGCAGCGTTTTTCACAAATGCTATCTCTAATCAATTCCCATCATTGCCATTATACCATGCGAGAGGAGAAGGCACGCAGCCTACCTCTATCAACTCTCAAGCATGACTCATAAAAGTTTCAGTTTCTCTTCCCCTTTTAAAGCTTTGCAAGCATCCGGTCTCTTCCCCTCTTAACAACTCACAAGTTCAAAAGTGAATAAACCACAAAAATAACAACGATCCTAAATACTACACAAAATCCGTGTTACAAACAATTCATCAAAAAAATCAACATATCTATTTATTGGGGGATTTCAATGACTAGTATCAACAATATTCATTAAACTCGAAAAGAACGTCTCTTCCTGTCATTGCTCCACCCCTCCTGTTATTTCACAATCGTGTGTCTTCCGATAATTATCCAAATTTATAATTTTACATTATCTCCACTTGATATACCACTACGTCAGAAACACTTATATCACTATATTCTCGCAAAGAAATTGAATAATACCCTCTATTATTCCTGTGATCAATTTCATTATAAAACGAATATACTACTTAACACGTGATAACGTCACAAATGAATATAACGTAAAATTAATGATATTCGAAATTGGTTTCAAGGTACGTGGTTTAATTGTATCATTATGGTCCATTAGAAACTTCCAATGTTAACGTAGGAAGGTTTAAAAATATAGTTCCGCGAATGGTTTAGTTTAACCTTTCGGTACTTGGTTATGTCATTCCTTAATGGTTTATTCTTCCAGAAGTGACGTCGCTTGAGTCAAGTTGCTGTTTTCGGAGTAAAATTCTTTCTCGCTTACTGATTGGGATATTTACACGCAATATTCCTTGATAGTTAATCGCATATTCATCGCTTGAGTCACGTTGCTGTGTCTATTTTTGAGTATTTGGCTGTAAGAATTAAGTTAGTGATAACACTATCATTCTACCGATTTCGTGAATGTTAAATAATTAGGAAGAAATGAATAATATTTTGTCGAATAGATGTAGTCGAATTTGTTTTACTCATTATGAAAATGATTGTTTATTTATTGATCCTATCATATTATGCTCAGTGCCTATGAAAAGAAAAGTCCTTCTGAAGTAAGATGCTATTCAAACTTTGGAATATTAACAGAAGTATAACCACAACAGGCACATATCAAGCGTCTCAGGCAAGAAGTAAGCCTCTACATTTTAACATGCTGCGTTATTTGCCATAAGAACCTCTGAACATGGGAATACCGGGGAAACAAAATCCTTCCTCTTATATGGGTTTTGATCCTGTATAATGGGATTAGGGTCACACGGGAACCCCTCCGTGGGCACTACCTTGACGTGGTGGAGGGGCTTGAGTGCCTCAGTGATGCTAAGGGCTATGCTGGATCGGGTCACCCATGCCAGACAGGCCTTAGCAGAGAGGCCAGACTAAAAGTGTCCGGTCGGTAGTGGACCCTCCCAAAGGGACCGGTGCTCGCAATGCAGGCATGTTTTTGACATGGCCTCCATTACGACCAGTACGTCCACCTGCGTGTTTGCCGTGCGCAGCGACTCTACTTCTGGGGAAAGGGGGATCCTGGTGGTTGAGGGAAGGCTTTCCAGAACAACACATCACTTTGGCCCCTGCTTCTCGGAAGGATGGGAGGTCTGGATGAGCCCGTCCAGATCAGTCGGCTGGTCGTCGCTCCTTGGAGCTTCGGCCATAGGGTTAGGCGCTGCCTATATCTTCCTCGTATCCCTGGTGCCAATGTGCATCCCCTTGTCGGGCTCGGTGGTGGGTGGGGAGCGAGGGAGATGAAAGTTTACTCAACTTACTATGGGTAAAAATAATAAGAATGCTAATCAAAAACAAACTAATAATAGTTATCGTGAAGGGAGACCTAGTAGAAGACCGCCAAGAAATCCGAAGTTTTTGGAGATGAAATTGGCAAGTGGGGAGTCGTTTAAGACCATCTTCCCATTTCTAATTTCAAAAAAACTTAAACGCCTCGTTGGGGATACGAAACATGTCAAGAGACTCTTTAATGGCAATCTATTGATCGAGGTTGTTAAGGATAGGCAAGCCACCACCCTGTTATCCTTGAAAAAGTTTGCGGGGAAAGCCATTTCGGTTTCTCCCCATGCAACTTTGAATTATAAAAAA
>JAHWFO010074004.1:0-14260 GCA_023313115.1 Rhysida immarginata
TTTCCTTAATTATTTTTCTTTCACTATTTTAATAAACTAGGATCCCCCAATAATCACATTTCTGAAAAAAAAATATATATATAATTGTTATGGCATCAATCTTGCTTATTAATAAACTTTGAAGAATGAAAAATAAATAACACAATAAACATCCAAAATGCTTTGCATGACATTTATTACATTCCCGATTCATTTCACCGCAATGATAACTTTGAAAATCTAAATGTATCTTTTAAAATATCTATCGAATTATTTTCTAAATATAATACTTATATTTTAGCATATAATATTTATATTTAAGCTAAATTGTCCCTCCCTATCTCTGCGTCTCTCCCCCCGTCCCACTGTGGAAAATTAAGGTCTGTTTATGACCAAAAATCGATAACTTTTTTGTTACTAAAGAAAGAGTGTTAACAAAATTTTTAAAAAATAAATAAAAATCAAAAACTTCAAAATTGGTATTTATTTTATTTTTAACTAAAAATATTACTTTCGAAATATATGAAAAAAACCTTAAAATAGCTTAGAAAACGACGAAAACTACGTAAAATGCTTAACTACTAATTATAGAAATATTTTGCATAGTTGGTTAATAACAATTTATTCATCAATATCGGAGGTAATGGCGTGAAAAAATTCTCCAAAGACCATTTTCCAATTATTATTACAACAATTAAAATTCTTTCAAATGAACATCAACAAAGATTTGAGTTAACTTGATATTTATTATTTAAAAAAAAACAATAAAAAAGGCAATGCTACATGCGTTGTCAAATATGCTGCATAATCTGTTGCTTAATGCTACCTTTTTTTTGAAACGCTTTTTGCCTGTGTTAACGTGAACAAATACACAAACAAAATATATTGTGCACATCTAGAGCACAGAAACTTTCCAACCATTTAAGTTTCATGCGTATTCGTCCACGTTAACACAAGTAAAAGTTCATAACAAAAAATGTGTTGCCGTAATTATATATAGATAACAATGTAACAATACTATGATGTAACAGTGTTTTGACAACACTATCTTTGTAACAATGCTTTAACTTTATATTCTTAAAACCAATGACGTATATTAAAGATAGACTCCGAATCCTATTGTTACCATCGGCAAAAAAGTGTAGCAAATCGAGCCATGATAGTTCTGGGCAGGAGTGAGCCGTGGAGTAATTGGCTGTCTGGTTGCTTTTTTTTTGAAGATTTTGGCCCGAAGAATAATTAATTCAAAACCATTCCTGCTGTGCCCACAGGAGGCGCGCTTTCTTCTCTGACAGCATTGGTACCCGAGATGGTCTTTGGCTTTGGTAACCCATTCGAGCTAAGGTGCGACTAGTTGTCCGTTCTGTTATTGCCTTCTGGCTACCTGAGTTGTAATAAGCAGTAATTTGTGCGATTGTTGACTTTGATTTCGCACACAAGTCTTTACATTCTCCTGTGGCCGCTTTCATTAGCAAGGGTTTTCCATTCACAGGAGTCACAATGACCACTTTTTTTTTGCTCCTTGACCCACTCTTGATAAACCCTTCTGTGATACGTGAAAAGTTCAGGAGAGTCGCAATTTCTGAAATGCTCATTCCAACCCGTCTTGCACCTACCACCATGCCATGCTGAAATCCGTCAGATCACTGGTTTCCCCGTGTTTGCTATGGGTTCATGCTTAAATGAAAAGTGCCTTTATGATATTTATACCGTAATTTGTGATATTGTGACATGCAAATCAGGCAGTCACTTAGTTTGCCTATTTTGTGAGGTTGCAGTTCATTTTAGAAGAAAAACAAAAATTTAAATATCCATACATCTTTTTTCCGAATCAAAGTTCGGGAAATTTTTGAACCTACCTCGTATAAGTAAATATGTTATAAAATATTTTAAATTTTTCTTGTCTTTCTCTTTTATTTTAAACTTTGCCTATTGCGTCAGACTTGCCTGATAATACAAAAATTAATTGCACTAGATGTGCTTAAAATGTTTTTCGGGGTGCTTATTTTTTTCATGAGGAAAGTGTACGAACCCTGCTTATATTTTTCTTTATAAATGTATTTTTTTTGTATCGTGGAAAATGAAATGGCGGGACCATCAAAAGCATGAGCCTTGTGCAGCCACACCGTTCGCATAGCTCTCGGGCCATACCTGATATTAAGCCTGATACGACAGCCTCTTGAGATGAAACATAAGTTCTAAAATTCAAAATCGTTTTATAAAAGAGAATTATAATGATATCTGTTATTGTGAGCATATTTAATTATTTTGGTCTCTTTTTAAGGTATAACTCTTAATTTTTTCATAGTCGTTGGATGCCCAGGCATTGCAGCATAGCTGAATTAAGATTCCGGACCCATCGCAACAACTTTTGCTCTTACGAAGAAAGATCCTGAGCATAGTCAGTGGATACGAACAATTCCTATCGACCTGTCAAAGTTGAAGAATCCTGTTTATGTATAAAGTATTTTGAAGATCAAGACATTATTCGCAAAGATTGTGTGGTCTATAAAGGGGAATATAAGGAATATGATAGAAAAATACCTAAACTGAAAGAAGGTGCATATCCAAGAATTTTCCCCAACCTTCCTCATTATTTAAGTTCAGAGCCAAGCACTAGTCGAAGACTTTGTGATGTTGAAGAAAAACTTCTGAAACAAGCAATTCGACAAAGCTTGCTTGATCACCAAGATTTCATTGAAAAAAAAAACAATTACAAGCATTGAGGATATCCTGGCATATTTCGAGAAAAACAAATGACTTATCTGAAAAATGGCTATTTTTATTAGATAAAGAAAAATTGAGAATATGTATGATTAAAATATGTGATGGCATTCCTGAAATTAAAGGAGCAATTGCTTATGAAGATTTATCATTCACTGTATATGTGAATAAACTAAAAATTGAAAAAAACCCATGATATTTAGAAATATTGAAACAATTACGAGTATTGGCACATTTGATAAAGTAATGAATGTAGTTTGCGAACAAGTAAAAATTTCTCCATTTGATTTCACTTTGAAATACATATATGTTGTTTTGTTGTTACAAGATTTTTTGAGCATCTCAGAAAATGATTGTCCCCGACTTGAATTTTTACTTGAGCAATTGAAATTGCTTCAAATGCCAGCAAATAATTGCCGTTACTCAAACAAGACATTAATTCCGGCAACATCTTTATACGTACATGTATGTTCAGTCTACATTAGTATATAGTGTCCTTTCTAACTGTGAATTTGTCTGTGTTCTATTGATTCATGTATTAATCGAATGATCAGCAATTATTCGCTGAATGAACTTTCCCTTTCTGGTAATATCAGTTAATCTAAAAAAAAATAAAATTTTTGAAAGCACATGCGCTACTTTTTAATGTAGAAGAAATTAATATTGATCCACAGTTAAATTTTAAAGGTGGTTCTATATAAGGCTCTAGCCGTCAAAATCCTTCAATGCCTGCAAAAACTGCACAGGTTTTCATGAATAGCTCTGTAATTTCCTCATACAAAGATGCTGTTTGTATTCCTAGTTTCTGATTTAAAATCTGAATTACTTAAAAGCATGATTTTACTTGTTTTGACAGAATTGGAAAAAAATGGATTTTTAGTATTGAGCTTCATAACAGTGCAGTAAATTGTGTAGCTTTTGAAATGCTAAGTGCAAAAATAACAGCCTTTTATTACTCATCCGATGGATTCTGAGAGGTTAATTTTTTAAATATTTGATTCACTACGTATTATTAAATGGGTAGGGAACAACTGGATTTCCTATAAAGATGGTACAATTACTTTCCTGGCAGGTCAAATTTGTCAACTGTTCACAAAGTAAAATATAAACATCTGGCAAAACTGTGTAAGATTTGGAAAAATACAGTGTCATTAAATATGGTAGCTTGTTATCACAAAGTATTATATCCATATTAAATTCAAAGACAATGTCAAATTAGCTCTGAAATTGCTTAATGAAAAAAATGTTGCTGCCTTGAAATGTCTAGCTAGAGATCAACCAATGTTTCCAAATGTAGATGATACCGGTTTGTTCATAACATTTTGTTATTTGGTGGAAAATTATGAATTCTAATAGTACTTTTGAAGGTGAGAGATTCCATGATAATTTTCGTTAAGCTATATGCCTTTCTGGTGACCATCAGTTTAACTTATTATAAAGATTTTCTTTATGGTTAAAAAATTGTGCCAATCTCTACCAATAGCTAACAGTTTATCAGCTCAAACTTTTCAATCAATGATAAATACATGTGATGCATTCTTACGCTTAATACAGTGTCTGAGAAATATAATTTTAGCTACATATTTATTACTTGGAAAATTTCAAACAGGCTGCTTAGAAGCTAGGCTTTGATGTTATCGTCAGATGTTTGGAGCCAATTATTAAGTTTCATGCAATTATTAGAAAGTGAGAAAACTTAGATTTAAAAGTAGTGTTATATTTTCTTTTCAAAACTTTGATATTCAATTAAAATCTTTAGTCTCAGGCATGGAATGTACTTCACATAATCGTGTAGATATTCACCAGTTTGATGATGCATTAGAAGATGAATTTTCTCTTACTTGTGTACAAGTAATTTGATGCCTGTTATTAAAATTAGTATAATTGGCTTTATTTTGATCACCTACATAATGTACTCACATCACTACAATTGGTAATGTATCCAATTTATGAATTGTCACGTTTTTGAAGAACAGAAGCTCTTACTCTGTCGACATTTTCCGGCGTTCGCACCGTGCGAGGACGACCAGTCGACTTCTGCTTCATGACTGATCCAGTTGTGCGAAAAGAGGCAACCAAACGCAATATTGTGTTGCGATCAGGTATCGAACCATTTCGCGGAACACTGAAGTGTGTACGGAAAAGCCGTTGAACTGTGATCACAGAATCATTACTTTTGAGGAAATATTCAACAGCAAAAACGTGATGCTGCACGGTCCATTGTGCGTTTGCTACTGAAACTGGACGCTCTAACCTAAAAAACAACAGGTCCCCCACCCCGCTATTTCACTCCCACCAATAATATTAAGCTAGTCAAATCCATGCGTTCTTTTTGCACCACCCTTTACTTACATTGGTGGATATGTTGTAAAAAAACAATTGATGAAAAGTAAATGTGAAGTATGCAGTAATTGCTACAAATTGATAAATCAATAGAAATATTAGATGCCCCTTATGAAATAATAAAAAATTTAGACAGTGGCAAGTTAATTTTACCTTCAGAGTTGTCAGTAAATGCTGTTGGGATTGTATGGCAAATTTTCACAAAATTATGTAATTAGCAGACACGAAAATTTGCTAAATGCAACCTGCAATTAGAAATTTTTCATAAGCTATGTTGTATCCAATTAAGTCTAATTTTGACAATGATGTATATTCATGTAATGATACACTTGATAACAAACTTGAGAATATGTGTTTATCTGCATGTAAAATATTCACGAACAATTTTGTAAACCAAAAAAATGTGATGGCTACTAAAAAAAATGTGAACGAAAAATAAAAATACTTAAAGAGGTTAATGAGCATTTGTTGTGCGATTTTATCTACATTATTTTAATTATATAAGGATAAAATAATAAATAAATTAATAATAATTTTAAACATAAAATAATACTGATAAAAGTAATGTTAAAAAATAAAAATTGCATAATTCCAATATACTGGGGAAAAAATTGGTTACGACCAAGCTGATCACATGACCCCTTGATAGTCCCTTTATATCAGGGCCTATTTATCTATATTATAACAGGCTTTGCCATAGACTACTGTCGATTTTCACGATTATCTTTCGCTGTTAAAATAAAAGATATAATTATTACCATTAGCGTAAATTTTGGATAACTAAAATTATTTACACTAGTTATTTTAAAGTGCAGGATAATTTCACTATTATTCATACAGAACATAGCCTACTAAATATTAATCATGGGCTATGCACAAAATAAGTTAACCAATGGTGGAGAAATAGAGGAGAATCTGGCCATTCCGAATAGGGGTGGCCATCTCTTGATTTTAAGGTTAGCTCGCACTGATCCGAAAGACTGATTGTATTCTCCGGGTTGCTATGTAATATGTCCGGATACAGTGGACAGATGAGAGAAACAGACTGACTATTTCTACTGTTTGCAGTGTTGTTATGCTTTTGCTTAATTTTAAAGAAATCCTGTGCAGAAATTTCCATTAATATTCAAATAAATGCCAGAACTAAAAAAAAAATCTGCTCATCAGAAAAATTTCAATGATTTTGGCTAAATATACAATGTATTGACACAATGTAGATTTATCACTTTTTAACAATATGTGTCAAGTTGCAATAAATTATAAAGGAGTGATGATTAAGTTGATGTTCCTTGCTTTTGTTGCAGGGAATGTGGTACCTTTACCCTTCACCCATTCTTTGTAACACTAAATTCATCCCTCTTCCGAGATAAATTTTGATGAAAAGGAGAATGCTACATCGAGATTATTCATCTAGGAATATTAGAAACTATAAAAAAATAAATAAAAATTCGGAGCTTTAAAAATAAGAACTGCAAATTAATCTTCATAATTGGTATTGAAAATTGAAACTGAAATCAGAGAAGACCAGATACAAGATGTGAATACGCATAAACTAATATGTATAAAGTGACTATAACTTAGCAATCTTAATATTACAATTTGCATTCAATATAATTTAATTTCCTGGCATATCACTCCTCCCCCAGTGGAATGTTTAAATAGTTTATGAATGAATGAATAGCAGAAAAAAATGTAAGAAACAACATAGTGTAATGAAAAAGTAAATAATTGGTAGAGGATGTGCACTTGTCTGATAAAAAAAAAAAAAAAAAAAAAAATAGCAGAGTTACAACTTCAGCCTGTGAAGATGGCATAACACCGAAATACATCTGCTTTAAACAAAGCTAATCTAATTTGCACTCCTTTGTGTGTTGAAAAAAAAAAGAAAAACTAACTCAATTTTTTTTCTGCAATTCTTATACCATGACTTTCCATTGTAGTGTGTTGATGAAGACCCAATAAAAGTTTGTTGATGCCATTGCATCGTTGGTGTCTCCAAATTTCAAAAATCCAATATTGTTCAATACACGCACAGACTGTCTTCATAGGATTGCTGCCCCCAAAAGTTTACTTGTGCACTAAAACATTTTGAATTTTTGCAATTCTGACTTCGGATTGTTAAAGATCATTAAAAATAGAATATGAATGTCTGCAGACCCACTCTTTATCTCTTTGTTTTCATCGATAAAATTGGGTTCAAAACTTTCAGGGCCTCGTATCTCCTAAACGGTTGGATCAATTTAAAAAACATCAAGAATAAAACATTTCTCGAATATTGTGTACAATCTGAATATACCATTAAAAATAGGGGTTCCTATTTAAGATTTCAAAGTTATCCCCTCTCCCCAGCCCCCCTCACAAGGGGGGGGGGGTAATTTTTTAACTAATAAATTTTCCCCGAGACATAATTCACTTTTGATTTTGTTAATTTTTATATACAATGTTTAGTTTCCGAGATATTCAATTGTCTCAAGATAAATGCCTCGCCCTGTATCTTATATAACGTGGGAAAGTCACAAAGACTGAGAATCCCACATCCCAATAATTGTGATTTAGTGTTAGAATTAATATCATCCAACATCACAACCTGGATATTTATGTTAATTTCATTAAAAATGTATTTAAGAATAGAGTGAAAATGTCTTGGGGACCACCTGCATTTGAACAACCTTTTCTTTGACAAAAATTTTAAATACAAAAAATAATACATGTATAGTGTTGTAATGTCTAAAGGACCTGGACCACAAACATGAAACAGACTAACACAATCTATATAAATAAAAGGCAATGTTCAAATGTGTGTGCCCAATAAACTCAAAAAACTACTCGGCCGATTTCCTTGAAAATTTCACAGTCTGTTCCTGTTAGTGCCGGGAGTGTTTGAGAGTGGATTGAACGAAATCCGATAAGTAGCACTGCTGTTTTTGCATTTATTATTAAATAGACTTGCATTATGTTCGTTTGCTTACGTGTGCGAACAATCAGCCCATCGTGTTTGCGTCAACAATCGGTTGATCGTGTTTGTATATTGCTTCAACAATGGTGAATGAAATTAATGCTTGCCGTAGCCAACGAAAAAGAGAGGCCCCAGCACTGAAAAGTCAACTGACCATCTTTTTCGTCGGCTACGATGCTTCCCTTAATGATTCACGTTTTGAGGGGGATAGTTATAAAAAATATAAAATAAATAAATTCATATAAAGTAATGTTTGTACTGTATGTATGTGCGCTATAGACTCAAAAATTCTCGACCGATTTCGCTGAAAATGTCAGTTTGCTCTTATTAGTGCCAGGAGTGTTTAGTGAGTAATTTGAATGAAATTCGACAGGTAGATTAGGATACATTAGCAGAATTCTCCTCCGGACCTTTTGAAGGGTGCTCGCCCGGCTAAATACACGAAAAGTTGCATCACACTGCATGATGTTTTGTTTTTAATTCTTGTCCGTCCGGCTATTTTATCTTTCATCCACCTGTTTTTCTGGGGAGAACACTGGTTTAGATTCAATATCGAACTTCAATTGCATTTATTGACGGATTTATAGAATTGTAATTCATACACCGGGTGGTTATAAGTTCCCCATTTCTGCGCGAGCTGTAGACCGCGTTATTGAACGGATAGTGATGAAACTTAGTGTACATCAGATCTTGGGAAAGAGAATTCTAACGGAAAATTTATTAGTGCTTACGGTTGCCATCAGAGGAAAAAGTGCCATCGTATGCATAAGCGTCTGTGAACAACCAACCTTGGTTGTCACTTCAGGCAAAGTTCGTACGCCTTCATGATAAACACAAGCCTTTAGGGTTCCCCTCAGCCAAAAGTCACATGGATTAATAATCAACGGGCAGGCCATGTATCTGGAAAGTGTCTCGACAGAACACGTTCATCGCCGAAGTGTGTACGAAGAAGTGCCTTTACTGTGCGACTCACATGCGGTGCTGTACCATCTTGCATGAAGACTGTTGTCTGTTATGACCCACGTTCCTGCAATGCTCTGCATATTGGTTGTTCAAAGAAGCATTGCACTTTTGTATACGCCGCCACTTTTTCCCCAGGTAGCAAGCGTATGTATTAATAAAATGTTTGTTGGAATTCTCTTCCTCATGGTCTGCATAGCCTATACACAGTTTCATGACTATCCGTGCAATAACGCATTCTGAAGCCCACGCAGAAATGAGGAACTTTAATTATAACCACCAGATATATACTCATACTAGCATATATTTTTGGCTGTATATATATACGAAATTTTGTAAAATGCGAATTTGAATATAAATATGATCACATGAAAAATCCTTAGAATACACCAAATATTCTCTTTGGTAAAACGAAAGAATTCTTTAGAATTTGGTGTACAGCTGGGTTTAGCAGGAAAATTCGACACTGCATCCTCAACTTTTTAGAAAACCAAAGAAAGGCTACGAGTACTGAATTATTGCTGTCTATATTAAAAATACTTCATATATGGCTTTTCAGAGTTAAGAAACTCTGTTCACAGCCCCATCAACATGTTTCTGTTTCAATAGAGTTGAATTCACTCACAGAACGTGGAAGCATGTCCTGAATGTGGTTGTTCATATGGACTGTATCAGTTTTAGAACAAGGATTGCCCTCTCACACCATCAGTTGTGATCTTTATAAGTTTCTAATGTAATTATATAAAGATAACTTCTCTAAAAGAATTTACTACATTAGAAAGACCATGAGAAATATAATTTTGTCAAGTTATTGGCTCATTAGGGAATGTACCTTCACCTTTACACCAAAAGCTTGAGTAGCTGCATGCCCTAGAAGTTGTTTTCTCTTATTTATGAATAATTTCTTATATCTCTCCAACGTAAATCATTAAGGCAATCACCATAGCTGACGTTTCAGTGCAAGCATTCACTTCATACAAACACGCCCAAATGATTGTTGAAGCAAACAGAACTGGCTGATTGTTCGCAAATGCAAGCAAACGTACATAAACCAAGTCTATTTCATACACAGGGTGTAACAAAAAGATAAAGACAGTGGAATATCTGAAGTAATAACATCGGATCGAAAAAACAAAAACATGTGTTTATTATTTTTCAAAAAGCTGTTTAATGATATAAAACTCTACCCCCTCCCCCACTTCCTGAGGGTGGGGGAGAGGGGCAACTTTGAAATCTTAAATAGTAGCCCCTATATTTAATGTGTATTAAAAAAATTTGGACTTTTAAAATTCTGAATTCAGATTCTTAAAGATCACCAAAAAGTGGAAAAGGAATATCTCTAAGCCCATTCCTTATCTCCTTGCCTTCATCGAAAAAATGTAGGTTCAAAACTATATAAGTTCCACACTTTCAATGGCTGTATCTCCCAAATGGTTGGATCAATTGAAAAAACACCAGAAATAAAACATCTCTCAAATGTTGGGTACAAACTCAAAATTACATTAAAAACAGGGATTAATATTTAATATTTCCACGTTTTTTCCGCCCCCGCTCTCAAGGGTGTGCTATAGATAGTAATTTTGTTACAATCGTCGCTAGGCCGAATTCCCTGAAGCTAATTAGATTACCCCCTCAAGGAGTAAATTTCCAAAAAAATTTCATGAACCAGGTCTTTCTTAATTTCTTACCAAATATCCATATACCAATTTTTGATGGATTTAATCAAGGATTTAACTTAAAACAAAGACGGATTTCCATACACATTTAAATCTCATATTTTACCCACTTAGGGGATGAAGTTTGTAAAGCTTTTTCTTAGTGAGTCTCTACATTATAAAGAAAAACTACAGATGAAATATCATATTAATAGCTTCAGTGGTTTCGGCTCGGCGATGATGATCAGTTAATCAGTCAGGACATGTTATTTTATACTTATAGCTTCAGCAATAGCGAAGCATTGCCGGGTCCGCTAGTCTTTAATAAAAAGACCCCCTACAAGGGGCCTCCAAGCCACTGTGGACAGAATTCTAATGGCAGAAAGCGTGATGGTGTCTCTATCTGTGATGTACAAGGTGATTATAATTAAAGTTACGATTTCAAAATTCGATAATTTGAAAACTACTCGTCAGAATGACCTGATATTTTAGCAGAACAATCGTGAGGCAATGGAATTTTGTTTTGCGAAGGTAAAAAAATAGTTCCAAAATCTGCCGATAGATGGCGCTGGCAGGGTTCACATTGTCTGGAGATATGCAAATTACTAATACGTGACATGCGCACCGCAGACATAGCTGCCATAAAAATCAGAACACCAGCTCTTTGCTTGAATGCTTCATCATGACTTTGACTATGAAAGATCACGCTCTGCTCTAGAAGCTTTTTTATAAGAACGATGAGTGTGCACTAACAGCTGTTAGGAAGTTTCGGACATTAAAATCCATAAAATCGGATCCAATAACCACGTGAAAGACCGGTTCATTTGACGTGAAACAGGGTAGAGGAAGGAAACCAGTTTCGGCTGCGGTAGTTGAAGATGTGGCTACATCATTACAAGAACAGACGAACAGTGATGCTGGACTCAGCAGTGCACGGTGAATTAGCCGAATGCTGGATATTCCGAGCAGCACGGTGCATAAAGTCCTACAGAACATCTTGCGCTGTTACCCGTACAAGATAACTCATGTGCAGCAGTTATTACCTGCTAACCTGGAAGCACGTGAATCTTTTGCACTACGATTTCTTGCTCGGATGGAAGTGGACAACGAATGGCCATGGAACATTCTGTGGTCTGACGAAGCCCACTTCCATCTGCAAGGTTCTGTAAATACGCAAAATTGCAGGATATGGCCGACCGAGAATCCGTTCCAGCTACAACTAGTACCTCCTCACTCTGAAAAGTTCACTGTGTGGTGCGGAATAACGGCACAGTTTATTGTCGGTCTGTTTTTCTTCGAGGAGATCACACCTGTGGGTCCCGTTACCTGCACCGTTCCTGGCAATTGGTATGAAGCACTTTTGCGTAACCATGTTCTTCCGGCACTTCACCAACGTCAGTGTGTGGGTTGCACATTATTCATGCAAGATGGCGCTCCTCCGCGCATTGCTACTCCTGTGAAGCAGCTGCCGAGTGCTCATTTCGGATGTGCTAGTATCATAAGCCGCCATTTTCCAACAACGTGGCCGCCACGTTCCCCTGACTTAAACCTGTGTGATTTCTGGCTTTGGGGGTACCTGAAGTATGTTGTTTCCAGCGGGCGGATTGAGAATCTAGCCGACTTGAAGGCAAGCATCACACACCACATCAATTGCCTCAGTACAGATACCCTCCGATCTGTTGTGGAGCATGCCATTTTGCGCTTCCAATTAGTAGCGGAACAGGGCTGAGGGCATATCGAACAACTTCTGCCTAATCATCATTAAGATGTTTGTTCCATGAAGCTCTGTTTTTTGGCATTATCACTTTTGTCGCTGTAAACACATATTCTTGTCTTTTCGCTAATGATTTTTTCGTAAACCCCTTTATTCTATTGTTTCCTTTTGGCTAACAACATTCCTGTGTTTCACGAATCCATTTTTGGTTTTCCCCCTGACATTTAAAGCTCTGGATGTAAAAAGTACAGACAACTCAAGCGGCAGCCATTTTGGGCTGTAGCCTATGATCTCTCCTGCATGTATTATGAAAAACAGTTGCATTCTTCTAATGAACTTGAGGGGGAGAAAACACCAATCAAAATGTACTTGTGCTTATGTTTTATTCCAGAATTCTAAGTATTATATTTAATTTTTTTTTATGATTAATGTTTAATCTTTCTTGGGAAACATTATCTTAAAACTTACATAAAAATCGATCGCGTAATGCCTGATGATCTGTTATATTATCTTGGAACTATTTTTCAGTTATTTTATTTCAACGTACAATGTTAAGCTAGGAATTTTCAATTATTTAAAATGAAATATAGAGTATTAATTATTTATTTTATTTATTTATATATATCGTAATCCAATGCGTCCATCCAGAGCCTGTATAGCCTGAGGCCGACGAGTTGGGTCTCTGGATGGATCTGGATTAAGGACTGCTGTATGACGGTCACAGCAGCCGCGGGGGGGGGGGGGGGGAGAAGATCTTGAATCACTGATGGGTTACCCATCCAATGACTAGCCGTGCCTGATGTTTCTTAACTTCAGAGAAGTTGTGTTTTAGTGAGGGCCCACCAGGCCACAAAGTTTTTATTTTCATACCATCCTATAATTAATATTATCTACATGCTATTTTACTATGTTATAATTATTAAAATATAGAGTAATTGAAGTAATTTTATTAATATTTTATTTTTGTCAAATTATATATACAATGATATACCGTATAAATAATATGTTATAGCTTTCTGATAAAATTATTCAAACATTTTTGACAGCCATTCTCATTCCAACACTTCTGCTGCCGCACTTTTTAGAGTCATTTATGTCTTTTCTTTGAGCGTTATGTTGCCTAATCATTAAGTAAAACCTTGTTTTAGTGTAAGCAAACATAAGCTTGTCAGCAACGTGGTGACACGTTGGAAGACTAAAGTTCTTATTTTTACGATTGACGCTCGTACATTGTTCTGCCACTTCTTGTACCGACAACTTCCCTTTCATTATTTCTTTTTCGTTTTTTCTAATATAACTTTCAGCCCAACGAATGAGTTGAAACACAGGCAAAGATGAGTATGTCAAAGATGTTTCTGTATATAATCTCATCTTTGTTAGTGTATTTAAGTTTTTACATCCAGTGTCCTAAGGATTGCTAGCAATTGCTGCAATACACCTGTCGCAAAGATTGTATCGTCTCATAATTTGATGGACTGTTCTACCACAAAGGCTTTAGAGTGACTGTTCTTCTTCATCTTCGAATTCGTATTCATTTTCTGTGTCGCAGTCTTCTTCATTAATGCAGTGAACATTGAATGATTCTGTTCCGTGAGGTTTGGAAGATTCACCATTCCTGTTTAGAAAGCTTACGAGAAATTCTGCATCGCTACCTTGATAATTTTGACTCTGAGTAGGCTTGAAAAACTGAGAAAGGAAAATTATTTTTAGAGCTGTCTTGAATTCCTTCGGAGATGGGATAGGATTTTTTTAATCTCAATAGAGCAAATAAATTTTCGATACTATCTTGGGTTATCCGAGAAGTTATTAAGTATTTAAATCCTTTTTCTTCAAGAAAAATTTTGTGAAGATCCAGAATGGTCGTGCTAGCTAAAATGATACCGGATTAAACAGGTTTCCATACGGCCTTGTTACTTATTTTTCATCTTG
>JAHWFO010074004.1:29667-50187 GCA_023313115.1 Rhysida immarginata
CCCCCCCCCCCAAGCGTAATTTATAAAGTTTCATTGTCTCAATTGGATATAATCTGATGATATACAAAGCTTACTCTTTTGGTTTCATTTATTATTTTAGTGATTTGCATAATGGACTAAAGTTTTATTAATGAATTTGAATGAAATTTTCATAACTTTATGCAGTAATGTGGCTATTCAAAATAAACAAGACGTGAAAACAAAATATTAATACCTAATACATGTATAATTACATACCAATAAAAGTGATCCCAATTATTGGATCAAAAATTTCCCCTATTCTTTGTTGAAAAACTGCAACATTGAAGTTTATTTTTTTCTGCTCAACATTTTACGTACTGTAACTTGTTGATATTCGTTTTTCACCTCTTCAAACAAATGCAGCAAATAACAAGACAGAAACCACTAATCCACATAACGAAATTATTCTGATGAATACGTATTTCGGCAGCCAAGCTGCCTTCTTCAGCATCCAAGGGAAGCTATGATCAGAGAGACAGGCTGTTTAGACTTGGTCTTGTAGCGATAAAAAACAAAGTTTTCTTTTTGACATGGTGACAATAGCAGGCAAGAAATTGAAATGTGATGTGAAGAGTGAAAGTGATGTAAAGTGAGCCCAACACGTGCATTCTCAACTGCAATCACATGTTGAGCTCTTCCTAACTGTAAGAGAAAGCAGCGGTGTGAGTGAATGCCACTGATACACAAAGCAAAGAAACAGATTGAACAATGCTCAGTTTCCTACTCCTCCTTCAAAAAAATGAGCATACTCTTTAAATTAGAGGAAGTGGCATTATTAACATCCACGACCAACAACCACCCATTTCAGGCACCAATCATTGATGTTCCCTCTTCAAACCGACCAGTAAACATGGCAATCTTGACTCGATTTTGCCATGTCTACTGGTCGGTTTAAGGAGGGTATATTGATGGTAGGTGCCTGAAATGGGTGGTCGTTGGTCGAGTAAAGAGGTGGTCGGCTTAAAGAGGGAATAAATGCATTATACCTATGAGACATTAATTCCGTGCCAAGGAAAAGTGGTCGAGTTAAGAGGGGGTCGTGTTAAAGAGGTGGTCGAGAATAGAGGTTTCACAGTATTTGTGGATTTCAGATTTTCTTTTTCTGCTTTCTGGATAATTAGCCATTGTCGAAAGGAACCATGTCTTAAAGGTAAGCCAGCATTTTTTTGAGCGTTTTGGTGTTGGGTTAGGTTAACTGAGGTTTAAGCATAAAATGAGTTCCCGTAACTTTCTGGCAGCCATTTCTGTGACTAAAAAATACGGATTATTAGCCTCCTGTAACCGGCCGAGGGGAAACCAACTGCCCCCTGTAACCAAATAGGTTGGGGTATATATCAATTATTTACCCCCGGAGGGGGACGTCGTAACGGAAAACAGTGACCAATAACAGTGGTAACAGTTTAAATTTCAAGGTAGTTAAGTTTTTACGCCCACAATGATTTACCCCTCACATTGATTTACCGCCGATAGTGATTTACTGCCAAAAGTGATTTACCGCTGACAGCGATTGACCGCCAGCAGGTAGTAGAAAGGGAGTTAAAAGTTTCCTTGGATAATTTCACTCGCAACAGATGGCGGGTCGTGTCGCAGCCGTTTGCGGATTCAGTCATCGCGCGATGTGCAGATAGTTAACATTTACCGTTTTTTATGTAATATTTTATATAACTAGTATTATGGTGTAGGTTTTTAAGTATATTGTTTATCATGTAAACAATACTCTTATTAGAGTGTTCCATATTTAAAATTAACGTCAATGGCTCCACAGCTCGCGGGTAGAAAATTGACAAAACGAGGCTTACCGTTGTCGTTGATACATTTAGTATATATGTCCATAATGTTCGGTCCCTTGAATGATACCCAAGTCGCTTGATAGATATCCATTCAGTCCACAAGGGAATATGCTATACGTCAGGGTTTCTTCCGAGCTGGCTATGGCTTCGCCCGTTAACGTCGGAGCTGGAAACGAAAATGTACGAGATGACGTAGTTGCTCGTATCGGTGTCGGCATTCGATGAAAAGTTTGTCGCTCGCTGTTTAGCACTTTAGACGCGACGTTGAACTTTTGTAAACGTCTCGTATGCCTTAAGTCATTTTTATTTTCTTTACGGTCTACGTAGTACGTCTTTATCGTACTGTCGCCATCTTTCCTTCTGACCGCTTCTCCGTCTCTCTCCTTCTCCATCACTTCCGCTTCTCCATCTCTCTCCTTCCGACTCTCGTGCCTCTCGTTCTCCTTCGTTAGTCGAGAGCCCTCTCGCTGCTGGCGGGCGTTCTCATTTGACGTCACGGCCTTTCGCATAGGGTAAATGTATCTTGTCTTGTAATGCTTGCGGAAGGACCGTGACACCCGAGCCACGCCGAGGATGATTCGATTTTGACGCTACAACACTGTATTCCGACACTGTTTGCATACAACACTGTATTGCGACGGAGTCATTGCGTTTTTTTGTGTCTTTTAAACTCTCTTTCGAAGCCTGAAAAAAAAAGATTGACCGTTGGATTTGACTTCTTATATCATTTTATGAACTTTTTACCCGACTCAGCCCTGTCAACATAGATTTTTGGACGATCCCGTTTCTGCAAAAGGCTTTACTTCAAAAACTCAAGTCTTTTATGATTTTTTTTGTTTCCTTTTAAACTTTTTTTTAGTTCAAATGGAATGTTATTGCGGTCTCTTTTATTTATAGAAGTTTGTGATCACTTGGGCCAGCACTTCTCGTCCCGACTTCGTCAATCTTCCAGCGGCGCACGTTTGGCTTGTCTATTCACTATGGATCCGATCCTGTTGTTTCTCACCTTGCTCAACGTCATATGCCGTCATACAAATTTCTGATCACTGTCCTAAGTTTCTTTTATGTGACATTAAAAAAAGAATGGACCAAACCGAAAAGATAACAAATAAAAATCCCGCAATAAAAAAATTTATTCAATTGGATAGTTTGTATTTGGATGTGCTTTTTTTTTTGGTGGTCACAAGGTTTAAACGGGATGTTTTTTTGCAAGAAGGATTTCATGGTAATTAAAAATAACGAGTTAATAATTTAATTAACAGATTTTTAATCTTAATATCCTTAACTAGTTAACGTTTATCAGTATAGCTAATTGCTGGGGATTCTCCTGTTTAATTCATGCCCCTCTTGTATCATTTCTAATAAGTATTTCAAGAAATCCATCCTCTACTTAAAACTCTGTTTGTACAAGCGGTGAGAATTTGGCTGTACGTTACATTGGACAAATACTAATTTTGAAAAACTTGTGCTATTAAAAAAAAATAAAATGTATTGTAAAATAAATGTGTGTTTTCTTAAACTGTATCATATAATTTGACATAATATGAAAAAAGGTATATAATTTTTAATATATATGTGATAAAAATCCTTTTCCTCTGAATAAAGTTGTTTTACACTTAACTTTACTTCATCACACCACAAAGGGTAGCAATGGCTGGCTATTTTTTTATCACTCTAGCGATAGTATAGCGAGAATTCGCTAGAATTTCGTCGACATAACGGTAGCGATATTTAGCTAGATTTCCGTCTATCTATCTTTAGCGGTAGCGATAAATTAGCTAGATTTTCTTTGATTTTCTTATCTATCTTTACCGCTCGCTAGCGGTAGCTTAGCGAGCTAGATTTATTATCTAGCGATGCCAACACTGTCTATATTCTATTAAAGGGCCACCTGAAATATGCAGTGTTTTAACATGGAATCACAAGTTCGTAGACAGTTTTTACTGTATGTAAACCATTATTACCATATCCAGCATATGTTATTTCCATCTTGAATTAAAAAAATACTTAAAAGTTGGTCATACCTAAATATGGCTAAGTGCGGCTCGGATAGAGGTTCTGAATTCTCTTCAAGCGACAAAAATTTCGATGGAGATTTTAAAAACTATTCTATGAATTATTTGAAAATCGTGAAATTAAGCCATACCAATTGGAGCCGCAAATAAAAAGATTTGCCAGTTGAACTTCTAGGCAACTGTCATGATGGGGAAACGCCCCTCCCACATCGCTTAATATTCATAACATGTATGATTTTTAGACCGTTATCTAATTAACTTTTATTATTTATACAGGCAATATAGATATACTAGGTTACCGGCAATTTACGAATTGGATCTAGGGTAGGCTTGAGAAAAATAACAGAAAAGTTTTTCCAAATTGTTTGTGAGCATTATCAGGAAAGAATTTCCCTCTGAGGAGTACTGTGCGTTTAAATACTGAAGATATTAAAGACATATTTATGGCATATTTACTTTTATTCCTACAGTGTTTCACCATTCCTATTCATTCATCATTTATTCCAACTTAGTTTTCTTTATCTGCTTATCAATAAAATTTGAATTTCCTTATAAAGAAATCTTTGATTAATTTTTCAGTAATAAAACATTTTTGATTCTGTTTCTTAAATAATAGGCAATTTGGAATTTTTCGTACGGAAAAAAAAACAAAACAAAACACGAAAACGACATAATTTAAGTGGCAATTTCGTATTTGCTCATAATTATCTTTTGTTTTCGACAAACAAGTTGCGCTGTGCACACGAATCCGACTTTTCATTTTTACGAAACGAAAATTTGTTTCCCCTGCAGCATTCGGCCCTGTTCAAAGTGGATTCTTCCAGTCGATTCGAAAGTTAGTTA
This sequence comes from Rhysida immarginata, assembly GCA_023313115.1. NCBI lineage: Eukaryota > Metazoa > Arthropoda > Chilopoda > Scolopendromorpha > Scolopendridae > Rhysida > Rhysida immarginata. The sequence goes on from JAHWFO010074004.1 coordinate 34,337, forward strand.
TCAACATTTTAGAATAGGCATTTTACCAATATTTTGCTTAAGCTACTGCAGTAGGTAATTCATGTTTATTTAATAAGGTCGAAATGCACTGTACGTTCACACTTTTTCTTCGACGGAGCTAAAGTTTGGCGTCCATTATGAATCGGGGAGCTGATCCGCAAATGAATGCGCACTCGTTTCGTCATACGCAAATTGCATACGAAATTCCCTACGAAAATCTTGAAAAAATTCCGTTACCTAAGTGACGAAAATGAAAATTTTTTAAATGTCATATTAATTTTTCGTTTTCGTATCTTTTTGATTTTCGTACGAAAAATCGCAAACTGTCTAATAACAGGCAGTATTTTAATTTATTTATTTGGATTATAGCGAGTTTTGTATATAGACACAACATCTCTTTTTTTTTTGCTTGGACGATTACACATATCTGAAAAAACTGTTGGTTTTGAATAGTTTCTTTTCCTATTTTTTCTTTGGTAAATGATTGGATCGACCTCATATTCACACAGAACAGACCCTGTTGCCTTTGCCGAGATTCCATTTATCTGTCCGAAAAAAATCTATTCATTGCTTTTTTCCTATTTCTTGAGCAGAAAAGGGTGAAGCATAATTGTTACACACGAATACCGAACGAAGTTTATAAGGCATGGTCAAATCGATGTCATGTTTGTTAATCGTGAGCAAAACCGTGCTAATTTGGAAAGAAGAGTTTCCAAATTCATTCAGTGTCATTCGTATAACGTATCCTTTTTTAAAATCATTTAGTCGTGACTTTACTAACCTAAGACATACACATTTCAATAAACATTCCTTTACACACAGGTCATTAAATAAATTAAAATGGCCAAGGTAATATTTGGAACTCCTTCTTGTATGTTTATTTAAAAAAATCACGGTATCGAAGATTACAAGCAGTTAGATGAGCTCTCTAACGTCTCCTACTGAATTGTGGAACAGGCCGATGACATCACATCGCCAGCTTGCTAACAAAATCATGGCGGACACCGTTTTTCGCTCACTGTCGTATTTTGCCGTTTTCATCGCAGATTTTTAAGGAATATGATGATTTTTATAGAAAATTATTAATGAAAGTGTACTATAAACGTCATGAACTAACAAAATTTAAATAAAAAAGAGTATGTGATTTTTAGTGGTACTTGTCCTTTAAAATTCACACTCATAATTCCGGCTATATAACTGTTGTCTTGCAAAATTAATTTAGAAGTAATATAATTTTTGAAAAATTTTGAACAAATATAAAAAATATAATTCAGTACAAACACGTCAGGCAACCGAAATGCTCAGGACCGATAGGATTTTAAAGCATTCGAGAACGAAAAGAAAAGCATTTGATTTCTAAAGAAGCCTTTCGTTGTTAAGAATTAGATGAGGTTGCTAAGGAAGCCTCTGGTTCCTAAGCAAGGCTTACATCTGAGGGAAATGTATAGTTCAAACTGAATAAAACTATTTGAAAAGTTAAATGGAGAAAGTAGCAATTCTCTATAGATTAGAACATATACGAATCCTTTAATTTGTAAGCATTCCTATTTAATGAAATAAGCGTTAATTGTTGAAGCCTTCTGTGAAGGGTCAATTCTTTCTTCAGAAACTATTGCCAACGCTATTCTACGTAAGCATGTACCGTAGAAGGAATGATTAGCTACTAGCTATTGTTAAAATTCGCCTAACACAAACTAACTATTGATAGTATAAGGCGTAAGTAATTACATGCCATATCTTAGCATTGAAAGTTTCCAATGGTTTCATAATGGTATCATTAAAACACGAATCATGGAACAAATTTCGATTATCATTAATTTTACGTTATATTCGTGACACGTTATTCCAAGTCATTTGATATATTGCATGCTATATTTTAGCATTGAAAGTTCCTATGAATCATAATGGTTACAAGAAACCACATACCATTGAACCTATTTCGACTATCATCAATTTTACGTTAATATTCAACCATGACATGTTATTCCAAGCTGTTTGATATAATACATGCTATATCTTAGCATTGAAAGTTTCCAGTGGACCATACTGTTCCCATCAACCACATACCCTTGAACCAGTTCTGACTGATATTGACCATCAAGGAAGACCATCACGTGTTTTTACTTAATTCACAAGTCTTCTCTCTGCTTTAGGTATGGAATGCCAAAGAGAGAACAGTATTTGGCAGTGCACAGGCCATTTATACATGGAATTGTATTGTGAAAAGCTTGGTCCCTTATATTATTTTCAACCTTTTGAACCGGAAATAGTTCCCCGATTTTTCCACCAACGAATTCAGTCTTTCGTTTTCCCTAAGTTGTCGAATGGCGAAAACGGAAGTCGAAAATTCGGAAGCGTTCAAACGCTAGAGCACCAACAGACAGACGGACGGACGGATGCACATTGTGAAAACATAAGTACCTATCGGTCCTAATAAGGTAAAAGTTCATCCAAAAAAATGTAAGCTGCTTTGTAGCCCACCAATTCAACAAGAACCAAAATTCTTCTGATTGATAGACATATACCATATATTCGGTGGTTGGAGCAGACTTGGTCGTAGTCGTTCCCTACCCAGATGATGAAATTATTTCGAAACACATAGGTTCCTTATTAAACACTACCACTTTGCTATTCCATTGGTTTCAAGGTGTTCCTACTTAACAAAATAGACCAATATGCAACTACTGAATGCACTTAATACTCACAGGTAAACTTTAATATTTATTTTCTGTGAGACAGGATTCAAAGAGAATTTATTTTCCAGAAATGCAATCAATGAAAACTGCTTAAATCATAGAAGGTGACATATGTTATCCGTTAGAGACTTCTAAATTTTAAGGCAAATGAACCGCATTTAAATTTAGTGCACACAGTATATCGTCTCTTGTAGTCATTAATTTTAAGAAATTATCAAAGAATCAAGGTGGTAAGAATATTTTTAACAGGTCATTAAATTATCAAAATACAACACATTTCTAATAGCGGCCTTTCTATAACAATCCCAATGATATGTAATAAATTAGAAGCCATCATTCTTTGTTCACTTATTAGTTTATCTTATGTCCTTTTAACTAAACTAATAAAGAAATTTCATGAGCCTTAAAAATTTATTCCTAAATGAAAAGACCACATAGCCAAACTTTTCCTTGTAAATTAACGGTTAATACAATACATAAATTAAATTTTTCCCTTCTGAAACTGGAGTGTTAATCTGATGTAAGTTTGTGCTCAAATGTTTTTCTCTTTTTTCATTCACAAACGAGAAATTAGTATACCTGATATCAATGAAACCTTTAATTGTTTTTAATCATAGTCGTACTGAATGTTCTTGGGAAAAGTAATTTCTGATTAATATTTCTTTAAAACCTGAATAGTTATCTCTTAAAATATTCCATTTTAATTTCTTTCCTTAAGTATTTGAGATAAGGAATGGTTCCAGAATAATGATAAACAGGTTGAGAAGCAGGGAAATTTGAAGAGGCATATTTCTGTAATTATTTCTAAATGAATACTTCTTCAGACATCAGCTAAAATAGGATTTCCACAGACAATTTCTTTGCGCCTGAATAAGAAATCCTGCACAGGAATAAAAAAGATGATGATGAAAGTTTTATATCAATTGAATTCCATATATAATGTTTATTTAGGGGGGGGAAATTCAAATTACTAACCATATCTGCTAATTTATCTAAATCCTTGGTTTCTCAGTAAACACGGCACAAATTAAGATTTTTTCAGCCATTCTAAATCGAGCACAGTGAATACCTTCCTTAGCTGATATTGTATCATAGGGTTATCATTGTTTTTGGCATGAAAGCCTGCATGAATTTCTTTGTAAGATCTGAAATAATAAGTAAATGATTTATTTTATTATATTTAAGTAAAGGTGATGCAGTATTCAAAGCATAAATATAACCATGCTGAGAGATATTGTACAGGGAAAATTAATGAATGCTATTTTGTACTTTTACCTCCATTAAAATTATTACACTGTATTTTACTCAGCACCAAACCGTTGCTCTAGCGTTGAGCATTAAAGTTATCTCGGGATCTAGGTAGAAATTAGTAAGTGCTGGTTAGTTTCTCAAGAGAAAAATAGCACATTTTTCGTATTACAACAAGAGTGGTGGTCACCTACCATTGCAATGTTTGGAATACCACTGATCTATTTTAAATCCTACTGAGACCTTACAACCTGCACTGAATAGTGCCCATTTTCTTATAATTTGAACGGTAGTTCACAGAAATTGTAATTTTCTTTTTACTAGTCGCCATTCAATAGCATTGGTTGCATTGATCAGTGTAATTAGAACCCTGTATCTAATTCACGAAACGTAGAAAATGCCTGAAATGAAAGCAAAAAATAAAAGCAACAATAATATATTCATAATGAATATTTTCAGATGAACACTTAATCCATTTTTTTTTCTATAACCCTACTACAAAACTTCACTTTTAGCTGCATACAACTAGTTCGTTTTAATAAGGTGAACAGACGTCCCAATTTTGGTTATTCTGTCCAGACTTTTATAAAGATTCTTCCAAGATGTGATAGGAAAAGATTCATTCCTTCGAATTTCTCTCATACGGACACCAATTCTATCAGCGATAAATAAGTCATATGAATAAGTCAAAGTGGTCCATCGACATTTAAGATGAAGTTCTCGTTGAGTTTCGCAATGTGCTCGGCAACATCAAACCTAAAGCACTTTCTATCTGTACTATCTTATTCTATCTATTCCCTCCAGGATGCTATGCACTGCAAATATTATTAATATAAAACTATTTATATGTAAAATGCTTTGTGAAACAATATGAAATGCAACATACATATAAAAAGTATCTCTAGCCTTTAGTGCCAAAATTCTACAGATGGTAGAGGACTGAGAGAACCAATTATTTTAAGGCAGGGAACCCATGGTCGGAAATGCGTATTTCAAGATCGAGAAAATCTTGAACAGATAATACATGTGAGTGCCATTTTATAAGCTGCTTTCTTTTTCATAGCAACATGACTGTGTGCCTGCTCACTTTGATGTTGATTTGCGCGAGCATCTGGATAACGGATTCCCTACTAATTATATTGGAAGGGGAGGTCTTGTCCCATGGCCAGTACGATTGCTGGATCTCACTCTTCTGGATATTTCCTGTGAGGAAACATCAAATTGCAGGTTTATGAAGCCCCTGTAGAATATCATGTGATACATTTAGAAACAAGCTCTCACAGAAGGTTAACTATTATGTGTCATAAAGATGTAAGCTATGACTGGCTAGGGCATTTTCCTAGGCAGAATGAATGCTCAAATAAGCAAAATGGAGGGATGTCAAATAAAAACCATAGGTCAGAAATGTGAAATTCATTTATGTGTGAACTCTAAAACATACTTTTTAAGGAGAGAATAATGTTTTTTATATGCATGGTGTTCATTATGATGAACATTTTCTGCTGAAAAAAGTTCTATTTTTTAAATCTAAAATAATGTTTTTCTTATTCCTTTTGAACCTCAATACAATTAATAATTTATTTTGGGAAATCATCAGTGAAATTTACACATCATATTTCATTAGACCAGTGACAGACAAATTCTTTAAACTATGGGGCCTCATCGTAGAACTTTTTATGTGGCAAGAGTTGCAGCTTCACATGTACAGTATTTTACTTTATGTTCAGTGGCGGATTTAAGGAGATGGCTAGAGGAGCTATAACCTCCCCCACTGGTCCTAAACTTATAACAGATTGTAAATTGATGGTAAATTGTAAAGATTTTTAATACTGCAATAATTTTACAAATTTACATTTACAAACTCCAGGACCATCACTTCCCTGTGGAGAGGGGTGGTTATTTGAAATAACTTATAACATATTAGCCAAACCACCTGATTAGCATCCCCCACCCCCCCGACCAAGTTCTAGATCCGCCACTGATCTTTACACTATACACTCATGACACCCCATACCACAAATCTACAAATCTTAACATCTGTCTTTTAGAGAGCCACACGAAAAGACCTTGTGGGACACATGAGGCCCACAGGCCACCTATTGACCATCGTTGATTAAGTTAATCTGGTTAAGTTAATTTGGTTCACTACTGTTAACTTAAAAAATGACTTTCATCATCTTTGTTATTTTAAGATTTTATTTATTTAAATTTTTACATCATTAAATTAATAGGATGTTACTGGTTATATCTCATGTTCATTATCGTATAATTACTAATGAAATTAATCTCAAGAAGGCTAGCACTAAGGATAGATTCCTCTATCAGCGTAGGCTACGATTTTGTGAATAAACCCTAACCCTACTTTAAAATCGGATGTATATATCGATTCTATGCGGTCAGATGACGTTTAGTTTCCATATTTACCAAACTTTTCTTTAGAAATGTCTGTAATGTGTGTCAAAAAACTTTTTTTTGCACAGTGTTTTCGTTGAGGAGAAATGAATTCTTTTGGATGCGAATGTCGAACCGCTCGTCATAAACGTTAATGCAGAGAGCTGCCTGGTTAAAGTTAAGAGACGAAAAATTTTCAGACAATGGTTATAAAATCGAGTTTTAGGATTACGGACCTGGGAGTACAGGTATTTTATTTTTGGCTGATTAAAATACTTCCACGTTAAAGAATAGAGGCGGGAGGGGGGGGGGGGGGGGGCGCGCTTGGCCAGATAGGGTATGAAGAAAATGTACTAACATATAAGTTACTTCATGTATAAGCTAGGTGCAAGCGCAAAGTGTGCGGACTCTGGTGAGCGTTTCTTGCGTTAGCTTCGGGAGAGCTCCTTGGTTTACATGCGTGCACAATGTAAAAGAAAAAGCAAAAATAAATTAGTTATTACTTTTGTGCTTAATTGTAGGGCTATCAGTTAATTTTAAACATGTCAAATAATAACTGCCGTGTAGTAGGATGTGGTCATACGTATAAAACTGCCAAAAAAGCAAGAAAAACCTATTCATTTCTACAATTTCCCGTCCAGGCCATTTGAAACTGAACGGAGGCAGAAATGGATCCAGTTTGTGAAGCGGAAAGCGTAAAATTTGTTTTCAATCAAATAAAATATTAATTATGATTGAATAATATGTTAAACAGAATTACATGTGAGGAATGGATGCCCACCTCATACATGTATGTATGCAGCGACCATTTCATTGGTAGACCAAGAAACGATCATCCCAGTAATCCTGATTACATTCCAACAGTTCGATGTTTGACATCCAATGTGACTCTCAAAAAAGTTCAAAGCTTTCAGCGGTAATTCACGGTCAACAAAAGTAGTCTCTTTCTAGTGGATGTTTAATATTTCCCAAATTTTGCTGTTTAAGTCACAATGAAATTTTGTTAGCACGCACTTTAATATGATTTTAAAAGTTGGTTTATTTATTCTTGTTTGAGGCGCGCATTATCCGGTAATAACATTGTGACTGATATAAATTTCTTCGTTCACAGAATCCATATCGTCACCTTACTTCTAAAACCCCGTAAGTCCAATCCAAAAAATCTTTGGGAAAAATACAAAGACTATATGAGTGAAGACATCCTTCATCGCTTGCGTGCAACGATTCAAACTCCGGACATTCAATTCATACCAAACGTGTATAATGAGGCACTGGTTTCGATTGAGGACATATGTGTAGCAATCGCTAACAAAGCACTGGTGCAATTGGGAATGGCTGCACCGAATCGATCTGCGAACGACCTTTTCGATCGTGATTTGCAACGAGAAAAACACTTTGATGTCGACGAATTGGGTACATATGTTCAAACAAATCTTCCGAAATTGGTTCCAGAACAACGCATAGCGTATGACAGAATTATGCATGCAATAACAAGCCAAAGCGGAGGATTGTATTTCCTAGATGCACCCGGAGGCACAGGCAAAACTTTTCTCATTTCACTTATTTTGGCAACCATACGATCACGAAAAAATATTGCACTGTCAATCGCATCATCTGGTATTGCAGCAACTCTTTTGGATGGTGGCCGAACAGCACATTCAGCACTGAAATTGCCGTTGAATATGCAAATCACTGAGATGCCCACATGCAATATCAAAAAAAATTCTGGAATGGGTAAAGCACTCCAATCATGTCAACTCATTATATGGGATGAATGCACTATGGCACACAAAAAAGCACTGGAAGCGCTTGATCGTACACTAAAAGATTTGAGAGGAAATGAACAGCTCTTCGGTGGTTCACTCATTTTATTGTCTGGTGATTTTCGACAAACTCTACCAGTCATACAACGTTTCAACACCCGCTGATGAACTTAATGCATGCCTCAAATCATCAGTTTTATGGTGACACGTACAGAAATTGACTTTGAAGACCAATATGCGTGTACAACTACAACATGATGTATCCGCTGAACGTTTCGCAAAACAATTGTTAGATATTGGGAATGGAAAAATGGTAATCTATGAATCCACACAATGTATCACATTGCCAACCAACTTCTGTAAAATCACAAAAACCACAGATGAATTGGTTCACAATGTTTTCCCAAATATCGCACAGAATTATAAAAATCATCAGTGGCTCAGTGCACGTGCTATATTAGCAGCCAAAAACAATGATGTCAATGCAATCAACTTCAGCATTCAAAACGAACTACCAGGCGAAGCGACAACATATAAGTCCATCGATACTGTAATGAATCAAGACGAAGTTGTCAATTATCCAACTGAATTCTTGAATTCACTTGACTTGCCAGGCATGCCACCGCACGTTTTAACATTGAAAATTGGCGTGCCTATCATTCTTCTCCGAAACATCAATCCACCACGACTTTGCAACGGTACCAGGCTTTCAGTGAAAAAGCTAATGAACAATATCATCGAAGCTACAATTTTAAATGGAAAATTTAAAGGAGAAGATATCCTGTTGCCACGCATCCCAATGATACCAACAGATATGCCATTTGAATTCAAACGTGTGCAGTTTCCGGTGCGACTCGCATTTGCAATGACTATAAACAAAGCACAGGGACAATCGCTGCAAGTGTGTGGACTAAATTTGAAAAATCCATGCTTCTCTCATGGACAGTTGTATGTGGCCTGCTCACGCGTCGGAAAACCTGCTGATTTATTCGCGTACGCACCAGACGGAAAAACCAAAAATATCGTGTATCCAAAAGCACTTCAATAAACAGAATTAAAACGCAAACATGTTTTTCTTTCAGTGCACTCGTACTAAATAATTATATGCTAGCTGGTATACCCGGCGTTGCTCGGGCTCTTTTTAGATTAAATTTTGCAATATTTGATTGTGAATATGTAGAAAAAATGAACAGCTGAAAATATCTTAGAATTAATTTAATTAAAATTCATATTCAAGAATCGAAAAGATTTCTTTTAAAATGCTCCCAATGGATGGCCTCTCGACTTTGCTCATATTGGAATGTTGTGTATAGCTGAATGAGCTTGACGCAGTGCCGGAGAAAAAAGGTGACGAAAACTGTACGTAGTTTCGAAAGTAGAAGCAAATAAGTGTTAGTCATAATGAATGTATTGATGCTGGGATAGCAACTGTGATAGGGGCTTTCAAATCAGTCATGGTCGTTGGACCTGGAGGCCATCTATTGGCGAATATAACATTACAGACGTGATTACATTACCTCTGCATTTATGTATGTTTTGAATGAATTCAGTGATTACATTTTGCGTAGTACAGTATGAAACTAGGGCATTCATTTTGACTTGCCCTGTACAGTAGAATGAAAATGATACAACAGTCTGATCTGACATTTCTTCATCGCTGACTGTGGCCTTAGTACGCAAGCGTTTTTCATGTGTTTTTTTTTCCTGTTTATTCACATTCAGAAATTGGAAAATTTCATAAAAAAAGAGCCCGAGCAACGCCGGGTATATCAGCTAGTGGTATATAAAACGATGGGAAAGCGCGCGAGTGTTGTCGTAATAACCCCTGATTTTCTTAAGCTTTTGTTTACTTTATTAGGAGCTTTAGCATAAAAGCTACTTATAAGAATGCGCCCTTGGTCTGTACGTTTATCCGGCCATTCGTCTGTCTGGCTGCCGTTTGCACGATAACTTGAAAACGGATTAATTTTTCAAATTCTGTTTTCAGAAATAAGACCATCAAAGTCTTAGCTCGGCCATATCAACTTTTCAGAATGTTTTGTGGACCCCTTCAAGTCGAATTCACTTGCTAAAACAGTGATTGTAAAGAATTCAAAGATACTGGCATGTCATATAACAATCGATTTTTCAAGAAGGAATCTTTTAAGCATTAATGACATCGGCGCGCACACGTGAAATCGCTTTGTCGACGCGCGATTGCTCAAGTGCTCATAATCTATAAGCTTCTTAAGTAGCGGAAAAATGGAGCTACTTATTGGTTTTATTTTACACACGATTTGAATCACATTTCATCATTTCTACATTTTTTGAGGTAGAAGGTTGAAATTCAGAATATAGCTTACTATGAACAAGTGCACCTTCACTAATTAGTTTGGTTTTGATTAGGCCACTAAGGTCGGAGATTTGGGGGTGAAAATTAGAGGGGACGAAAGGTCTAAGTGTATTTATGCATATAAAGGAGTGAAATCCTATAATCAAGATCTCCATTCTACTTGTATAAAGATTTTTTTTCCCGAGATATCCATGCCTTCCCGACTCGGTGGCTGAAATGCAATGAAAAATAGTGTACCAACTCTGTCTGTAATAAAGGAGCTGTAAAAAATAGAATGGAGGTACTTATTGGTTTTATAATGTCAATCCGTCCCCTTCATAATTTCTACATTTTTTGAGGTAGAAGGTTGAAATTCGGAATATAGCTTACTATGGGCATGTCCATCTGCACTATTTAGTTTGGTTTTGTTGGGTATACGGGGGTCGGAATTACGGGGGAGGGATTCAGAGAGGGCAACATATCTATGCGGTATTTAGGTATGTAAAGTCCACTATCTAGATTCCTCTAGGCATGATCTACATTACTATGAAGTTTAGGCCCAATTATTCTAGCGGGATCGGATTTGCGGGGGTGGCAATTACTTGGTCCTTAGAACTATGGCAACATATGGTATGTGATATTAAATACGTTAGGTTAGTTGGTTGGTTTATTAGAAATTTGGCGTCGACTATTTAGGTCATTTTGCGCCTTTTACACAAGTTATATCTGTACGCAGCCCGAGACAAACACAAACATCCATGCCCACAGCGGGATGTGAACCCACGACCAGGCGGACTCGAGAACTAGAAAGCCTACGCCCTAACCCTCTCGGCCACCTGGACGGCTCATATGTTCGAAAATGATGAGAAAGGAAAGAAGATACGAGGTTTGTTTTTTTTTTACATATTACGTTCGAGAAAATCAATTTATTGATTAAAAAAAAACTTGAGGAGAGGTAAAAAGTGCAGATAAAGGGGTAAAAATGAATGACTTGCCTAATCCAACTCGCGAGGCGGAAGGAGGGGGAGGTGGGAGATTTAATTTCTTTTATATAAACGTATAAATGTATTTCTAATTCACTGCCGAAAGCTCCTCCTTGGAATGTTTACAAGATTTTATTAAGTAACGTAAGGTGCTTTACGTTATCAGTGTCTGTCTGTCTGTCTGTCTGTCTGTCTGTCTGTCTGTTTGTAACTCTAACTCCTCCGAGACTATCAAAGGTTTTCAAAATCTGTTTTCGTCAGTCGATGAATATGGTTCATGGCACAAACCACTCACAAATATTATCTAAATCCGTTCATTGGCACGTGCACAAATGGTACCTCTATTTTACCGCCAAGCAATTTTCAAAAGGAAGATATATTAAATAATATATCAAACAAAAGGTAATGACGAGATAGAAGCGATTACTTTTTATTATTTTCGTCAGTCGATGAATATGGTACATGGCACGAAAAAATCAGAGATATTATCTAAATCGGTTCAATAGCACGTGCACAAATGGTACCTTTTGACCCCGTCTTCACGACCCCACCTAGCAATTTTCAATGGAATGCTATATTAAGTATTATATCAAACAAATCGTAATAACGAGATAGAAGAGGTTATTCTATTACTATTTTAGTCAGTCGATGAATATGGCATATGGCACGAACCAATCACAAATATTATTTAAATCGGTTCAATAGCACGTGCACAAATGGTACCTTTTGACCCCGTCTAGCAATTTTCAATGGAGAGATATATTAATTAATATCTAAAACAAATCGTAATAACGAGATAGAAGCGGATATTAATTACTATTTTCGCCAATTGATAAATATGGTTCAGGAAATGAACAATTTTGCAAGTGGTTGTAATCGAAACAATGACACGTTCTCTAATGGCACCCTTAAGACACCCTCAAAAGTTTTCAATGATAAGATACGGCATGTAATATATCAAATAATTTGGAATGATGTATCATGAATGAATATAGCGTAAAATTATTGATAGGCGAAATCGGTTCAAAGACACCTGGTTTAGTAGAACCATTATGGTTCATTGGAACTTTCAATGCTAAAATATATCAAACGATTTGGAATGAGGTGTCAAGAATGAATATAACGTAAAATAATGATAGTCCAAATTGGTTTCAAGGAACCTGGTTTAGTGGAACCATTCTGGTTCATTGGAACATTCAATACTAATATATGGCATGTAATATATCAAACGACTTGGAATGATGTGTCATTAATTAACATAACGTAAAACTAATGATAGTCGAAATTAGTTTCAAAGAACCTGGTTTAAAGGAACCATTATGTTTCTTTGGAATTTCAATGCTAAAATATGGCATGAAATATATCAAAGACTTGGAATGATGTGTCATGAATGAATATAACGTAAAATTATTGATAGTTGAAATTGGTTTCAAGGAACCTGGTTTAAGGTAACCATTATGGTCAATTAGAAACTTACAATGTTAACATAGGGCGGTTTAAAATATAGTTCCGCGAATGGTTTAGTTTCACCTTTTAGTACTTGGTTATGTCATTCCTTAATGGTTTATTATTATGTTTTTAGCACTTCTTGCATAACTAAAAAATTATAGGAATAAATTTTGTATTTATATTTACAGGTTATTTACACATCAGGAAATTATGATTAACGCCGTGGATACGGTCACGGCGCCATGACTTGTCAGCGTTCACGGTGGTCAAAAAAGGGAAGTGACGCGATCAAGGACAGAGCATGCGCTTCGCGAAGCGGATGATTATTGATGAGCGAAACGGCACTTTGGCAAGCGAGAATCTTTCAAAGTAGTAGTTCGCGAACGATTTCGCGTATTTTTAAACGCTTTACACGCAGATTGTTATATCAATCAAATCACGAAATAGGTAATTCATTCCATGAATTGTACAAAGTCTTTTTACCGCCCGTGTGCGAAATAGAAACGATGAGGAGTGGGTATGCTGCCCGCCTTTTGATCGTCGCTATGCTTCTACAGCTGCCCGTTTTAAATCGTGGACATAGATTCTTTTCGTTGTGCGAGTTAGCGAAACTTTTGTGGGAATATAAAAAAAGCAATTTCAATCAACTTTGGACATGCCATTTCAGAACTATTGATGGCGCTCGAAAGAGTGGGACTACACGTTTTATGAAAGAAGAGCTACGTTACACAGACAAAGGCCAATCAGAGGTGAAATTTCATTATTTAAAATGAATTATAAATGTGAGAAATTAAACACAGATTTATCTAGGGCCACCACCAGCCCGAGTGCCATGTGTGAATCGCGCATCAGCGGCCGTGTTTACAAAATGAAGGTGCGGAGGGAATTTGACAAATATTCATGGAAAAGCTGCTACTGCCAACCAATTTTTCACCCAAGTCAATGCAAAAAGGAAACAGCAGTGGTGCCATGAGCACAATGCACAGCGGCGATCAAAAAGCGGACCCCCACCCCTCCTCTTATCAATTTTCGCACTCGGGCCACTAAAAGACATTGGTCAATTAATAGCATATGCGTTTAATGCAATAGGAACTTACATATTTCGTGAATTCGTGTAATTTCGCGTAATTCGTTTAAATATACCTGTAAGCGAACGACTCCTTTGAACGATTCTTGCTTGTCAAAGTGCTGTTTCGCCGTTCATTAATCATCCGTTGCGCGAAGCGCATGCTCATCTTTCACCATGTCACTTCCTTTTTTAGACCATCGTGAACGCTGACAAGCCACGGCGCCGTGACCGTATCCACAGCGTATAACTAAAGTTCCCTATTTCTGCATGGGCTGCAGATCGCGTTATTGCACGGATTCTTCTTTCTTTCTTCTATCTTCTTTTAGTTGTTTTCTAATTATTTTGTTTTGATTTTGGTCCAAGACTTGGAGGATATTTATAAATTATAAAAATTGGCATCAGTATGTGTTTCAGTGATCTCCGTTAAAAGCAGATAAAGGGCTTGCAACATTAATTATACAAAAAAACATCTCTATTTTCAAAACTTTTAGTGTATTCATCGTTTTTTTAAATAAAGATCCAACTCCCAAAATGAAATAAAAAAAACCCTTACAACCTGCGAATCAAACAATTAAAAACACTATACTCTGTCCAACGAAAGAAAAAATGGGCGCGTCGAGTTAAATTTCCAGTTTCAATTGTTAAACATTGTTAATTTTACTTAGCAACAATGTCTAACAATTGAAATCGGAAATTGGACGAAGTATTGTGTGAGTGTATTATTGCTGGTTGTTGTTGTTGGTTTTTATATTGTGGTAGATGGTGTTATTGGTATCAGATTGAATTTAAACATGTTATGATGTTCTGATTGAATTTGGTCATTTAAGAAGTCGGTTTTATCTGTAAGTATTGCTTTTTGTATGGATAGGTTTTCGAAGATATTTATTTTGTTCAGATTGTTTATGATCATTTTGGGAGACAGTATTTCCTCTAATTTTCCAAAATCGTGTTTTTTATGAAGGATGTGTTCTGCATAAAATTATATAGTTTTTATTCATATTCATGGTGCATAAAAATATATATGCTGCAAGATGTTATTTGTAAAACATATCTGGGAGATGACAGATAAGTGATAGAACGCATAAGAACATTTTTGGAATTTTAGTCTGTTTATCTGCTTATCTGTTTGTACGTACTTTCTCAATAGATGGCGCTATGAGTATTTTAAATCTAAAGCTCTATATATACAAGTATGGACACCTGAAGCCATTTTCGCCATTTTTGGCCTTTTCGTAGGCACAACTGCTTATAAAAATTCTCGAAAATCACTCGTTTTTTATGCAATTTAACGCTCATCGTACGTATACATAAATTACATAAAAAACGAGTGATTTTCGAATTTTAGTAAGCAGTCTATAGTGACTGAATCTACGAAAAGGCCAAAAATGGCGTCAGTTGTCCATACTTGTATATATAGAGCTTTATTTAAATCGCGCTTCGGTCCCACACAACAAAAAAGCTACCAGAACTATGTATTATTGCAAGAACGAGATTATCGTTAGGACGTTTGCCGGGCTAAACGGAGTTCAAATTAAATCGTTGTAAGTAGAATAAAAACTTGTGAGTGTGTTACATGCTTTATTTATGTCTAATAATGTACGACTGAGTTCACATAAAATGTAATAAAATCAATGACGTATATTAAAGATAAAATCCGAAACCTGTCGCCATACTTCAAGCCAATTGGGAAGCTTCGCCTCTCAGAACCGCCATGGCCGAAAGTAAGTGAAGATGATGCAAAGCACATGGCTAAAGATACATATTGATTTAGACACATGAGGGTAGCTGATTAATAATTCTTTCGCACGCCGATCACGCAGTCATAAGTTTATCTTTTCGTTAACTTTGTATTTTAAATATTTTATTATACAAGCAATGGTTGGAGCCAGATACTGTGGACGATATTCAATAAAGACGACAGGAAACCACTGATCCACATAA
>JAHWFO010074004.1:50587-67240 GCA_023313115.1 Rhysida immarginata
ATTAATAACTTTATTTAATTCTTCTCTATATTAGATTTTATTAAACTTTGGATAAATCTTAAATTCTGGATCTGAATATTCTAATTCTGGTTAATTAATCCTCAAAACCTTACAGCATTGTACGGAAATCTTTGCCTAGACGTTAAGATCAAAGGTTCCGACGCCACGGTCATTTCTACCTATATTCCGTTAGTTGATGCTCATTCTACATCGTTTTATGCTCATTCTACATCATTCTACAACGCATGTTTTACCGCCCCATAGGTATATCACAAATTATTATCGGAAATTACATTTATGTACAGTCGGGTGCATAAAGGTTTTTACCTAGGTCAAAATTGTTCGGCTTCATTACAATACTTCAAACCAATGAGATTACTTTTTCCAGGTGTCTAGTCGAACACGCTTACTAAGGAACGATTCCATTAAGTTTTTGCTTAGCATCGAGGGTAGGCAAGTTTTACGTCACGTGCTCAACTATGTTACCAAAAAGATTATTTTGGCTGTTCTGATGAAAATTTTTGTTTTAGTAATAATCAAACTACTCTATTTGGTTAATGATGTAGCATAAATAGTACATACTATCGATATAATTATATACGTGATCAAGAGATAAGCTGATGCAGCTCTCGTTTTAGTGTGATGCAGAAGAGATTTACAGGTGTTTTATTTAGTTCAAACTGAATAAAACAAACTGAAAAGTTAAATAGAGAAAGTAGCAATTCTCTAAAGATTAGAACATACACGAATCCTTTAATTTGTTAGCATTCCTATTTAATGAAATAAGCGTTAATTGTTTAAGCGTTCTGCGTAAGGGTAAATTCTTTTTTCATAAACTAATGCCAACGCTTTTCTATGTAAGCATGTACCATTGAAGGAATGATTAGCTATTGTTAAAATTTGCCTACCACAAAATAAGTATTGATAATATAAGGCGTAAGTAATTACATACCATATCTTAGCATTGAAAGTTTCCTATGATTTCATAATGGTATCATTAAAACACGAATCATTAAACCAATTTCGATTATCATTAATTTTACGTTATATTCTTGATCTAAGGAGTTTAAATGATTAATTTTAAATTTAAATGTGGTCAGTCTCCTTTTAATGGGGAAAATCGTAAAATTAATAAAAACAAAAAAATAAATAATAAATAAAGTCACCTATCTTGAAAAACGATGAAGAAACTTGTGAGATGGAGGAAAACTCAAAGGATGTAGTCTATTGAAGATAAAGTTGATAGTGGAAAACGATAATCTTGAAGGAAGTGTTGGTTTTGAAATACAGATAAAATTTTGAAGAGGGTGATCCAAATATTTGGGATAAAAAACGTTTTCGAGAATATTTCTCATCATCAGGAGGATAAAATATTTTTGAATGGTGGAAACAGTTGAAATAAGAATTTAACAACTGATATAAAGATGATGAAGCTAAGTTAGTTCTAATTGTTGGTTATGATTGTTGGCTATTGTGTACTAGGGTAATTCTTGTTTAAAAGTAGCGTCCATTTATTGTTTATCTCTATTGATGGCTTGGCTAAATTTTTGTTATTTGTAATGATATTTATTGTTTCTTTAATTAATCTTTTTTATAATTTTCTTCTTTTCCAATGTTTTTTGTGTTATTCCAATCTGGTGTGTGGTTTTCTTTGATACAATGATTTACTAAATGGTTGTTTTTGTCTTTGTGGCGAAGTGCTCTTTCATGTTCTTTTAATCTTATTTCTAATTGTCGTTTAGTTTGACCTGTGTAGATATGTTCACAATTTTTACACGGTATTTGATAAATTATATTTCTAGTGTTCCATTTTTCTTTATTATTTTGACATATTTCTTTGAAATTGATATTTGTGCTATTATTTTGATTGATTGTTGTTTTTAGGTTGGTGGTGGTTATTGTTTTTGGTATGATTTTTATGTTTAGTATTTGTTCTTATATTTTTTTCTGTTTGTGGAAAATTTTATTATTGTATTGTATTGAATATCTTTTTTGTTGTTCTTGTAGAATTGGTATAGTTTTTGTTGTATTGTTTGTAAACGCATCTATTAAAATTTTGTCTATTAAAGTTATTGGATATTTGTTTTTTATTAGGTTCAGTTTAAGTTTTTTTAAATTTGTAGGAATATATTTCGGGGATGAAAGATTTTTTATTCTTTGTAAATATTGTTTAATAGTGTTAATTTTTTGGTGTGTGGGTTGTTGTGAAAAGTACTGTGGTATGTTGTTACCTTTTGTTGGTTTTTCATATATCTCAAAATCTAGATTATTTTCATTTTTTATAATGTTTATACAGGGTTCGCGCTTACTCGCAATTTACGCGTCAAATGGACATTTTTGCTAAAAATTGACTCGTGATTTTTTGACCAGCGAGTCAAAATTGACTTGTTAAATTTTGGATATCATCGAGCCATATCTTTCTCACCACATTTTAACCTCACGTCATTTTGTCACTTGCGGTCTTGTTTAAATTTCTAATTAACTGCAGCAGTAACTATAGAAATTGTGGGTGCATGTAAAAATATAGAGGTTAAAAAGTATCTAAATTTTGACTCGCATATTCTGATATATGACTCGCAGTTTTCAGGCTTGGGAGTCAAATTGACTCGTAGATATTTTGGCCTAGCGCGAACCCTGGTTTATATCTAAAAATGTGATACGGTTGTTGGTCATGTTGTTGTGTGGAAATTTTAAAGGATATCGTTCATCTAATAGGTGTATTAATATTTCTATTGGTTTGTTTGTTATGACTAGGATGTCATCTACATATCTCATCCATATTTTTGTGTGTTGTTTGTGGTGCGATTTGTTTAGTAAATTGTGCTCCAAGTTATTTAAATAGATATTGGAAAGAATTGGTGACAATGGGCTACCCATGGGTAAGCCTTCAATTTGTGAATAAATTTTTTCATTGAATTTTAATTGATTGTTGGTGAAACATAGATTTATGGATTGTATGATTTTTAGTACTTTCGTGTAAGGTAATTTTGTTTTTAATTGATTTTTTATGATGTTGAGAGTTGGTATGATTGGGATGTTATCATACATAGCTGTTATATCTATAGTGTAAATTTTGTCTTTATTCTCTAATTTTAGTTTTTCTAATGTTTGTTTGGCTAGTGTTGAGTTTTTTATTGTGTAATTAAATTCAAAAATTTTTTTTAAATAATTCTTCAGAAATTTTGCTAGTTTGTAAGTTGGTGATTTTTTCGTGGAGGTTATGATTCTTATGGGATATCCTTCTTTGTGTATTTTTATTACTCCATAAATTGAATTTGGTGATGTTTCTACTGGAATTATTTGTTTTTGTTGTTCTTCATTAATTATATTTTCTTTTTTTAATTCATTTATTTTTAATAACATTTTTTTGGAATTGTATTGTTTGATCTTTATTTTCTAATTTGAAAATTTTACTTTCTTTTATGAAAGTTTCTATGCTAATAATGTAATCTTTTTTCTTTTGTATGACCATTATTTTACCCTTGCCTGCTTTTGTTGTAATTAGATCTTTATCTTCGAAATAAGTTTTAAATTTTTTTATTTCCTTATTGCCAATATAGATTTTCTTTATTATTCCTTATTATAATGGTTATGTTCTGATTGATTATTTGTTCTTTATTATTTATTTCTTCTTTTTGTAATATATATTCTATGTTGGTTATCATGTCTGTTAGGTTTATTGGGGCATTATATGCAAATTTCGGTCCTAGATCTAAAATGTTCATCCATTTTCTGGGATATCTTCATTAGTTAAATTGATGAAGTTTGGTAGGTTATTAGGAACTGATTTCTTAAGTTATTAGTGACTGGTTGATCATTTTGAGTCGTTGGTTGTTGTATTCTATGGTTATTTTCGAAATTATTGGTAATAAGCCAATTCCATCTTTTGGATAATCTATTTTTATTGTAATGAGTTGTGTTGTCAATTAGTTTGTTTGTGTGGTATCTAAGTGAATTGTAATCTTCTCTTGTCATAGTTTGTCTGAAATTTATGATCAGATTCAATTTTTGTTTATTTAAATTCGATATATTAGTATAGTTTTCTTTGGTTATTCGATAAAGAGTTTTCATTTCTTATTCTTTTTTTATGTCATAGGCTATTCTGTTGATGGTCATATTTTTATTCTTAGAGATTTTGGTATAATATGATGTTCTAGACATTTTTTAAGAAATATGTTTTTTTCTTTGGTTTTGCTTATTATTGTTTCAATTTTGTGGTAATTTCTTAGTTGTGGATCATCCCCTTCAAAATTTCATCTGTATTTCAAAACCAACACTTCCTTCAAGATTATCGTTTTCCACTATCAACATTATCTTTATTTGCTTTTCCGCATGAAAGTGAATGTGAGTATGGTAATTTACATTAATTTTATGATTTGCATGCTTTACATGGTGGAAATATCAACATTCAGTTTTCCTTGTGCACTGTGACTGTGGGTGATTGGTTGGTCCGATTTGGATGATTTTTTTGTTTTGTTTTTTTATGCTGAACAAGTGTGCAATTGTTTTTTTTTCTCTATCCCTTACGGTTTTTGAGATAAATTTTGAATGTGTCCTAATTTGCATATTTGGGATGATGAAAAGTGCACCATGGGATAGGCCACCCACAACTTCCTATTCATTGGATTCATCAAAATTGACATATCTACTTCAGTTTAAAAAATAAAATGGGGATTCAGACTTTTGTATTCACCCTGTATAATTAATTTTATGTGATATACACTCATGTCACTTCATTCCAAGTTGTTTGATATATTACATGCCAAATCTGAGCTTCAAACGTTTACACGGAACCATAATGGTTCCATGAAATCACATACCATTGAACCTATTTCGACTATCATTAATTTTACGTTAATATTCAACCATGACACGTTATTCCAAGCTGCTTGATATAATACATGCCATATCTTAGCATTGAAAATTTCCAGTGGACCATAATGGTCCCACTAAACCACATATCCATGAACTAGTTCTGACTGATATTGACTATCAAAGAAAGACCATCACCTGTCTCACTTAATTCACAAGCCTTTTCTCTGCTTTAGTTATGGAATGCCAAAGAGAGAACAGCGTTTGGCAGTGCACAGGCTGGAATTGTATAGTGAAAAAACGTGGTTCCGTATATTATTTGACCTTTAATACCGAATTTTTCCATTGACGAAGCTATTGTTAAAATTTGCCTAACACAAAAGAACTATTGATAATATAAGGCGTAAGTAGTTACATGCCATATCTTGCTGTGAAAGTTCCAATAGTTTCATAATGGTTTCATTAAAACACGAATCATGGAACCAATTTCAATTATCATTAATTTTACGTTATATTCATTCATGACACATCATTCCAAGTCCTTTGATATATTACATGCAATATTTTAGCATTGTAAGTTCTAATGAAGCATTATGGTTCCACGAAACCAGGTGCCTTTGAACCAATTTCAAGTATCATTAATTTTACGTTTTGTTCATTCATGGCACGTCATTCCAAGTCGTTTGATATATTACATGCCATATTTTAGCATTGAAAGTTCCAATGAACCGTAATGGGTGCACGAAAAGCAAGTGCCTTTGATCCAATTTCGACTATCAATAATTTTACGTTATATTCATTTATGGCACATCATTCCAAGACGTTTGATATATTACATGCCATATTTTAGCATTGAAAATTCCAATGAACCATAATAAGTCCATGAAAAGCAGTTGCCTTTGAACCGATTTCGACTATCACTAATTTTACTTTATAATCATTCATGGCACATCATTTCAAGCTGATTGATATAATACAAGGTATATCTTAGCATCGATAGTTTCCAGTGGACTTTAATGGTTCCACTAAACCACATACCCTTGAACCAGTGCTGACTGATATTGACCATCAAGGAAATGCATCACGTGTCTTCACTTAATTCACAAGCATTTTCTTTGCTTTAGCTATAAAATGCCAAAGAGAGAATAGCATTTGGCAGCGCACAGGCCATTTGTACATAGAATTGTTTTGTGAAAAACCTGGTCCCCTATATTGTTTGTGACCTTTTGAACCGTAAGTAGTTCACCGATTTTTTCCATCAATGAACTCGGAATAGCGGAAACAGAAGTCCTAAATTCGGAAGCGTTCAACAGTCAGACAGACAGACAGACGGCTAGACTGACGGACGAACGCACATTGTGAAAACATAAGTACCTATCGGTCCTAATAATCAGATCTTATATATCTCATTATGCACAAAGTATAAGAAATGAGTTAATATATAAAATCAAAATAGCTTTAAACTAAATTTCTCTGAAAGTATTAAACTGAGACATAAAGTGTCAGTGAATTAAATGATCAGTTTTTAAAGTCTTTCTAACGATATATCATTTAAAATAACATTTTCAGTTTTTCAGTATTCATAAGGAAACCTCAAAAAATGATTAAGGATTTTCTTTCTGCAAATCTTCAGTTTATTTAGTTCAAAAGAATGTTTGAATATTGTCTCATTACAACAATCCCTGGCTTCTGTTGGATTGTGGTAACTTTATTTGTTGGCTTCAGATGCGCATGCGCAGAAGTGTCAATTTTGATCTTACAAAAAATGCTTTGCGTTTTAATATCTCTTCTTTATACATAAAAATTCAGGCTCAGATTTCATTCATTACGAAATCTCCAGAACTATGACGCCTACAAACTTGAAATTCGGCAGATATATTTCACTCGGCTTCTAGGTGATAGAGGGATAAAATCTAAGCAACATTTACCTCTTTCATTTTTTTCTCTAGTGCATTGTTTTTGAGATAAAAAAGCTGAAATCCTGCAGGAAACAGTTGTTTGGAATCTGCGGAGACACTTACAGATAGTGGTATACGAGACACCAGTGGGATCCGATGAAGAGCTGGTAGCCGGAATCGCCATAGCTGCGGACCAGATTCGCGAAGAACCAGGAATTTTGAACTTTTTACTTCAGTCCATGCGGCGACGTTGTGAAGCCTGCATTCATGCCAGAGGGAGTGAATTAGAACACTTAATATTGATGAAAATAGGAAAGAAAATTCCACAGCCTGGGTTCGAACCAGGAACCTTCTGCTCACCGTGCAGACGCGCCAAAATTATAAAGAAAATATATAAAACAAAATGGGTTTTTTTGCGTTTTGAAATCAGGAAGTTATGTTCCCCATCGTGTATATCAACAACTTGGAATGATGTGTCATGAATGATGTGTAAAGTTAATGATAATCGAAATTGGATCGAAGGCACCTGGTTTAATGGAACCGTTATGGTTCATTGGAACTTTCAATTCTAAAATATTGCATGTACTATATCAAACAACTTGATTGGTTATTTTATTAGGTTTGTTTGGTTTGTTTGGTATTAACGTCCTTTTCAACTGCTATGGTCATGTCAAACTTGAAATGATGTCTAAAGATGAATACAACGTAAAATTAATGGTCATTCAAATTTGTTCAAAAGTACGTGGTTTTATGGTATCATTGTGGTCCATTAGAAACTTTCAATGTTAACATAGGGCAGTCTAAAAGTATGGTTTCGCGAATGGTTTAGTTTAGCCTTATTATTATTTTTTTTTAAATAATAAATATCAAATTAACTCAAATCATTGTTGATGTTCATTTGAAAGAATTTTAATTGTTGTGTCGTTGATGTTCATTTAGAAAACCGTATAACAAATACTCTGCAGCTTTTGAAATTCAACGAACTGATTTCAGCGGTACTTGGTTATGTCATTTCTTAATGGTTTAATAATCCTAAACGTTTTTCATGTGCTCATTTTGGCTGTGTATTAACTTTCAGATGAATCAAAATTTCTTCGAATTTGAGCTAGAGCAACGAAAAAAGCTTTCAATTTAAATATAAAAATTTCATGTTGAAAATTCAAAAAGATTTCTTTTAAAAAGCTCCCAATGCATAGCGTCTCCAAATACGGCCCTTTAATAGAACCTAAAACATGTATTTTTTGTATATAAATTTCGAGCTTTATAAATGTGTTCTTTTTCTGATTATTCACAATCAGAATTGCAATATTTCATAAAAAACAGCCCGAGCAACGCCGGGTAAAAAGCTATTTTAATTATAAATTTTATATTGTATACTTCAATGATATTGTGAATCAGAACAATGTGAATCATATCAAAATCGTAAGCAGTAAAAGTGTAAATAAAACTGCATTATTATAAGTATTAGCGTTGCCAATTTGCATTTTTTTTTCATGCGCTTGTCCTTTGTTGGACTTTATTAATAAAAATTGAACAATGCAGAAAACAATGAAAACATGAAGAAGCACTTAAAAAAAATGCGAAATTGGCAACACTGGTAAGTATGATACATAAATGGTATAATTTCTTTCTTGGTGGCTCGTACGCACACTACACAATTGTGGGATTTCTTTTTTGGCAAGTAGATTCTCTTTCGGTAGAAGAATAATATATTTCAAAATTGTTAAAATCGGTGTAAACCAGTATCGACTCCACTCGCTTGCGGACTCAATCTCATTCACTCTACGACAGATGAAACTATGAAAGCTGCGGATTTACCTTATAGAGAGTGGGTCGGCGCATTATTGTATCTAGCCGTCGGGACGCAACCAGACATTGCCTTTGCCGAAGTGTCTTGAGCCAGTTTAATGAAAAGCATGATAACACTCATTGGACTGTGCGGAAAAGGATCCTGCGTTACATAAAAGGAACCATTCATTATGGAATCACCTATAAACGCACAGGTAGAAATTTAAAAGGTTTCGTCGATGCAGACTGGGCCAATTGCCTCATCGACCGCAAATCCTATACCGGATACGCCTTCGTGCTGGGCAACGCAGCTACCTGTTGGGAGTCTCGAAAACAAAGTGTTGTAGCCCTCTCGACTACGGAGGCTGAGTATTTGGGACTGTCAGCCGTTGCCAAAGAAGCGATGTATTTAATCCGTTTTCTGAAGGAGCTTGGTTTCGACCACATTGCTACAGCTGAAGTTTATAACGACAACCAAGGAGCTATCAAATTGGCAAATAACCCAATCTATCATTCACGAATGAAGCTTATAGATATTCGGCATCATTTCATCCGACAAGCTCTCATTGAAGAACCAATCACATTAACTTACCTTGACACAGACTCAATAATTTTTGCCGATGTGCTCACCAAAGCGCTGACTAAACGCAAACATATGTTTTGCAGCATTTGGGGATTATCCCATCCGAATAATGAAGAGACTGTCTTCAACTAAAGGAGAGTGTTGGATATAAATAGCATCGACCGCTCTTCCTTATTATTGATCAAATGGCGTTGCATCTTCTTATATATGTAAACTTTCACAACTGTTTTTGTATAATCTTTATATATAAAAATTCAGGCTCAGAGTGCGTCTGTAAATATTCTAAAAACTTTTGAACCACTTATCCGATTGAGCTAATATTTGCAACATATATTCCTTAGGTCCAGAGTAAGGTTCACATGTCCTTAAAGTAGGGAGGAAGGGGTAAAAATCATATATCTTGGTTTATGTTTGTTTGTTTACTCAAGAGATGGCGCCAGAATTTGTTTATCTTTTCCTTGAAACCGAAACTGGACTAACGAAAAAAAAATTCCGTTTTGGTTAGTATTCTTTGCACATTTCAAGGGAGGAAACGCAAGTTTTTTGCTGTCTTGCTTCTGCGCAGTTACTCCAGTTGCAGTTTCAATGGAAAGGTCTATATAAAAATTCAGAAGGTGCGTCTGTAAATGTTCTCAAAACTTTTGAACCACTTATCCTTTTGAGCTCATACCTGCACCAGATGTTCGTTAGGTTCAGGGTCAGGTTTACATGTGCCGAGTGTTAGGTTGGCCCAAAGGGGAAAGGGTAAAAATATTATTTTGCTTGATCTGTCTGTCTGACATGAGCCTACGATATGCGGGGACCAACAATGGTCGAGGTCAAAAATGCTAACACCGAGTTGAGTTAGTGAAGAAAGCCATTGTTGCTACGACAGTCAACATTACGTTAACAATCGAGCATTAATCATTGCTTCAATAACCCAACTCGGTAATTGCATTTTTAACCGCGCCCAATGTATGTCATGTCCTATAATGCAGAGTAAAGTTTCTGCAACAATGGGCCATAAAAAATTACTTTGACAATGGTCGACTAATGATGATGTAACAGTGTATGACGTTTCCGTTATCAGGCCTTCTGGCTAGATGGGGTTGCTCTGATGCCCGTAAATGTGGCTTCGATCACGGCCGAGGACGAAGAGGATTTTTGCAGGGGGAAAATACTATTATATAAATGAAAGACCGAAAAATAAATACACTCACTCATTCAATCATTCATTACGAAATCTCCAGAACTATGAAGCCTACAAACTTGAAATTCGGCAGATATATTTCACTCGGCTTCTAGGTGATAGAGGGATAAAATCTAAGCAACATTTACCTCTTTCATTTTTTTCTCTAGGGCATTGTTTTTAAGATAAAAAAGCTGAAATCCTGCCTGCAGGAAACAGTTGTTTGGAATCTGCGGAGATACTTAAAGATATTAGTATATGAGACACCAGTGGGATCAGATGAAGAGCTGGTAGCCGGAATCGCCATAGCTGCGGACCAGATTCGCGAAGAACCAGGAATTTTGAACTTTTTACTTCAGCCCATGCGGCGACGTTGTGAAGCCTGCATTCATGCCAGAGGGAATGAATTAGAACACTTATTTTTGATGAAAACAGAAAAGAAAATTTCACAGCCTGGGTTCGAACCAGGAACCTTCTGCTCACCGTGCAGACGCGCCAACCAATTGCGCCACTGTGGACATGGAAGCATTAACGCTATTAACATGTCCTTAGGGCTGGTTGGAGCAGTACCCAGTGCGTAGATTTTTATTTATTTTATAAAAATTTTGTATTACGAAAAATTCTAATAAAAAGCAATACATTAGAAGCGTCATATACTATTTTATGTTTGTGCAAAATTTTAACACTCTTTAGTAACAAAAAAGTTATCGATTTTTGGTCCGAACTTTCCTACTGCGTGTAATCTTTCTGCATATTGGAACTTTTAAAGTTTTGAACCCAATTTTATCAATGAAGACAAAGAGATAGAGACTGGGTCTTGAAGACATCCCTATTCTACTTTTTGAAGGTCTTTAAGAATCCGAAATCAAATTTCAGAAATTAAAAATTTTTAGTTCACAAGCAAAGTCTTAGAGACAGCAGTCCTATGGAGGCAGAGTCTGTGAGTATTTATTGAAAAATATTGTATTTTTGAAATTCTGACTTCGGATTCTTAAACACATGAAAAATTAGAATAGGAATGTTTGTAAGAAACACTCCCTATCTCTTTGCCTTCATCGATAAAATTGGGTTCAAAACTTGAAAAATTCTTCACTTTCAGGGCCTCTATCTCCTAAACGGTTGGATCAATTGAAAAAAGACCAAGAATAAAACATTTCTTGAAAACTGTGCACAATCTGAATATAAGTCTAAAAATTGGGGTTACTATTTAAGATTTCATAATACCCCCCCCACCAACTGATGAATTTCCCCCACGAAATAACTCACTATTGATTATGGACATTTTTTCGTACAATGCTTAATTTCCGAGATATCTGCCATGTTGCCATACTTTTTGACAACCTGTATATCAAACAATTTGGAATGACGCGTCATGAATGAATGTAAATTAAAATTATTGATAGTCTAAATTGAGTCAAAAACACCTGGGATTTTGTGGAACCATTGTGGTTCACTGAAATATTCTATGCTAATATGTGGCTTTTAATATATCAAAACACTTCGAATGAGGCGTCATGAATTTATCTATCGTAATGGTAATCCAAATTGGTTCAATTCTACGTGGTTTAATGGTATCATTATGGTTCATTGGAAGTTTCAATGCTAAGATATGACATGTTATATATCAAACGACTTGGAATGACGTGTCATAAATGAATATAACGTAAAATTAATGATAGTTGAAATTGTTTTAATGGTACCTGGTTTAGTGGAACCATTATGGTTAATTGGAGCATTCATTGCTAAAATATTGCATGTAATAAATCAAACACCTTGGAATGATGTGTTATAAATTAATATAACGCAAAATTCTTGATGGTTAAAATTGGTTCAAAGGCACCTGGTGCATGTAATACAGGGTGGGGCAGTGTAACTTCTTTTTTTTAAAGTTGCGCAATTCAGGCTGTAGCGGCTGCAGCAGGACAAGAGTGTTCTCATTCCACAGGCGTAGTTCTAAAGTTTTGTTCTCTTCCCGTTCAGTCACCATGATGCGTCGGAACAGTGAAGTGCGAGCGTTTGCTGTCTAGGTCTGTTTTTCGAACGGTTCATCTGTGATGGCACCCAGCGCGCCTTACGACGGTGGTCGCAGTACACCCCGTTGGGCCGTGTTCCGGACCGAAAATCAGTTGTTACATGGTTCAATACGTTCAGACAAACATCGAGTACGACAAGCAGAAGATCTGAATTCCCTCGGCCAATCTGATCACGTGTGAACATTGAGGCAGGGAGAGCTTCAATCTTGCGATCCCCACGGCATTCTGCGCGCAAACATACGTTTGCCCTTGGACTTTCCGATCGTTCAATGAAGCGAATTCTTCACGATGACCTTCATTGCCATCGTTACAAGCTGGCGATTGTGCAGGAACTCTCCGAATGCGACTTCAATTTCTGGGGGAAATCATGTGAGGTACTTCTCAAAAATATTCCTGAGGACATAATTGTTTTTTTTCAGTGATGAAGCCCATTTTAACTTAACTGAATGAGTCTACAAACAGAACATGCGCTACTGGACCGACAACAACCCTCGAGAATTGCATCAAACGCCTTTGCATTTATCTAAAGTCACAGTGGTGTGTGTGATTTCCTCAGCTGGGGTTAATGGTCTATGTTTGTCGAAGAAAATGAGGTAACAGTGACAGTGAATTCAGACCAGTATGTGAACATGTTGGAGGAAAGTTTTTCCACGACTTCATGGATTGAACTTAGGGGTCATTGCGTTCCAACATGACGTAGCAACGGCTTACACTTCAAAGGCAACAATGGCTCTTATGATGGAACACTTCCCGGAGTACCTCATCTCATTAAGGGGCGATTTGGAATGGCCAACCCGCTCCCCTTATTTGACCCCTTGCGGTTTTTATGTTGTTTTTTTTTTGAAATGCCGCGGTTATGTTAACCGACCAAGGACCCTGCAAGACTTGAAAGCCAACAACCAGGCAGAAATTGCCGAATACCCCATGCAATGAGCAACGCCAGAAATCGGCTTATTCAGTGTACGGACCAGGGAGAGCGTCATCTACCTCATATGATTTTCATGACTGTCCAAAACAAAACTTTAAATACGTACCAAAATTATAAAGAAAATATATAAAACAAAATGGGTTTTATTGCGTTTTGAAATCAGGAATTTATGTTCCCCACCGTGTATATCAACAACTTGGAATGATGTGTCATGAATGATGTGTAAAGTTAATGATAGTCGAAATTGGATCAAAGGCACCTGGTTTAGTGGAACCATTATGGTTCATTGGAACTTTCAATTCTAAAATATTGCATGTACTTTATCAAACAACTTGATTGGTTATTTGATTTGGTTTGTTTGGTTTGTTTGGTATAAACGTCCTTTTCAACTGCTATGATCATTTCAAACTTGAAATGATGTGTAAAGATGAATACAACGTAAAATTATTGGTCATTCAAATCTGTTCAAAAGTAGGTAGTTTTATGAATTCATTGTGGTCCATTGGAAACTTTTAATCCTAAGATACGGCATTTAATATATGAAACAACTTGGAATGATGCGGAATGAATGACTACAATCTTAAATTAATGAGAGTAGAAATTGGTTCCAAAGCACCTGGTTTAGTGGAAACATTTTGGTTTAATGGAACTCTCAATTCTAAGATATGGAATGTAATATATCAAACAATTTGGAATGACGTGTGATGAATGAATATAACGTCAAATTATTGATAGTCGAAATAGGATCAAAGGCACCTGGTTAGGTGAACAATTTTGGCTCGTTGGAACTTTCAATGCTAAAATATGGCATGCAATATATCCAATAACTTGGTATGATGTGTCATGAATGAATAAAACTTTAAGTTATCGATAGTGAAGTTAGGATTAAAGACACCTGGTTTAGTGGAACCATTATGGTTCATTGGAACTTTGAATTCTAAAATATGGCATGCTATATATCAAACAACTTAGAATGATGTTTAATAATGATTACAACATAAAGTTAATGATAGTTCAAATTTGTTCAAAGGTACGTGTTTTAATGGTATCATTATGGTCCATTAGAAACTTTCAATGTTAACATAGGGCAGTCTAAAAGTATAGTTTCGCAAATGGTTTAGTTTAGCCTTTCGGTATTTGGTTATTTCATTTCTTAATGGTTTCACTCCTAAACGTTTTTCATGTGCTCATTTTGGCTGTGTATTAACTTTCAGATGAATCAAAATTTCTTCGAATTTGAGCTCGAGCAACGAAAAAAGCTTTCAATTTAAATATAAAAATTTAATGTTGAAAATTCAAAAAGATTTCTTTTAAAAAGCTCCCATTGCATAGCGTCTCCAAATACGGCCCTTTAGTAGAACCTAAAACATGTATTTTTTCTATATAAATTCTGAGCTTTTTAAATGGGTTCTTTTTCTGATTATTCACATACAGAAATTGCAATATATCATAAAAAACAGCCCGAGCAACGCCGGGTAAAAAGCTAGTATAAATATAAAATTGAGAAGAAAAATTAGCAGAAAAGTAAACAAGAAAATAAATTTCATGAGCTAAACTCAATAAATATTGTAGGGCAATTTACATAACCAAAATCAAAACCTAATTAAAAATTAAACTCGTCTTTGCTGAATCGATAACTTCATTGCTGAACAAGATAACATTAAGAAATAAATTATTCATATTCTAAGTTTAACATGAATTTCTACTTTTGCGAATTTTTCCTATAGTACTTTCAGCAAATGGCTTTTAAAGGTACAATATGCAATAACAAATTTCCAGGAGAGCTGAACGTTCTCTGCATTCAAAGTAAGCATTTCCTTCTATAAACTTTTAAGATAGTTCGAATAGGGCAAATGAAAGTATTTTCGTGATATAGCTAATTCCGTAATACTATTTCCAATCTATATTATCACAAAATCTACCTGCAAAATGCGTTTTATTGCCGACCAGTTTAAGATACGAAAATAGAACAAGATTTTAAAATACCAGGGTTGGTTGAAAAGTAATGGCTCCATGGTTGTAACTTTTTTATTGTTAACCGATTTTAAAAATTCTAATTGTAACTGATACTTACATTTGTCCTCTATGTAATGCACTACTCACACTTCGACATAGTCCCCATCCCTTTCCACGCATTGCGCCAACGGGGCTTTTTTCGACACGAGGATTGAATGGCATCTTTCTCCTCATCGTCAGAACGCAACTCATGTCCCTTAAGGTGCTCTTCTTCTATGGGAAGTGGTGAAAGTCGCAAGATGCAGAGCCTTTCATCTTATAACTAAAGTTTTCCACGTTTGAACTGTAGGCGCTGCAACGCCTCTGGTGTGTGACGATCATTTGCGTGCTGGCGTTAACGAGCTGCAAAAGAGAGTCCAAAGCTGCCATTCAAATTCTTCTCCGATGGGTTCACCCGATTATTCACGCGTTGGCGCAATGCGTGGAAAGAGATGGGGACTATACCGAAAAGTGAATAGTGGATAAATGTAAGTATCATATAATAAAAGAATTTTGAAAATTGGTTAACAAATACAAAAATTAAGCCATAGAGACATTACGTTTCTACCAACCCTCGTAGAACGAACATTTATACGGTAAATGATGTACACTTGGTATGAAATTTTAGCTAATATTCTACTTTATTTACTCATATTAGGTTTAGAATAAACCATTAAGGAATGACATAACCAAGCACCGAAAGGTTAAACTAAACCATTCGCGGAACTATATTTTTAAACCGCCCTATGTTAACATTGGAAGTTTCTAATGGACCATTATGATACCATTAAACCCTGTACCTTTGAAATAATTTTAAATATCTTTAATTTACGTTATATTCATTCATGACACATCATTCCAAGTTGTTTGATATATTACATGCAATATTTTAGCATTGAATGTCCCAATGAACCATAATGGTTCCACTAAACCAGGTACCTTGAAACCAATTTCGACTATCGTTAATTTTACGTTACATTCATTCTTGACACATCATTCCAAGTTGTTTGATATATTACATGCCATATTTTAGCAGTGAAAGTTCCAATGAACCATAATGGTTCCACTAAACCAGAATGGTTCCACTAAACCAGGTTCCTTGAAACCAATTTGGACTATCATTACTTTTACGTGATATTCATTTATGATACATCATCACAATTTGTTTGATATATTACATGCCATATCTTATCATTGAAAATTTTTGAAGGTGTCATAAAAGTACCATTAGTGCACGTGCCAATGTTTCAATTGCAACAATTTTCAAAATGGTTCATTTCCTGAACCATATTTATTGGCCGAAATAGTAATTTATATTCGCTTGTATCTCGGCATTAAGATTTGTTTGACATATTACTTAATCTATCTGTCCATTGAAAATTGCTAGGTGGGGTCGTGATAGTACCATTTGTGGACGTGCTAATGAACCGATTTAGATAAAATTTATG
>JAHWFO010074004.1:67250-142700 GCA_023313115.1 Rhysida immarginata
TACCATATTCATCGACGGACGAAAATAGTAATGAATAACCGCATCTATCTCGTCATTACGATTTGTTTGATATATTACTCAATATTTCTTCCCATTGAAAATTGCTGGGCGGGAAAATAGAGGTACCATTTGTGCACGTGCCAATGAACCGATTTAGATAATATTTGTAACTACTTCGTGCCATGAACCATATTCATCGACTGACGAAAACAGATTTTGAAAATCTTTCATAACCTCGGAGGAGTTTGAGTTACAGACAGACAGACAGACAGACACGTTTCCCCACACTGAAAGCATAAAGCACCTTTCGGTACTTAATAAAGCGATCTATATAGGAACCGTAGTCGCTTACGTTCTGCTACTATTTTCGAAACATTTCGCTTTGAATAAAAGCATCCCCCATTTATTTAGCGCTTAATATTTGAACTAGGAAACTATTTTAATGTAGTATATATGAATGAATTTGTTCCTAACGTTGTTTACTATCAGGCATATGTTTATAGTTTTTTTATCGCCTATAACGAAATTACCATACTTAATAATTTTAACTGCGCTTTCAGATCATGTATGAAGAAGAATTGAAAATATTATCGACAATAGGACCTATTTAATCTATATATTATATTGTAATCTGAAATATATATAATATCTCAGTCTCCAATAAACACCCTTCACAGGACACTATACGTGTTTTTTAATGAGCTGAGCAGTAGCAACCCTTAATAAACTCTTGCTGTTAGGGGGGGGGGGTTCTAGAAATTTAGGCTTCGACTACTAAGGTCATTTTGCGCCTTTTACACAAGATATAACTGTACGCAGCCCGTAACATACACAAACAAACATGCCCACGGCGAGGTTCGAACCCACGGCCAGGCGGACTCGAGAACTAGAAAGTCCACGCCCTACCCCTCTCGGCCACCTGGCCGGCCATGCTGTTAGGCAAAAGTTCTGCGTCTCCCAGGTTATGCTAAACGCTAAGCTCTGACCAAAGACTTTGAATCCGAAAACAAAATGAAATAACGACAGCCAGTTCAGGAAATTCAGTTTTCTTTGAGTTTAATTATATCTTTCATTTGATCTCCAATAATTTTTTTAATAAAAAAAACGTTTTCGACACAAAATTCTAAAAAAAATATCTATCTACCGTGCTTTATTTTTTAAATTGGATACAATTCATAAAAATTTAGTTTTCATTAATAATTCATCATATCTTTTTCAAATTTAAATTCAAATCTTTTTAAATTTTTCAGTAACAATTACCTTTGGCTGTAAATTATTATTCAAACATAGTCATAAGCTTAAGCGCTTAAGTTTATGACCATTAATGTATCGATGGCAATAGCTAAGATTGAAACTTTTCTTTTCTCTTTTTTTTAAATTGGATTTCTTTACTTCAGGCTTCAAAGACTTTTCGCGCCAGAATTCAGAAAAGTAAAAAATGTTAATATTACGAGGGTTGTTCAAGAATTTTTCCCTCCTGGTCCGTAACGTTTTTATTAGTTAACCAATTTTCAAAATTCTTTTTGTGTCTAATACTTACATTTGTCCTCTATGTAATGCACTTTCACCTTTCGACATAGTACACGAGGATTGAATGGCATCTTTCAATTCGTCGTCAGAATGCAACTGATTTCTCGTAAGGTGCTCTTTCTTCTTTGGGAAGTGGTGAAAGTAGCTAGGTGCAAAGTCTTTCTTCTTTGAACTGGAGTTTTTCATCTTTGAACTATAGGTGTTGCAACGCCTGTTGTATGCGGCGATTGTGTGCGGGCATTGCGTTATCGTGCTGCAGAAGAGAGTCCAAAGCTGCCATTCAATCCTGGTTTCGACAACAACCCCGAAATTCCTCTCTGACTCCTTCATCCTACTAGTCACGCTGGCGCAGTGCTTTGAAAGAGCTGTCGAAAAGTGAATAGTGCATTACATAAGAGTACAAAAAGAATTTAAAATATCAGTTAACAAATAAAAAAGTTACGAATCAGGTCGCAAAAATTCTTGAACAGCCCTCGTATTAAAACAGAATATAATAAATAAACCATTAAGGAATGATATAACCGAGTACCCAAAGTTTAACTAAACCATTCTCGGAACCATATTTTTAACCGCCCTATGTTAACATTGTAAGTGTCTAATGGACCATAATGATACCATTAAACCACGTACCTTTGAACCAATTTGAATTATCATTAATTTTACTTTGTATTCATTTATGACACATCATTCCAAGTTTTTTGATATATTACCATGCCATATCTTAACATTCTTTCGATTATTACCATTTTCAAAATGGTTCATTCCCGGAACCATATTTATCATTTGGCGAAAATAGTAATTTATATCCGCTTCTATCTCGTCATTACGATAGGTTTGATAAATTACTTAATATATCTCTCCATTGAAAATTGCTAAGTGGGTTCGTGGACGTACCATTTGTGCACGTGCTATTGAACCGATTAGAGATATTATTACTGATTGGTTCGTGCTATGCACAATATTCATCGACTGATGAAAATATTAATGAATAATCGCTACTATCTCGTCATTACCATTTGTTTGATATATTACTTAATATATCTTCCCATTGAAAATTGCTCGGTGGGAAAATAGAGGTACCATTTGTGCACGTGCCAATGAACCAATTTAAATAATATTTGTGATTGGTTCGTGCCACGAACCATATTCATCGACTGCCAAAAACAGATTTTGAAAATCTTTCATAGCCTCGGAGGAGTTAGGGTTATGGACAGACAGACAGACGGACAGACAGACACGCTTCCGATAGCATTAAGCTCCTTTCGGTACTTAACAAACCATTAAGGAATGACATAACCAATTACCGAAAGGTTAAACTAAACCATTCGCGGAGCCATATTTATAACCGCCGTATGTTAACATTTTAAGTTTCTAATGGACCATAATGATACAATTAAACCACGTATTTTGGAATTTATTTATTTGGAATTTATTTATTTATTTATTTACTTATTTATTTGAAGGAAATACAGAAGATATCCACCCAGGACCGGTATGGCCGTTGGACGACAAGTTAGGTCCCTGGGTGGAAGCAATCTAATAGATAGTTATTAAATTGAGAACAATTGCAAAATTGGTGGGATATTAATAGGTGGATTTAGTAAGAAGAGTGTTCAGTTTGGATTTAAAGGTAGATATGGAAGGGGTAGTGCGTAATTCGGGGGAAAAAGTGTTCCATAGCTTGTATCCAGATATGGAGACACTATTATGTTGATAAGTGTATTTTATTGCTAACTTGGGTAGGGAATCTTTTTTACGAGTTGAGAGGGGAAGAATTATAAAAGTGGAGGGAGGATTACTGAAAACTTATTGTTTAAGACTTTATATATAAAGAGAGCTAAGTGAAATGAGTATAAATGGGAAATGGGTAATGTTCCTACAGAAGGAAATAGATGGGAGACATGGTCGGATTTATTTAAGTTTAGGTAGATTCTTACGAACCATTTTTGTAAACGATATAATCGTAATAGATTTGATTTGGTGGTATGACCCCAGAATTGTATTCCATATATAAGTGAAGATTGTATTAGTGTGTAATATAGGAGAAGTAAGATCTTTTTTGAGAGGAAATGGAGCCTAAACGTTGATTTAATGAGGATGAGAGGATATTATTATTATTATTATTATTATTATTATTATTATTATTATTGAATAGCACCCAAAAAGTGGGTAAATAACAAGAAATTAACACTAAAACAAAAATATAGTCTAAACGACCTTGTCAATAAAATAGATGTAGAGTTGACTTTTGAAATGACGACAATACAATCTACAAACTTGAGCTGTGCAGTCGAGGGGAAAACGTCTAATCACCAAAGGAAGTTCATTCCAAAGCAATATTGCATTGAAAGGGAAATGTCTATCACGGTATTTTGTCGTTAACTCGGGTATTTGGAATTTAGCATATCTGGTAGTACGAATGCCAGTAGCTTCGTTCAGCCATTGTCTAACAAACGCTATCGGATGATCCTTACATCGAAGCGCAGCAGACAACTCTGCCAATAAACCAACTTTTCTGATAATTTCAAGCGTAGGTATACTATGTTTTAGACATATTGGACTTATAGCTTGATACTTCGTAAGACTGAAAGCCCTACGTATAACATCATTATAAGCAACGTGATTCGGTGCAATTGGCACTTTCTAACACCACCCCAAAAAACAACTCCGTACTCCAACAAAGGACAAATCACAGTTACGATATAATTTGACATGTCTTTACATGTTAGAAACAGTCTTAACCTCTTAATTAAATATAGTTTGCGATGAAGGCTAGTGACTATACGATCGACATAAGCATGAAATTGTAACTTGGCATCAAAAGTGATCCCAAGAATTTTAATTATATTTGCATTCAGATTGCCCTTAGAGACTACTAGAATAACAGTTTTGTCCTTATTTAAGGACAATCCACGCTTAGCATACCACGACTGCAGGTAACTAATATCATTCTCCAAGTTATGTAGAATTTGATCTAGTTCATGCGGATGAAACTGCGTAGATAAGAAATTATCATCAACATAACTATGGATACACATATTAAACCTGTGATTATACATTGCGGACGTTGCGACCGCATACAACAAAGGGCCTAGGAAAGAACCCTGGATAATCCCTCTATATGACGGTTTTATAATGTTAATATTATTCTGTAACTGGTTAGTACGGTCCGTAAAATAATCACTAATCAGATGACAATAAGGTTCAGATACCCCAAAGGTACTCAGATCCTGCAGCAATTGATCCCTAGAGACCGTATCAAAAGCTTTAGATAGATCCGTCTGTGCTATCATGTAATTTAAGCCTTTGTCCAGCGACTCAACAGCCTGGTAATATAGGTAAATTGGTATCCAAAGGACATTACGTCCGGGCCTGCTACCGTACTGCTGTGTTGGAATTTTCGGCCATAAATAATTTACAAGATCAGTAAATAAAAGCTTCTCGACCACCTTTGTTAAAGGAGGTAACATCGTTATTGGCCTGTAATTGGTCACTATTTCGTGATTGCCAGACTTAAACACCGGTACAATACGCGATTTCTTCAATTTTTGAGGGAACTTGCACTGGGCAATAATATTCAAGCAAAACTGTCTGATGATGTCAACACCATACAAGCTGTTTCAAACAACAAGCCGGCATACATCCTGCCTCATTAACGTCAGTTAACTTCATTTTATTAATTGTTGTTTTGAGTTGACAGCCCACAGGTATATTTGGCCACGGGGATTCCTCATCTGTGATCTTAGGTTCCACAATTATACTTATGGGGATTGGGATACCCGTGGGATTGTTGATCCATTCAAGGTAATCTAAACCTTTATCCTTGGGAAAATAGTTAGCAGATTTGGGCGAAACAAACCGAACTATTCGCCACAAACGAGGGGTTTTGACATTATCCTTAATAAATGTACGCTTAGCCTGAGCAACAATTCGTTTATATTCTTTAGCAGCTGTTTTATATTCTGCTAATTTTTTTTCACACGGATCCTCACGATAATTACTGTATTTGTCTCTTTTTCGCTTCCAATATAAAAACGTTGACGAATTCCACCAACTCTTAGTCCTCCTATTAATCTTTATAAGTCCCAATTGAACTTTCAACCCAGCGGTTACAGCGCACTGCAAAAGTATGTCATGGACTGCTTGGATCTGTAAGTCAATATCAGGATTCAACATAACCCGCTCCCAATTGTGCTGCCGGATGTTTAAACGGTAAGCATTCCAATCAACATTGTCAGTATTTACAGTCTGACGGTAAACTTCCGGAAGGCCCGAATTTTTACCTGGGTTAATTGTTAGGGTCATCAAGAGAGCACAATGGTCACTACCAGGAAATGTAGTCGAAATAGGTTCTAAATATTGTAGAGAGATCGTAAGATAGACATGATCGATCAGAGTTGACACACTTGTAGATAAGCGAGTTGGGTCCTTTATAATTTGATGTAATCTGAGAGACTTGGCCATACACTTTAACATGCGAAGGTCTGGTGACTCCACTTGAAAGTTACAATTGAAATCCCCAGCAATAATATTATAATCACTAACATTAAGATGAGCTAAGTTAGAGACACACTCAGACATTTGAATATAAGTAGGTCTATACAGAGCAGTAACAAATAATTCCCCGTCAGGGACTGTTAATTTGACGGTTAAAATTTCCAAACCAGAATCACTAATTGAAAACATAAACTAAGAATGAATTGTATCTTTTACATATATAGCTGTACCTCCCCCTCTAGAGGAACGGTCAGCACGGTAAAACCGGTAGCCCTTAATAGTAAAAAGAGCGTCATCATGATTCATTGACAGCCAGGTTTCAGTGATAGCACATAAATCAATCTGGTTGATTTCTACAAATATACGTAAGTCATCAAATTTGTTTGTTAAGGATCTAGCATTGATGTAGCCAATTTTTAAATTCTTACTACCATTACTACACGCTGGACTTGTCGCCCGTGCTAGGCCTCCCAGAAAGGGTACCTAGTCGCCAACAATTATTTGTAAACTGTGGGTTTTTACCATAATATGGTCGGATACTGATGTTTGCCGGCCATATTTTCGGATCCATGTATCTTGTCAAATCATTAATATCTAATCGCACAAACACTAGACTTGTCGTTGTTCCCCTTTGGGTAATCCATCTATCACATTCGATGACCGGAAAGTCATGTGCCCGTAATAAACTAGCCAGTTCAGTTGACGACACATTATCATCAATGTTGCCCAGACTTAATCGCACCGATGTCGGTTATTTAGTAGGAATTGACCATCCGCCTACACCCCATTTAATGTTAGTATTTGATCCATTTTCATTATCAGTCGTACGTTGCTTTATTCTTCTCCCCTTCAGATTGTCCAATCGAGTTGCACTTTTGGTAGGACTATTCTTAATAACATTGTGTAATAAAGCCGTTCCATCCAGATCACCACCACAAGTCAGCTTACTACCGTGATTTTGATCACCTTGTAATGGCATATTCTCGATAAATGTACGCTGGCTCGAACACTCTTCATTTTTATTTACTGATGTGCATAAATCATCTTGTTTTTGTGTCATCACCCCCGTATTTTGGGGCGCAACTGATAAAAACTCAGCTCTTACTGTTTGTGTTAGTAGTTTTACCAATACATCATTAGTAGTTGAAATAAGTTCTCTCACTTTAACCACCAGGGAATTGACAAATTCATCCATCATTCCACGCATACTACTAATGACTCCATCAATAATAGCTTTAGTTAATACACTATTATCCTTGTGATTATCAAATTGTTCTGGAAATAAATTGATTCTCCTTATCACTTCAACACATATATCATTCAAGGAACCCTCAAGCTGTAGACTGCAATCATTTAGTCCATCACCTTGAGGCAACTTCTTTTTTTGACTATAGATGGCACTACTCGTTACAGCGCCATCACCTATATTGCCTGATGATTGCTCCAAACTCTCAATTGCTAATTGTAATGATTGTAATTTGGTCACCGCAAGCTCTTTGAACTCACTTTTCTTGCTTCTAGTGGGTCCTGGATCTTCCATTATCATCTGTCTCAAATCCTGAATTATATTAAACCATGGTTTACCTTCAAACTGACTCTCGTCATTAGAGGTCGTCAAATCTTCCCTCCTACCAGTCGCCATTTTTAAAAGCTTTTATTATCTCCGCAGAAGCCGTGTAAATGCCTTTCACCATGCCAGTAAATCTTACCTGGTGAAAGGCATTTACCTGGATATTTATATGGGAATCCCATGAAAGGTTGTGTGAGAGATTGATGCCTAGAAATTTAACATTTTTAGAAGGTTTAAGGGTCAGATTATTGTAAATTAAAGAGAAGTTCAGGAGATCTATTTTTTGTTACGTTGATGAAAAATGATGTAAGTAGATTTCTCGATATTTAAATGTAAGCTATTTAATTTGTTCCAGTTTGATAGGATGTTGAGTATATGGTTAATTGTGTGTTGGATTAGTGATAGAGATGAGTCAGCAAATAATAGAGTAGCGTCATCGGCGTATAGAATAGTAGTGAGAGGAGTTTAGAGCTAAAGGTAAATCATTTATGAACATGTTGAAGAGCAGTGGTGATAAGACTGAAGCTTGAGGGACACCGGTATTTCGGTTTATAATGGAGGAAGAGATATTGGATAGAGTGAGTGAGTATTGTCTGTCTTTTAAAAAACTTGCAATCCACTGAAACGGTAAACCACGAATGTTGAAAAAATGGATAATTTTAAATAGGAGGAGATTATGGGGGATAGAATCGAAAGCTTTTGAGAAATCAAGGAACAGCCCCACGACGATTTTGCTAGTTGTCATGTAGGTGATTATGTATTCCATGAGTTCATAACAAGCTGTTGTAGTGTTACGTTTGGGGGTAAAGCAGTGTTTCGAGGAGGAGAGCAAATTATTAGTATGTACGTAAGAGGATAATCGGGAGTTGAAGAGTTTTTCAAAAATTTTGGCATACCAGGACAAAATAGAAATTGGTCGGTAGTTGGTGAAGTCGGTGTGATTGCCCTTTTTATGGAATGGCAGAACTTTAGCGAAGTGGAGGCAGTCTGGATAGATGCCTTGAGATATAGAAATGTTGAAAAGTAAGCAGAGGGGGGTTGAGAACCCAGTGCAAGCCGAGATTAGGATTATAGAGCAAAGACTTAGGGAATCAGGGTGATAGGATGTATTAAAAGAATTTATAATTGAAGCGACTTCTTCTTTTACCGTGGGAGGAACGAAAAAAGCGCTGTGATTTGGAGGCTTAATTGTCATGTAATCGAGGTGGGAGGACGAAGTAGTAGGTGTATTAGGTAACAAGGTTTCTAGGAAAGTTGTAAGGAGAGGAGGATTTATGGAGTTTGAGTCTGGGAATGGTAGTATAGGGGGAGAATTTCCATAAAGTAGCTTATGTATCGATCTCCATTTGGATTTGTTGTTGGTAACCCTATTGAAGAGCTGGTTAAAGTAGGTCTTCTTTGCTTCATAAACTTTTTTGCGAACATAGTTGGAGAAAGTTCTAAAAGCATGATTGGAATTTGAGTTTGGGGAATGTCTAAATTTACGATATAATGAATTTTTGTGATTAATTAGAGAGAGAATATAACTACTAATCCATGGCTTTGAAATCTTGGTTTTGGGTTTAGAAGTGGGAGGACGTGGGGGAAAAATCTATTTATACCAAGATTGACGTGAGCTAAAAAGGAATCAAATAATGTATTAATATCTATATTGTGGTTTAAAATAGATGGCCAGTCGGTTTGTTCGAGGAAAG
Source organism: Rhysida immarginata (assembly GCA_023313115.1). Lineage (NCBI taxonomy): Eukaryota > Metazoa > Arthropoda > Chilopoda > Scolopendromorpha > Scolopendridae > Rhysida > Rhysida immarginata. The sequence goes on from JAHWFO010074004.1 coordinate 76,542, forward strand.
AGTTAAATATATGGCATCTTTTGGGAGTGATGGTCAAGAAATTTTGAGAGAAGAAAGTTGTGAAGGAGGGACTGGAGAAAGCTTGTAAAGTCGAGATTGGACGGTGGTCTGAAATGTGGCATAGATGAGAAGTGAGAAAAGAAGAGAGAAAAGGATCCTGAAGGAGGGCGATGAAGAGAAATGAAAAAGAATTTGTTATTGATTAAGAGAGTTAAGATTTCAAAATCAGGAGTGCATGTAGAGTTAGAAGGTATGCTATTGTAATGTAAAGAATTCCGGATATAGATTACTAGACCTGCACCTCTTTTAGAGGGGCGGTGTAAAGTTTCGAAAGAGTAACTGGATAGAGGTGGGATGTCAAGTGGCGATTTGGACCATGTCTTAGTCAGTGCTATAAGCTGGGGTGGATATTGGAAGAGGGTTAAGGTGGCAAAGAGAGTAGCAGAGTTAGCAAGAACACTGCGTATGTTTAGACTGAAGATAAATAGTGGGGGAGGGTTTGAATTGTAAAGGTTTTCATGAGATTGTTTAAATCCGAGGTTGTGATTGGGGGAGTTAGAGAAGGCACTGGGTTATTAAAGAGTGAGGTAGGCTGTTATAGGAGGTAAGGTTGAAGGGTAGGGGAAAATCATAAAAGCTTATATATAACTGAAGTTACTTAGCATAAAACATCAATTTGGGGCAAAGCAATTAATAGAGAAAAGTGAAGTAAAATTATGACTAAAATAGATTGAGAAAAAAAATTACTATTTAAATACAGAATAACTGTAAAAAACAAATTAAAAATCGTTGATGTTGCGGATGTTGAAAATTTTGCCCTCAGAGTCTTTAGAAAGTATCCTGCCGCCGAAAGACCGCACGTTCCTTGGGCCTAGCTTGATTTTAGCTGCACATAAAAGACGGTACCGAGATGGAGTTAGGTCATCAGCAATGTAGACCGGGAAATCAGCAATATGATATCCTCGATGCTTCTTGCGACTTTTTATTATGACATCTTTATATTGCGATGACGAGAATTGGAGAAGAATAGGCAGGATTTTGGTGCCGGAACGGGGCCCAATTCGGCGAGCCGTGAGAATAGCTAAAGGGTAGCGAATAGATCAAGACATTTTGCTGAAGTGGTTTCCATGGTAGATTCGGGGAGACCATATATTCTTATGTTGTCCTTTCTAGCATACTGCTCTATGTCATCTATTTGTTGTTGAACAAGAGTTAATTGCGAAGAAGGGGGGAAGAACTGAAGAATTTTTCGGGGAAGAGTAAAGAGCGTTGAGGTTTGTTAGGGAAGAGTCCATGTTGTTGATACGAGAAGTAAATTCCTCGATGCGGGATTCGGAGGAGGAGATACGATAAATTAGATCGCTTAGTAGAGTGTCTAATTTCTGGGTAAGGCGCTGAAATAGGGAATCCAAAAACTTATCCAAAATGTCAGGATTCGAAAAACAGTCGGCAATGTTCTGTTCAATTGAAGAAGGCGTAGGTACGCCTGATTTAGGTGACGAAGGAGAATTAGCTAATGCTTGTCGGGTACAAGTTTATTTAATTTGTCTACTTTGGGCATTCTGAGGATAGAAGGAGCTAGAATGGATCAGGTTGTGGCCGAAAATATGAAACGTGACGGATAGGCAAGTTGAGTATTTAATTAGAGTTACCTCACTCGATTGCGGAGTCAGCAGCAGAGGCTGTCAAGCATTATTTATTTGATATGGTAAGAAAAACTGGATGAATGAAAAATTGACGAGATGTGAGTGATTAGAAGTTCGTAAATGGGGCAAAGCAAGTATATTGCCCAAACGATGTTCAGCTTTAGACAAAAACCACAAAAATAACGAAAGATTGGTGGCGGACGCAACAAAGGAAGAATAAATGATTGTTTACTCCCGGTCGTAACAATGGTAGACGTAGAGGAGAGTCATTGTTAAGAATCAATGTTCTTATAGAGGATATAGATTTTAAAAATCCACGTAACATAAAAAAACAATTAAAATGAAGCGGTGGAATACGACCTGTAATTCGGAACCAAGCACGGTGAGACCTGGATGTACCATAGACTCGAAATACTCAGTAATAGTGGATTGGAGATAGTAGGTATCTAGCAGGACAAAGTTTTAGTGGGAGCTGATTGAGCGTTGCGGATCAATTTGGATTATCATTAATTTTATCTTGTATTCATTTATGACGCAACATTCCAAGTTGTTTAATATACAGGGTGTAAATTTTAAGTTGACAAAGCAGAATAACTCGAAAAATAAGCTTCACACGAAAAAATGCGTAGAATCCAAAGTTGATTATTTTCGAGGGGGCATCTGCTGGTGCTAAAATTAGCCCACCCCCCTCGGCCCCTGGGGGTGGGGCGGGGGGCAACTTTAAAATTTCAAATGGGAACCCCTATTTTTTATTGCAGATTCAGGTCCTACATAAAAAACTACGTACATTTTGTCTGAAACATTTTTTTTATTTTTGGTAGATGGCGCTGTAATTCAAGAAAATCCATTTTCTCATTTTTGCGTGGAAATGGTTACGGAGAAATAAAAAATACTTATTTACTTCGTAAATTTTGCCGCAAAGTTATTATTTTATTATTTTTTGCCGCGGATTAGGATAATTTTGTTTTGTTTCGTGGTCATGAGGCCACACAACTTTATATTTATCAAACAAATCAACTGATTAGCTAACTAACTAACCGAACATCCTACGTACTAACGAGTGAACTCATTAACTAACAGAGTAAAAAAGTAAAAGACTGTGTAAAGATGAAGTTATTCCCGTTTAAGATTTGGTGGTCCTTAAAAGGACCGATTGTTTTCGTTTTATTTTTTCTTATTTGCAAATACTTGCAAGTAAATGAATTTCGGGGTGCTTGTATTTCCAGTGAGTCCCCTCGCCTCTCACTTTCGGCCTGCTTGTTGTCCTTAAATCCCTTGCATCTCGCCGTTTTATGAAATTAAATGTTCAAATTGATGACCTCCAACTTCGATGCATTTATTGACTCGTTTTGTAAATTCCTGAACACATCTTGATAACATGTCTGGTGTAATTGTAGCGCAAGCATCTCTTATTCTTTGAATCATGTTTTCGCGAGTGGTTGGCGTTTCCTTATAAACGATATCTTTGAGGTAACCCCATAAGAAAAAATCTGGCGATGTAAGGTCAGGCGATCTGGCTGGCCAATTCACAGGACCTTCCCTGCCGATCCAGCGACCATGGTAAAGTCGATGTAGTACTTCGCGCGCTACTAATGAATAATGCGCTGGACAACCATCATGTTGAAACCACATGTGTTGTCGAAGTTCAATACTCAGGTCTTCAAGTAGATCTGGTAGTTCATTTTCAAGTAGGTTACGATATTTGTTGCCATTCAAATTACCGTCTATAAAATATGGACCGATAAGTTTATCGCCAATTATCCCACACCAAACATTAATTGACCAAGGTCGCTGATGGTTGACTTCTCGAATCCAGTGTGGGTTCTGTTCACTCCAGTAATGCATGTTATGTCGATTAACTTCCCCGTGGTTTGTGAATGTTGACTCATCGGAGAAAAGAACTCGTGCAAAAAAATGTTGGTTTGTTTGCATCTGCTGAAGTGCCCAGTGACAAAACGTTAGACGGTTTTGGTGGTCATTGCCATGTAGTTCCTGATGCATAGATACATGATATGGATGAAATTTGTGGAGCTTCAGCATTTTCCAAACACTCATATGTGAAATTCCTGATTGCCTTGATATTTCTCTTGTGCTCGCATGTGGATTATGAGCCACAGCAGCTAGGACTGACACTTGATTGTTTTCTCCACAAACAGTAGCTGCACGGGTTCTTTTTTTCTGGTTCACACTACCTTCCGCAGTAAATTGTTTAATAACTCGAACAAAAGAAGACCGTGATCGCGTTTGGCCAGGAAAACGCTGAGCATAAAGCGCGACTGCATTATCAAAATTTCTCCCACTTTCTCCATAAATGTACACCATCTCAATTTTTTCTTCCACAGAAAGATAATTCATAATGTAAATTCAAAAGCAATACGGCGTTGTACACTCACAAAAACAGTTGAAAAATTACAATCTTTTCTTCTAAAGATCAGAATTTAAAATGTAAACATTCTGAAAAAAATGCCAATGTTTACGTTATTTGTTTGTTGACGAAATGTCTTCAAATTACATTGTAGTTAAAACAATGTAGGAATCGAAATGAATAATAAATTAGTTATTTCCACGCAAAAATGAGAAAATGGATTTTCTTGAATTACAGCGCCATCTACCAAAAATAAAAAAAAATGTTTCAGACAAAATGTACGTAGTTTTTTATGTAGGACCTGAATCTGCAATAAAAAATAGGGGTTCCCATTTGAAATTTTAAAGTTGCCCCCCGCCCCACCCCCAGGGGCCGGGGGGGGTGGGCTAATTTTAGCACCAGCAGATGCCCCCTCGAAAATAATCAACTTTGGATTATACGCATTTTTTCGTGTGAAGCTTATTTTTCGAGTTATTCTGCTTTGTCAACTTAAAATTTACACCCTGTATAACATGTCATTTCTTAGCATTGAAAGTTCCAATGAACCACATTGGATTCCACTAAGCCAGGTTCCTTGAAACCAATTTCGACTATTATTAATTTTACGTTATATTCATTCATGACACATTATTCCAAGCCGTTTGATATATTACATAGAGAATGTAGCGTCATCTACTGGCATCTATAATACAGCGTTTTTGGATGAATAAAATGTAATTTTCGTTCACTAAAATAACTTTTCATATCAATAAAATAAAGTTTCGTTCAAAAACACGTAGTTTCATGTAGAAAAATAAACATTCACATCAATAAAATAATAGTTCAAATCAATAAGATGCGTCATGTAAGTATAGGACCACCCATATTTTCCCTTGTCTGCAAAAAACAAAATAAAATAATTAAAACATTGTCACTGTATCAGATTCTCACAACTATTATTTATTGTCTCCAAAGAAAATAATGGAAAACAAACAACAACAAGAATAAGAATTTATAAAAATAGAAATTAAGCTGTCCCATAAGTATAGGACCAGCATCACTTAATGCTGTTTTTCGAGCAGAAATATTAACAAAGCAGTGATTAATCAGTCAATAGATGACACTGGTAAATATCTAATAGAATTGCCTGCACACAAACTTTCAAGTGGCTGTAAGCAAGCAACTTAAAGACAATGCCTCGTAACACCACCTTGTCAGACTATGAAAGGGGTCAAATTGATGCTCTAAAAGCTTCTGGAGTGAATGCACGAGGTATAGAAAAGGCTATATGTCGGTCACATAAAGCTGTACTTAATTATTTGAAAGCTGGTGCTCAGTATGGCCAGAAAAAGAGACCTGGGAGACCTCAGAAGACGACTAATCGACAAAAAAGAACGATTATTAAAAAAATTAAAGACCCCACAACTTCTCTGCGTGCGGTGGCCAATTCTGAAGCTGTTCCAGTATCAAAATCAACTGTGCAACTGATTGTGAAGCAGGCATCATCTCTTGTGTACACGAAGAGAAAACAGCAACCTGCACTCCAACTGCACCATAAGCAGAAATGGTTGGCCTTTGCCCAGTCAGTGATGTTCTGGACAGAAAATTGGAAGAGAGGGGAGAAAAAATTCAATTTATATGGGCCAGATGGCTGACATTATTACTGGCATGACATCAGGAGGTCAGAAGAAATGTATTTCATATGGCAACAGGGAGGAGCATCACTTATGGTCTGGATTAGTTTCGGATGGAATGGTAGAATCAAATTAGCTATTGCTAGTGGATGAATGAAGACTTCAGATTATCAAGATCTGCTTGATATTCACCTTTTACCGTTTGGGGAGAAAATTGGAGGAACAAGATGGATTTTCCAGCAAGATAATGCCCCAGCTCACCGTGCAAACAGCACATATGAGTGGTTTTTAGCAAATTGGGTGCAAATTATGGACTGGCCTGCCCTATCTCCAGATATCAATCCAGTGGAAAATCTATGGGGCGCTTTAGCCAGATGTGTTTACGCAGGTGGTAAACAGTATCGCAATATAGAAGAATTAAAGTATGCTGTGTTGAATGCCTGGGAAGAAATTAATTCAGATTATCTGCAAAACCTGGTCACAACTATGCCAAATCGAATTTTCAAAAATATTGAAAAAAGGGATGATTTATTGGGCATTAAGTGATGCTGGTTCTATACTTAAGGGACAGCTTAATTTCTATTTTTATAAATTCTCATTCTTGTTGTTGTTTGTTTTTCATTATTTTCTTTGGAAACAATAAATAATAGTTGTGAGAATCTGATACAGTGAGAATGCTTTAATTATTTTTTTTTGTTTCTTGCAGACAAGGGAAAATATGGGTGGTCCTATACTTATGTGACGCACCTTAGAATAATTTTTCACATCAGTAAAACGTAGTTCCACGTCATAAAAATGTAAATTCATTTCAATAAATCGTAAGATCATAGTTCGCTGATTATCATTAATTGAAACGTTGCTACAGGGAGTGTGAATCAGCATTGACATAATTTTTTTCTGAATTTTTTAAAAATACTGTAAAATAAGGACAATATAACTATAGTAACAGATAAATTATTGCTGTAGAAATTGTAGTGTTCGTCATCCACACCAACTGTTGTTAAACCCATCTGGATACTGTTGTTAAACGCCACTGGATACTGGATGAGTCGAATAATGTCGACTGCTACGACGATTCGCGGTTCCTACTTTATCATGCAGATGGCAGATAGCGCATCTGGGCAGACAGCATGAGGCCATGGACCCTCCTCTCAGCAGACAACCTCTCAGGCGGGTGGAGGAGGAGTGCTGGTCTGGAGTGTCATCCCTTGGGACATACTGGGTCCTCTGATATCCATAGACACATCCCTGAATTCGACACACTACCTGAACATTGTTGCCGATCAGGTGCATCCGTTCATGATGACTGTGTTCCCTGGTGGTGCGGACAGTTCCAGCAGGACAGTGCTCCCTGTCACCGTGCTCGAATGGTCTTGGACTGGTTCGAGGAACATGACGCGGACTTCCACCTGCTTCAGTGGCCAGCTCGGTCGCCCGATCTCAATTCAATTGAGCATTTATAGGATTAAGTGGAGAGAACCATCCGACGCCTTCTCACACTACCTTCCAATCTGCAGCATTTAAGGGAAACTGTGATGTCAGCCTGGGCTGCTATTCCTCCCCAACGGTTTCATCACATTGTTGAATCCATGCCAGCACGTAATCAGGCAATTCTCGGCGCTAAAGGAGTCGCAACACGCTATTAGTGAGGTGACTCTAATAAATTGGTCGTTCAGTGTAATCTATGGTCTATTGCTGCGCATCACTAGCCATTCAAATAATCGTAGTTTCGCTTACAGCTTAATTATTGTCGAATTATGGCTGAGGAATTTTATGAAAAAGTACGGAATTGAAAAGGCAGTTTATGGCTCTGCATGGTGTTGTGCAATATGATGTAAAAATAAAATCTTGTAAACATTTCAAGGAGGGGCTTTAGCAGTGAAGCTGATATACATTTATACATTTATTAACAAGAAATTACTCCCCGGAGTAGGGTAAGGCAAGTACCAGACCCTGAGGTCATCTATATATACCCCTTTATCTGCACTTTTTACCTCACCCCAAGTTTTTTAATGAAGAAATTGATTTTCTCGAACGTAGTAAGTAGAAAATGTAAAAAAGCTCGTATCTTCTTTACTTACTCATCATTTCCGATGGAATGACATATTACATGCCATATATTATCATAGTTCTAACGACCAAGTGACTGCCACCGCGGAATTCCGACACCAGGGGAACAACTGGGCCTAAACTTCATAATTCTGTAGATCTTGCTAGAGGAATTTGGACACAGAATTTCAATCCTTTACGTACCAAAATAGCACATAGAACTTTTGTACCCTTTGACTCCCACCCCCGTAATTTCGACCCCAGTGCAAAAATCAAAACCGAATTAAACGGTGAAGGTGGACATGGCAATAGTGAGCTACATTCCGAATTTCAACCTTCTACCTCAAAAAATGTAGAAATTGTGAAGGGGACGGACGGACATTATAAAACTAATAAATAACTCTATTCCTCCGTTATTTAATGATATCGTGCGTCGACAAAGCGATTTCATGTGCGCATGCCGATGTCTATAATGCCTACAAGATGAACAGAAAGTAACAACATATTCATTCTTGACAAATCGATTGTTATATGACAAGTCATTATCTTGATATTCTTTACAGTCACTGTTTTAGCACGTGAATTCAGCTTGAAGGGGTACACGAAAAATTCTGAATAGTTGACAAGCCCGAGCTAAGAACCTTCATGGTCATATATCTGAAAACAGGATTTGAAATACTTAATCCGTTTTCAAGTTATCGTGCAAGTTACCGGACGGCCTGGATAAATGTACAGAACAAGGGCGCATTCTTATAAGTAGTTTTTTGCTAAAGCTCCTAATAACCAGAAAATACACTTGACTGGATTTGTTTTTTAAATTTTTTTACTGGATTCGGTCATTGTCAACCATAATTGTTAGGGCTGACGAAAAACGTATATCACTTGATCTTGATAAAAAAAATTTCTACAGTTTATAAAGATGAAGTGGTGTTTAATTTCGTTTTTTTTAATTATTATAAAGTATTTTAATCATATTTAAAATGTAGTTATTATTTAGTTTCAACTCTGAAAACCAGATGATTTCGTCAAAGTGCATTACACATTTCTAACATTAAGTCGACCCTCTATTCTTACTTACTCTATGTTGAAGCTGCTCCTCGCTTTTGAAACGAGCGCACTTAGGTTGGATTCCATTTTCACAAAGAGTGGTCGCAGTATAATATGTATTTAAACCTGTAATTCTTTTAATTCCTTGAATCAATTTTAATTGCCTTGGTTCATAATTGCTTTACCCGAATGTGAATAGGATGGGAATAGTAGATATTGTTTTTACGATGCCAAATTTTTCAGATTTCAGAATAAACCGAATAGAGCGATTCCATTTTTCGCTCGTCAGTTTGTCTTTATTCAGATTCCCTACACCTCACTCCCCTTCACCTTCATGGACTTCATTGCCACTGCTCCGCGAGCCGCCTGTCAGCACGATTCTGCTCGTGAGGACGAGTTGGCTTACACGGTTTCCATTATTAAGTGCAATATAGACATGCTTTGTCTTTCAATTATCCTCTTCAAAGTAGTATTTAACCTGATTTTTTAGTATTGTCTTATTCTTAGTTGCCAAAATAACTGGTCAGCCTTTTTTGTTTTATTGTCCGTAGTATTGTTTTAGTTGCTCAAGTAAACTGTCTTTCGTTAAAGATTTAGTTCATTAATCTAATAGTCGAGGAGCAAAAATGCTCACAAGTTTCTCAATTTAAATGACGGAAACATTGTTTCTTTCAAAATCGGTTTTTAACACCTTAAAACTAACACATGTTCAAGGAATGGGATGATATTACAAGAAACGGAATCTTAGCACTTTAGTAAAATTCCTGTTTCCCTTAGCCTAAGTTACCGACTTAATTTCTCTTCCATACAAGATCACTTCCATCCGTGTGCATCATGTATCTAATCTATTACATCCGGTGTCACGTGTTTCAAAACCTTTAAAATTCCCTTGGAGGATACTAAGCCACTTCTATCCGTTATGGCCTTTATCCTATATTCGAAATCTGCCGTTTTAGTTTGGAAATTCTTTTCAAAGTTTACTTCGTTGTGAAGAACTAGGAGAATCTGTGAGATTGCTTTTTTTCTTAACCCTTTAACGAGTTTTTATAAGATCCTTATTCTCTAGATTCATATATAAAAAAAACTCTTTCGGTAAAAATGCCAAATTAAAGGTATACGCCCAGTTCCAAGGTCCGTTATCAGATTATGTGGTAACCATATTGCTTTTAAACAAGTCTTTCTTTCCGTGGACAAAATTTACGTTTAAAATTCCTAACTTCTCCAAGATCGTCTTTTTTTCTTACAGTTGCCGGGAATAAAGTTTTTATCTCTAGGCTTATTAGAACATAACCTTTGAGTTAATGTTATTCCGATGCAAAACTTTCTAAACATTCAATGATTAAACTTTTTCTTTTCCATTAATACAAAAATAACTGTCAAGGAAACCTTCTATTCTTTTGCTTGGAATAAATTCCTATTAGACCGCTTCCCTTGTTAGTCCCTTTGATTACTTTTCACATAACATTTCCTTAGCCATTTTTGACTAACTTCTTCTCAAAACATCATCCCGAACCTAGAGGCGGCTCTCCTGTCCGCTTTTAATTTTCCCGACGTCTTTGTTACAAAATCCAATCGCGTTCAAAATTTTTTTTATTGCTGCTCGACGCTGATCAAAACCACCTACGGTGCATTCACTTATTCCCTCGGAGTCATGCTCCGAGTCAATGTGATCACGTGATCAGAGTACTAGCGTCATGGCTCAAAGTCAACATAATGATGTAACAATCGAAGACTTTGACCGTTATAATCATTTGCGAGCAGTATCAACACCTCCTAGAAAAAAAGCCTCACAACTGAAACGTCATATATTGTTACATCATCATAATTCGACCATTATTGATCGTATTTCTACCAATAATAAGCTCTAAATTTGTTCGATTTATGATGATGTAACAGTGGATGACTTTTCAGTTGTGAGGATTTCTTTGAACACCACCTCTACTCAAAGCCTGAGCGCGACAATTTTGTACATTGTTACATCATCATACATAGTCATAATTTAGGGCTTATGATTGGTAGAAATGCGATTAAGGATGACTGCCTATGACGTTTCCGCGCTCAGGCTTTGAGTAGAGGTGGTGTTGTTTCTTTCAAGGAGGTGTTGGCAGTATTGGCCAATGACGTATATTAAAGATAGACTCCGAATCCTATTGTTAACAGCAAAAAGTGAAGCAAATTGAGTCATGAGAGTTCTGGGCAGGAGTGAGCCGTGGAGTAGTTAGCTGTCTGGCTGCTTTGTTTTTGAAGATTTTGGGCTCGAGGAATAATTAATTCAAAACCACTCTTCAAAGTTGTTCTGCGTATAACTGTACAAACAGACACGAAAAAGGATCAGGAATCATTTTCCACAAGCATAAATCAAAAATACGTAACTAAAATGAAAATACATAACTGAAAGACGATCAAAACGACATTGAAATTGAAACCATGATGGAAAAATTGTTTATAAAATATAATAAACCATTAAGGAATGACATAACTAAGTACCGAAAGGTTAAATTAAACCATTCGCGGAACCATATTTTAAACCACCCTATGTTAATATTGTAAGTTTGTAAATAAAATTGGTAGAGACTTTACAACACAACAAAGGGAGAACAGAGTTTCCGACTAGTTTCGCCATTTATTCCCGGCTTTATCAAGGATACACATAAGAGGACATAAGCCTTTATATACAGAAAATATGGTACAGAATGAGAACATGATTGGATGAAGAAATAACAAATCGCATATAATATAAATTATACAGTGGCGACATTGAAAGGAGAACGGATAAGGAACCAATAACAATGAAATTATAAAGATACCTTGAGAGGAAAATTAATTGAAATATAAAGGAAAAATTGATGTCATAACACAAACAAAATTGAAAACGCGACCTAGTAGAAGACTCATTCAGAATTAACATAAACTAAGGTATCAATAAGAAAAGGAAATGAAAGTAAATATAGAAATTTGAAAAATTACAAGATATCGGATAAAGAATTTAAAATTGAATAAATATCAAAAACGGTTTGACAATTGAGGAGGTGATCTGGAGAGGAGATCTTAGCTTTAAAGATCTCAATAGCTTCGAGAGTGGCGGTCTTGAATGGGTCGTTGCATAGATGGAGAATAGTCATAATTTCACCTTCTCCCGGATTCTCCACCGTAGAAAACTTGCCCTCTTCAACCCAAAACCTCCTCATCCATCCCCATCCAAGAATTGGGTGTCCTTGCGATTCATTAGTCCTCATCTTTACCGCCTTTCCGCCATCCTCTTCTCATTCGGCCTCCAAGTTTCCTACCGCTCATCGACCCCATGCTTTCGCTCTCTTAATCCCCCCATCCAAACAGACACCGACAATTTCTCCCGCTCCGGAGTTTATAGATTAAAGTGTGGACTTTGCGATACATATTATATAGGCCTGTCGACCCGCAATTTCAATAAACGATTCAAAGAACACATGGACTCCTACAAGAAACAACATAATAATTCACACTACGCGATCCACCTTGCCCGCACGGGACATGCCCCAAAAGAGCAAAGTGAAATTATGACTATTCTCCATCTATGCAACGACCCATTCAAGACCGCCACTCTCGAAGCTATTGAGATCTTTAAAACTAAGATCTCCTCTCCATATCACCTCCTGAATTCGACTATCATTAATTTTACCTTATATTCATTCATGACACATCATTCCAAGTCGTTTAATATATTACATGCCATATTTTAGCAATGAAAGTTCCAATGTGCCATCAAGATGGACAAGGATACGATCTTAAAGCTGCTTTGATAAGCATCAAGTCGTTAGCCTAAGCAGATGACGTCGTACTTTTTGCGTCAGACGCATATTCCTTGAGCATGATCAAAGAAACATTTAACCACTTTAGTTCTTCGACGGTGAGTACCATCAACCTCGTCAAGTCTTAACGCATTGCCATTGGGAATTGGACCACAGACTATCTTAATTATTTCCTGTGGTGTAGCCAAATTACAGTGCTGGTTTATGTGTACTCCTTTAAACCAAATATGGATTTTATACACTGGCAGCATGTGGTAGAAAAGTGCATTTCTCGCCTTGACCAAAACTTCCGATTTTCATCGTTAATGTTTTTCAAGGTGAGATACATCAAGACTCATGTGCTTCCAGTTTTAACATACAAGTGCCTATTCACCTTGCCTTCGTGTAAACTCCTCATGAGACTTCGTGGGGCAATTGTGAACTGTGTTTGGGGGATGACTGCTCAGCAATATCACCCATTAAGAGCAGCGTTCCTCTTTATTCCCTTTGAGAGAGGGGGGTTGGGTTTACCCTATATTAAGCAATACCTCACCGCGTCCAGATTGGCTGCCTTGATTCGGGTATTCCTTAGCCCTGCCCCTTTATGGGTGAACTTCTTCTTCTTACATGTAAAGTTTTTTTACTAGATGAATAGGCTACCGTTACCTACCCTGTTGCCAGTAGTAATGTATCAGCACCAACCAGACATTTATAAATCCTTCAACCTGGACTTAGTAACTCCATTAACGATGATACGCCGTATTGATCCACAGGAATGGGGAATAATTTGTCTTACATGGTTCTTTCAGAAGGCTGACCATGATGAATCGACTGACATCGTTTGACTTCTTCCCGATCACCCGTGGGCAGCAGTCATGAAGCCTCTAAAATCCTTTGCCTGTGAGAAAGCAATGTTCAAATATCAATGTCGGCTGGTGCATGACGAATTCTATTCTCTTCAACGTTTTTTTCAGTGGAAAGTGGTTAGGTTTGCTGGATGTTCCGTGCGCGCCGTAACCGAGACCATCAGCCATATTTTTACGAGTGCCCGTTTGCGAAGTCGATCTGGGATCGTTTAAGGCAGGATTATGAGATGGTACATTTTTCGTATCAGTCTGTGCACTTCCTCTTATACGATTCCACTGGCGAGGTACTTAAACCGGACCTAGCTATTGCGATCGCCTTCATTAATAAAGAACTCTGGTTGGCCCGTTGGAGTCAATCGCAGGGTGATCCTCAATCAGGAAATACGATGCATGCAACCGCATCGTAGGCAAATACCATTAATGCCCGGAGAGGGCGTTTGCAGCACTTGCAAATATTCCATCAACGCCCATGAGAATGTCACCCTAGCAGCAAACCAAGATGTCATCGCCGGCCAAGTAACCAGTGCCGAGCAGAGCTTCGTCACTGTCGTCACCACCTCCAAGGGGTCAAGCTACACCAACTACTCCGCCTCTTCCCCGGCAACAAAAGGAGATTATGCCCCAACCACCTCGACCACCTTCGCTTCCAACTCTATCTTTGGAGCCTAGGAGGGAGCTGCCATCGTCCCCACCCCCCGCGATTCCCGGAGATTCGAGAGACCACACCTCTCCCTCAGCCATTACACGATATTTTGATGGGTGAAGACGAAGCTGCTGCAGATGACGACGTGGATGTCTCCGTAGGAGCAGAATCCGTGTTCACAGTGGTGGACTTTCCAGCACTTCCTCCACCAGAGCAGTCAACATCACAGCCAATACAGATCATCGTTACCTCGTAACCATCCAGGATGACATCTTTTGCTGGGTTTTCACAACCATCAACTTCGAAACAGTAGGATCGTCTTGATAGGAAAAAGTGTCCCCGCAAGAAAAAATCCAGATGGAGCCGTGGCAGTAGGGACGAGAGTGGTTCTACCTCTTCCGAACGAGCCAGCCGCGCGAGCCACAGGCGCAGCCCTTCTTCCTCATCAGGTCGCTTGCGATCTCCGATGAGAAGGACGACCGTGCCTCCTTCAACATCTCGGAAGCCCAAGTCTCAACCGGACACAGGTCAGCAGTTGCCTCTTTAAACATCCTCAATGAAGGTCATTTCCCTGAACGTGCATTCTCTTGCTTCCTCTTTTAAGCAATCGAAATTGTCATCGTTCATTACCCTGTACAGGCCAGATATGTTCAAGAAGTAAAACTTCTTGTCACTCAACAGTGCTATCATCTACCGGTCATTCGCTGTTAATACATAAATGGACAATTCTTTATTAACTCTTTGTCACCAAATGGGTAAGGGGTTGCGACCATCATTTTCAATCCCTCCATTTTAGTGTCGAACTGTTTGTATGACTGAGAGTGCAGGGTAATTTCAGGGTAATTTGGACATTTAAACATCTGGCGTCAAGTTCCTATTGCTTAGTGTATATGCACCGTGTGGAACAGCAGATAAAACTAACGTTTTTTAGTGAATTAAACAACTCTTTGTGTTCGTTTTGTGGTGATTGCTGGTGATTTGAACTGCCATCCAGATGACAACGACATCTTTTCATCTGGTCATGTGTATCGTTTGTGCCAGCAAAATGCATTGTTCAACTTATGGACAAACTCTCCACATAGCAACCAGCCTGGGTCTACCTTCCACCAAGGGCCAACTATATCATCAAAATTGGACCTTTTTCTTATTGACAATATATTTGCTGGCTTGCCGGATAAAATGAAGGTAATTCCATGTTCATTCTCCGACCACAGTGCCATACTTTTTTTTGAATGTTTCTCTGCTCGATCAAGAGGAAGACAAGGGAATGTTCGCTCAGTTTGTTGAAAAACATCTTCAAATTGTGCCTCCTACGCTGGCTTCTTGGCTGGAACTGAAAAAGAAAATCAAGCGTTTCTTTTGAAAGATTGGGTTAGGCGCTGCTCGTCGTCGACATGAGCATCTTCTCATGTTGCTTGAGAATCTTCGTCTCCTTCAAGTATCTACTCCGAAGGAGGAGTTCGAGATGGAGATACTTCAGGTGAAGAGCGAGATCAACACTCTCATTATCCGTAAGGCTGCCCACGCAGCGCTCAGAGTCAAACTTTCCTGGGCGACTGTCGTCAGGCATTTATCATCAGCAGCCTTCGCCAAGGAGAGACGACGTGCCAAAAAAAATATGTCATCGTTTGGTGGTGGAAAATGGGGAAGAGAATTCTGACCATGACATCTTGTCAGCTTTTCACGCCCATTTTTCATGCTTTTTTAATAACCCAATCATTCCATCTGAAGATACGAAGCAGTGGATTGAAGCGCTAATGCATTTTTCTGAGGATGCTGACCTCTCTATCTCTCTTCCCTTTACCAAAGACGAAGTCAAGAAGTTCCTCTCGACGACAGCCGTCATCAGACCAGCCGAAGTATGGATGCCATTCCATACTCATTCTATAATTCGACATGGATACTTTTTGGGCCTTCCCAGATAAAAGTGTTTAATTCGATCATTAATAACCCGTCTTCCATCACATCAGATTTAACCATAGGGAAAATCATTCTATATCCCAAGGAGTCGAATCCTGAGCTTGTTTCCCAGTGGAGGCCAATAACCCTCCTTAACACGGACTACAAGGTCTTCACTGGTGTATTTCAACAGAGGCTTAGAATGTTCGCAGAAGAATTCATCATACCCGGACATTCCTGCTCAATTCCATTACGCAGGATATCCGATAATCTAATCAAAATTCGTTGTGTGATGGAAGAGGCGTGTGCTTGTCATCAAACTCGCCGTTTTAAGCCTTGTTCAGGAAAAGGCTTTCGATAAAGTTATCCTTCAGTTCCTCTTCGATGTTTCTCGACACGTTCATCTTCGGACTTTTGCGACGATTATTTCCGCACTGTATATTTTGGCCACATCATGTGTTGCGATTAATGGTTCCATATCAACTACCTTCAATCTGTTTAAAGTTATTAGGCAGGGGTGTCCTCTTTCCCCCTTGCTATACATCTTTTATTTGGGACCAATATTACAATACTTAAACCGCCACCTAGATGTTCGAGAATACGATCTTCCAGCTGTATCGATAAGCATCAAATCGTTAGCGTATGCGGATGATGTCGTGCTGTTTGCATCTGACGCATATTCCTTGAGCATCTTTAAAGAGACGTTTGATTATTTTAGTTCTTCGAACGGGACTATCATCAACTTCGTCAACTCTAAAGTAATTGCTATTGGGAATTGGACCACATACTATCTTAATAATTTCTCAATTTCATTGTGTAGCCAAATTAAAGTGCTGGGTTATGTATTCTCCTTCAAACGGAATATGGACCTTATACATTGGCAACATGTGTTTGAAAAATGCATTGTTCGCCTTGACCAAATTTTCCGGTTTTCAAAATCAATGTTCGTCAATGTGAGATACATCAAGACTCATGTGCTTCCAGTTTTAACATCCAAGTGCCTCTTCACCTTGCCTTCGTATAAATTTTTCATGTAACAGCGTAGTGCAATTGTGAACTGCGTTTGGGGGACGAATGCTCAACGATGTCATCCATTAAGAGCAACGTTCCTTTATATTCCTTTTGAGATAGGAGGGCTAGGTTTAACAAATGCCAAATAGTAAGCGTTATTTCATTACTGCTGGATTGGCTGCTATGATAAGGGTATTACTTTGCCCTCCCAGTTTATGGGCGAACGTTTTCTTTTTACACCTAAGATTTTTCTTCAAGGTGAATAGGCTCCCATTACCTTCCTTTGTTACCAGTATTGACGTACCATTTGCATCCAGACATTTACAGAACATTCAATCTCGACTTATTGACTGTGTTACTGGTGCTATGCCATATAGACCCACAAGCTTGGGGAGTACTCCGACTTTCGTGGTGTTTTCAGCAGACCGACCCTGGGGAATCGGCTGACATCTTTCGACTTTTTCCCGAACACACATGGGCAGTAGTAATGAAGCTTTAAAGAATATTTTGCCTTCGAAAGAACATTATTTAACCATCAATGGCAGCTGCTGCATCACGGTTTCTTTTCCCGTCAACGTCTTTATCAGTAGAAAGTAGTCGTGTCTGCTGGATGCTCTGTGTGCGGCGTAGCCGAGACTGTCAGCCATATTTTTTACGAGTTCCCGTTCACGGAGTCGATCTGAGATTGTTTGAAGCAGCGTTATGGCTGGTACATTTGTCATATCAGTCTGCGCGCTTCCTCTTAAACGATTCCACTGGCGATGTATTCAAACCGGACCTAGCTATTGCGATCGCCTTCATTAATAAAGAACTTAGGCTGGCCCAT
This sequence comes from Rhysida immarginata, assembly GCA_023313115.1. NCBI lineage: Eukaryota > Metazoa > Arthropoda > Chilopoda > Scolopendromorpha > Scolopendridae > Rhysida > Rhysida immarginata. Next base: position 94,274 of record JAHWFO010074004.1, read on the forward strand.
TGGAGTCAATCGCAAAGTCATCCTACATCACTTTCGACCGTATGGTTTTCGTTCAAGAAAAGATTCTCAACATCCAAGTGTTTATGCGAGGTGATCAGAGGATACCAATCCTTCCATTTCAACTTTCCGATGGCCTTTTGATATATCTCGTCATTTGTGAACAAGCCTCGTCTTTGAGGCGTTTGTATAAGTCGCGCAGCCCCGTATAGGCTGCCAGCTACTTACAGCATGTTCGCCTGGACGCCTAGACATTGTAACATTTAAGATCCTCTGATTAGGCGTTCGCAACACCATCTGCCTTAGCTCCAACAGTAGAAGACGCTCCCAAGATTGACTAGTCAAAGTTATCACCACTGCTTGTGTACTAATGTTTCTTGGACATTTAATTTCACGCAGCGAATTACTAACGAACGCGTGTGAGTGACTTTTGTGATTGTGCGTGACCCTCCCCCCGGCGACCCCGGGGGAGGTTTCTGCTCTAGCTTTGGAAAAAATGGTGTTGATGGTTGCCGACGGACCAAAGTCGTCGGCATGTTTATGAAACAACTTTATGAGAAAATGGGCATCCCACTCATTACCCGTCTGTTGATCCTGCAGTTTCTGTCGTACGGAGATTTCCTCCGAAAGAATGGAGGTTGCTCTGTCGACAGCGAAATATAGCAGACCGTTTTGTGTCTTCTGATTATGTTAAGGCCGGTCAAACTACGGTCCGCCTGTGTTATGCTGAGGCGGGATTTCTGCCAATCTTCATCCGGGGCGCCTCAACGCTGATGGAGGAAAGATACCTGTAGAGCTACATGTCCGACTACTGGCAGGTTAAGAAAGTCGCCTATCCAGTTCATCCGGATCCTCCCTTGCAGATGTCTGGTGACATCGTAGTCGAGACGAACCTTCAAAAGGACATTCTAGACTACCTTGTAATGCACAGAAACTATGTCCGCGTATCTTACAACGGTCAAAGGAAGTGCTGCTGGTACTGCAAAAAAATGTGTCACGTCAGAAAAGACTGCCCTCTCCTCAAGAAATGCGATGCATTGTAAGCAATTACCAACAGTGCCCGGAGCAGAATGTCACCCCAGCAGCAACCTAAGATGTCATCGTCGGCCAAGCCACCAGTGCCGAGCAGAGCTTCGCCGCTTTCGTCACCACCTCAGAGGACTCACGCTACACCGACTTCTCTGCCTTTTCCACGGGAATAGAGGGAGGTGTAGCCCCCACCACCTCTACCACCTCCGCTTACAAGTCTACAATTGGGGCCTAGGAGGGAGCTGCCACGGTCCCCTCCCCCCCTGGTTCTCGGAGATTCGAAAGATCACACCACTCCCTCAGCCATCACATGATATTTCGATGGTTGAAGACGAAGCTGCTGCAGATGACGACGTAGATGTTTCGGTTGGAGCAGAATCCGTTTTCAGTGGAGGATTTTCCAGCACTTCTTCCGTCAGAGCAGTCCACAACATCACAGCCAGCACGGATCATCGGTACGTCTTCCCCATCCAGGATGACGTCTTCTGCTGGGTTATCACAACCGTCAGCGTTGAAACAGCAGGATAATCTTGCGAGGAAAAACAGTCCCTACAAGAAAAAACCCAGACGGAGGATTGGCAGAATATATGAGAGTGGTTCTACCTCTTCCAAGCGAGACAGCCGCGCTAGTCACAAGCACAGCCCTTTTTCCTCATCACGTTGCTTGCAATCAACGAAGAGAAGATCAGTGGAGTCTCCTGCAACATCTGGGAAGCCCAAGTCTTAACCAGAAACAGGCCAGTAGTTGCCTCATTAAACATGAAGGTCATTTTCCTGAACATGCATTCTCTTGGTTCCTCTTTTAAGCAATCGATATTGTCATCATTCATTGCCCTCTACAGGCCAGATATCCTGTTACTTCAAGAAGTAAAACTTGCCATCACACAACAGTGCTACGATCTACAGGGCCTTCGCTGTTAATACATAAAAGGACAATTCTTTATTAACTGTTTGTCACCAAATGGGAAAGGAGTTGTTACCATCATTTTCAATCCCTTCATTTTGGTGTCGAACTGTATGTATGACTGCGAGTGCATGGTAATTTCATTGGACATCAGTGGTTGACATCAGTGTCAACATCAGTGTCAAGTTCCGATTGCTTAATGTCTATGCACCGTGTAGTACAGCAGAGAAACCAAAGTTTTTAGTGACTTAAACAACTTTTTGTGTTCACCTTTCTTTGCCTTTGGTGATTGCTGGAGATTTGAACTGCCATCCAGACGCCAACAACATCTTTCATCTGGTCATGTGTATTGTTTATGTCAGCAAATCCATTGTTCGACTTATGGACACAATCTCCACGTAGTATCAAACTGGGTCTACCTTCCACCGAGGGCCCATTTTATCATCAAGATTGGACCTTTTTCTCGATGACAATGCATTTGCTGGCTCGTTAGGAAAAATGAAGGAAATTCCTTGTTGGTTCTCCGACCACAGTGCTATCATGTGGTCACGGAATCCTCCAATTCAAGCATCCTCTACAGGGTCTGGAGTTCATCGCAATTGGTTTATGAATGTTTCTCTGCTCGACGAAGAGGAATACAAGGGAATGTTCGCTCAGTTTTGTTGAAAAACATCTTTTTAATGTGCTTCCTACGCTTGCTTTTTGGCTAGAACTGAAAAATAAAATCAAGCATTTCTTCTGTAATGTTGGGTTAGACGCAGATCGTCATCGACGTCGTCATCTTCTCATTTTGCAAGACATACTTCGTCTCCTTCCAGTATCCACCCTGAAGGAGGAGTTCGATTTGGAGATACGTCAGGTGAAGAGCAAGATCAACGATCTAATGAACCGGAAGGCTGCCGGCACAGCGCTCAGAGCCAAACTTTACTGGACGGCTGATATCAGGCATTTATCATTGGCAGCGTTTGCCAAGGAGAGACGACGTGCCAAGAAAAAAAGATGTCATCGTTTGGTGTGTAAAATGGGGAAGTGAATTCTGACCACGACATCTTGTCAGCTTTTAACGCCCATTTTTCAGCCTTTTTCAATATCCCAGTCATTCCATCTGAAGATACGAAGCAGTGAATTGAAGCGCTAGGACCTTTTTCTGAGTATGCTGACCTGTCTTTTTCTCATCCCTTTACCGAAGACGATGTAAAGAAGTTCCTGTCAGCGGACGGCCGTCATCAGTCCAGCCTGGGTATGGATGGCATTCCATACTCTTTTTATAATGCGACATGGAAACTTCTTGGGGCTTTCTTCATAAAATTGTTTATGTCGTTCAGCAATGACCCGTCTTCCATCACACAAGATTTCACATGGAGAAACTCATTCTTCTCCCAAAAGTGCCGAATCCAGAACTTGTTACCCAGTGGAGGCCAATAACCCTTCTCAACACGGACTTTAAGCTCTTCACTAGAGTTTTTTAACAGAGACTGAGAATCTATGCAGAAGAATTTATCAACCCTGGACAATCCTGCTTAATTCCATCACGCAGGATGACCTATAATCTAATTATGATTCGATGTGTGATGGAAGAGGCATATGCTTGTCATCAAACTCATGCTTGATCACTATTTAGCCTTGATCACTATTTAGCCTTGATCAAGAAAAGGCCTTCGATAAAGTGAACCACGAGTGATTCTTTGACGTGTTTCGGCAACTTTGTCTTCGGACCTTTGCCACGATTATTTCTGCACTGTATTATTGGGCCACATTATATGTGGTGATTAATGGTTCCATATCTTCTATCTTCAGCCTGTTTAAAGGTGTTAGACAAGAGTGTTCTCTTTCCCCCTTGTTATATATCTGTTATTTGGAACCGTTATTACAATACCTTTATCGCCACCAAGATGTTCGAGGATACGATCTTCTAGCTGCACCAATAAGCATCAATTTTTGCGTCAGACGCATATTCCTTGAGCATCTTCAAAGAAACATTTAACCACTTTAGTACTTCAACGGGGAGCACCATCAACCTCTTCAAGTCTAAAGGAATTGCTATTGTGATTTGAACCACATACTACCTTAATAATTTTCCAATATCAAATTACAGAGCTGGGGTATGTATTCTCATTTAAACATAATATGGACCTTATACACTGCAGCAAGTGGTAGAGAAGTGCATTTCTCGCCTTGACCAAAACTTCCGGTTTTCAAAAACAATATTTGTCAAGGTGAGATACATCAAGACTCATGTGCTTCCAGTTTTAACATTTAAGTGCTTTTTCACCTTGCCTTCTTATATTCTCCTTGTGAACTGTGTTTGGGGTATGACTGCTCAGCAAAGTCATCCATTAAGAGCAGCGTTCCTCTTTATTCCCTTTGAGAGAGGAGGGTGGGGTTACTCGATATTAAGCGATACCTCATTGCGGCCAGATTGGCTGCCTTGATTCGGGTATTCCTTAGCCCTCCCCATTTTTGGGTGAACCTCTTCTTCTTACATCTAAGGCTTTTTATCAAAGTTAATAGGCTTTCGTTAGCTCCCTTGTTGCCAATAGTAATGTATCAGCACCAACCAGACATTTATAAATCCTTCAACATGGACTTAGTAACTTTATTAACGAAGCTACGCCGTATTCATCCACAGGAATGGGGAATATTTCGTCTTACATGGTTCGCCACTGCTCCTATGGCTTAGTCTGACGCGTCGCACATGACATTGGGAGGACTTCAGCGCTTTAAATGCCTTTTCCTGGGGCGATTTCCACCTAAATGCCTCTTCCTTCCGTAAAATATCGAAGAGCGGGCCTGCGACTTCCGCGTATCTCTTTATAAAGGCTCTATAAATTGGATGGTCCCCAAAAATGCCCTTACTTGACGCACTGAGTTAGGTGTGGGCCATTCCTTAATAGCCTTGGTTAGGCGTTCTACGCATGCCTTACCCTTCGCTGAAAATTTGAAGCCTAAGTAATCTACCTTGGTCACTCCGAAGACGATTTTTTTTTTCAATTCAAACCTGTGTTACCTTAATCCCTCGAGAACCCTACGCGTCCTTTTTTCGCAATGCTGATAAATTAGGGGTAGAGACCAGCACATCATCGAAATATACAAGTGCTTCTTTATTAAGCAGCCCCCATAATGCTTCGTTCATTGACTTGGTGAACGTGGAGGCTGCACCCTTTAGGCCAAAAGGCTTTACCTTATATTCATAAGATCCAAAAGGTGTCTTTAAGGAGGTAAATTTCTTGTCAGCTGGCTTCACCCTAATTTGATGATAGGCTTGAAGGACGTCGAGCTTCAGAAAATACCTTGCCCCTTTGTCAAATAAAGCATCAGTGCGGGGAATGGCGTAATTGTTGTCGAAGGTCATCTTGTTTAACTTCCAATAATCTACGCACATACAAAGCCTCTGTCCTTCTTAAACACAAAGAGCATTGACGACAAAAAGATGTGGATGGCTTAATTAGATGCTTACTTAAGAGGTCGAGTATAGTCTTTCCCAATTCCTCCTCTTTGTCTTTGGATAGTGGGATGAGTGGAGAGTTGAAAGGAGCGAACGTCTGCTCCAGTAATATCTCATGTTGCTTGGACCTAGCAGGTGGCAGCCCTTTAGGCAACTCGTCTCGAAATACCTCCTGAAACTCCTCGATTATAGGCTGAAAAGAAGGGTGAAAATTAATATCTTGCTCTATCGCAACCCCCTCGGGGCTACATTTACCACGTAATACGAATACGGGTACCTCTGGTTGCTTTTCCAATAGGTGACATCGGTCCGAGGCCAATATGGTGGCCATCTCTTGACCTTCCATTGAGGCAACCATACTTTTTTCCCTTTTCTCAGTATGGCACATCTCTTTGATCCCCAGTCGAAAACTATTTTTTTCCCATGGATCCAACGCATGTCTAGGATAATGTTGAAATTTGCGATGGGAGAAATGCACAGGTTTAGATTATCAGCATATTCACCGCTTTTCATGGGCACCATTAAGGCCGACTTATTTATAGCGGCCGTTTCAGCAAACGGCAAATACCGTTGTCTTCTTTTGAGTGCAAATATCAGTCAACTTAAGATTAAGTAGCTTTGCAATCTTTTCATCTAGGTAATTTTCAAACGATCCAGTATCTACTAATGCTCAACGCACACAACGTTCTTTATGGACACTAGTACAATACAGAGCTTAGTATTGGCGTCTTCCCGTCCTAGATTAATTTGTTTCTTGGGTAGAGCCGGCTGCTTGAACTTGCAATTTTTGCTTATATGCTTGAGCCTTTCACAACGGAAGCATTTAATTTTGCGATAGCTCCTTTTCTCTTTCCGCGGGTTCTGAGTCCCTTGCACAACATCGACCTCCATCGGTTCGTAAGTGGGCATCTCCGGTAAATCATGGGCTCTGTCCACTTCTCGACATATGCGATAGCTTCTTTGAGCGACAAAGCAGCCTGCATGCGCAATTCCGCTGCTATCTTGTCGGGAGTGGCTTGGGGCAGGAAATGAAGCTTTTATGATTGAGAGGAATCGGCAAAACCATTACATAGGCATCTAAATTTGGTTATAAATACCGTTACTCGATTGCCTTAAGCTTAAGCTTCTGTAATTCGGCCCTCCGGGTCATTTGAGTCTGCCCTTCAGCAAAAGCATTAGTAAGCATGGTGGCAAACATCGACCACGACAGGGGCAAGTTGGTAGGCAGCATTGCCGTAAACCAACTCAAAGCCGTACCCTTGAGGTAGGCAAGCACAAAATCTGTGCAGGAGGTGATAAGTGCGAACTGCCTTAAGAACTCCTCTGGGTCTTCTTTAGCGGTGCCTGAAAAGTAAGAAAATTGGAGCTGACTCACCACATCTTGCATTGGTGATGGCCTCAGATAATGCACGGCCTGGATGAGGGCATCAAAGTGAGGTTGGTTACTCGCCCCTCCATTGGCCTCTCTCTGGCCTGGTTCGGCCTGGGTGTCTGGTTTTTGCTGCTGCATAATGCAAATAAGCCTATCCATATTTCTTATTTGTAGCTGGATAAAAAAGATAAATAAACACAATAAATAGGCCCATGTTCTATTTGTTTGTTCACAACAACTAAAGTATATGCTCTGGTAATTTAAGCACATACCCAAACATACAATTAACAACAATAGTACGCACCCTTTGTACGCATACAAAATAAACCCAAAAAGAAAAAAAAAATTTCCTTGGCTATAACAATAATCGTAATAAATACTACCAAATGGCTGATCAACGATAAAACTAGGCACTATATGCTCGAATATCCTTCGATGCAAAACCGCAACAACTAATGAGCGTGTAGCAATTATGCCAGGTTTCCATGGAAAGGATTAATGACGGGTGTTGCGTACCCCAAACACTAACTAATGGCATAGGAAGCAATATGCTAGACTCTCCGTGGAAAAATATACCATGCGAATGAAACCACAATAACTGTTGGCAGTGGATGCAATGTGCTAGGCCCTCCATGAGAAAAAAAATAACACGCGCGATTCGTACTACAACAACTGAATTATGGCACTGGAAGCAATATGCTAGGCTCTCCGTGGAAAACACGCCACACGATGCGTACCACAACAACGAAAGTATATGCTCTATGTCACGTATTAGTTTACTGGTGCAGTGGATTGGTTGGTTCATTAGAATTTTTGGCGTCGACTTCTAAGGTCATTTTGCGCCTTTTACACAAATTATATCTGTACGCAGCCCGGGTCAAACACAAACATCCATGCCCAGGGCGGGATTCGAACCCACGACCAGGCGGACTCGAGAACTAGAAAGCCTACGCCCTAGCCCTCTCGGCCACCTGGCCGGCTTGGTGCAGTGGAAGTTTTTAAGATGTATAAGAGAGACACTGAGCATATGTTTTAATTGATAAATAACACAACTTTTATTCAATTTAACTAACTGGACTTACAGTTTAGACTGTCTTCATATAATTTGTCTGGAATAAACGTTTTCTGGTGACATCTACTAGTACATAGATAATCCAATGAGTAATCAATTCTATATTAAATTACAGCATTATCAAGAAATGTATTTGTAATTATAATATTGTCCATATTAAATTCCAAGTCATTAAACGCCCTGCATCAGCGCAATAGCGAACTTGGTACACAGCTATAATGAAGCTGTTGCATTAGACGTACCATGAAAATACAAGGGAATGGCGATGCTATGCATTTATCATCTGGATTGCACTAAGGAAAGCTGGAAGAGGAAAAGATAAATCGGAATTAGACCTCTTCAACACGCGCTTAAAATCGACTAAACGAAAGACAACCCCTGAGCAACACGCAATTCTTAAATTAATTTAGGATAATTATTTTCTCTAGGTTCAAGATTAACGCCCCTAACGCGCAAAATTAATTAACGTTATAAATATTCCTTACCTAGGAGCTCAGCAATTAGAAGAATAATTACTTAACGTGCACTGAGTGGGTGGGAGCTCGAAGAGAAAATTTTAATTTATTTTGTAACAGAGAGAACGAGAGGTAAAGCACCTTAACGCAAATCAAAATGGCTCACCTGAAATAGGGTGCGAAACAGCTGAGACTTTCACTTATGTAGGCTGGCAAGATCCAGGTAAAAATACCCGACACTCGGGCGTTGGGTTGCAATTCTCCGTCTGTGAAAATTGGCTGGAGTGGGCGACAATCCTCTGGTTTGACGTCCGGCAAATATACAATGTAGTAGTGGTGGTGAGGAAATACTGGAATTCGGGTGGCCGGCTGGCTAGCATGAACTGTTGAGTGACTAACAAAATGGCGTTGACGAAAAATGGGTCTGTCGATGGAGCCGTCGTCAGATACGTTCCGCTCTGGCATTCCGTTTAATTACCTCGTAAAGGATACGAATTCGTACGGCAAACCTGTTGAGAAAGCTGGGGGAAAGTATAAATTATGTGTTGCACTACTTTCGGTCGTTGCATTTTTAAACAGTTCATTTCTCGCTGGCTGGCATGGTGGCGTTGCTGCTTTAATGTCTTTAGCCACGTTTGAAGCACTTTTATCCCGGGCTTCGCTGAGTGAAATCTTGGCAGTCAATCTTTTCGTCGAATTGAGCTCATGTTTCAGAACAGACGACTGCTTCTCACCCTTCCCGGAATCTCTCTCCTTAGTTCAAAACTCCCGCTCACTCTCTAAGCCTTTGCGATTTTCTCTGCGTTGCCAGCATGTCTTCCACCTACGCCCCTTCCTGTTTACAATTTGCTCATGGAAGATGTTAGATGTGCGTGGGATATTGTCAACAGATGGAGCCAGAGTATAGCCAACATTATTTTCTATTGAGGATCTCTGCTAGAAATACAGAAAATACTGGCTTCTGAACTCAGATCTGTCGCAATACTTTGTTACACCAAGCTATTGCGATCGCCTTCATTAATAAAAAACGCTATTTTGGAGTCGATCACATGTTCATCCTCCGTTACTCTCGACTGTATGGAGGAAAGTGGCTGTTCAAGTTCGATCCTTTCTCCTCCTAGAATGCCCACGGCTAGGTTTGTTTACTTTTATAAAATGCTTTTCAACATCTAAGTGTTTATGCTAGGTCATCGGAGGAGGCCAGACCTTCCATTTCACCATTCCGATGGCCTTCTGATACCTCGTCAGTTGTGAACGGGCCACGATTTTGAGGCGTTTCAATAAGTCACGCAGTCCCGTATGGGCTGCCAGTCACTTACAGCATGTGCGCCTGGACGCCTAGAATCTAATTTTTGAGACCTCTGGATTAGGCGTTCACTGAGGCAACACCATCAGCCTCAGATCCAACAACAGAGAGTGCCAAAGCCGACCCGAAAACAGAGGCCGATGGAATCGACTCTATGAGGCAAAAAAGCCTAGCCCAACTCTGCAATATCCACGGGAAACTCGCTTGAGACCCAGCCACAGAAGGCAAAGGAACACTAAGCCCATCGCAGGTAGTGGAAATTCGAAGGCTCGCAAAAGCGATCTCCGGCAACGAGGAGACTTCCAACGTACGGACAATTTTGGCTGCCAGTTTATCGTAGTCGACAGAACCCGTGAGCCACAGCATTTGCGTAGGATGGCGTACCGGTAGAACAATATTCATAGCCAGGCCAAGAATCTCGTCTCTCAGTCGGCGGACCTAACAGACGCTAAGTTTCCGATGAAGAAGTGTGTCAGCATCTCCAAGATAAAAGCGAAGGCCATAGTGCGACTGCCTACTCAAGGAGAGACGACATCAGGAATCATAATAGAAAGCCACGTGAAACCCTTCCTAAACAGTCGAGCGACTTAACTAATATAATACCTGACTTTGAAGTATTTGTGCCTTTTTCTGATAATTATAAGGAGCCTGCCGATGAATCTTAAGATGCTCCCTCTTAACGATTTGGAATCCGAGGACTGGCTCAACGACGGGAACCAATCGCCCGCAAAAAGCAGGTCTACCCTTCGCAGAGGCCCAAGACGACCTCTTGTGCCCCAAATTTTGCAAGTCACGACCACGCAGAGAGCTCTCGCTGCGCGTCACGCTTGGCTTCTACCGAGGCGTTGTTGGATGAGTGACCACCAGCTTATTTGTTCCTTACTAACCTTTTAAGCAAAGTCTCTTTAGAATGAATGATAAAATCCCTTTAAGTTAGCTAACTTGTATTCTGTTGGAACAGAGAGAACTGCCCTTAGGAGTTGCAGAAGTCGGAAGTTTTAGTGTTAGCGTCGTAAGGGGAATTACCTTCGTTGCTTATCTGAATCCGTTTCTTTATTCACAGGAAAACGTTCTACGCTCCCAAGCCCGACCGGGTCGACGAGCTCAGGAGTAGCGTCGGCCAATTTGATCACGCATCTTATTCAAGCCACTCAACTGGACAAAAACGGAATTACCACAGTGTGGGCGGAGTTCCAGTGGATGCCCCTGCGAGGTCCATATCAATTTGTGAAGCCCTATAATAGGGCCGGAAGCCACCCGTTGTAGTTACTAAAATTACATTTACTTCAATTAATATTGTATGTTTGATCTTTATTTAATGGAATTAAATATTCAACAATCCAAATTCTTCTCTGTACGCGATCTATGCCAAGCTATGGGTGGGTGTGAATATTCATTAAGCAATTCTTACCCGGCATATTAAAGATCGTGACACTCAACCTGTACTACGACGAAAATGCTGAAAATATGCAAATTTAAATAATATTTTGCTGTGATGTTATCACGTGTTGCGTTTAAAAAACTTTTTTTTGAGAGAGACTTGCCATTGGACTAATTACATATGTTAATCAATTTATCAAGGAGTACATGAAAATATAGGAACTTTTATAATGAGAATTTATAGTGTTGATAGAATTAGAAATTATATAATTGGATATAAAACGAAGGTATTCGATTGTGAAATTGCAGGAGGGGAGGTGCTATGACAGAATGAGACTGTTCTTTTGGGTTGTATTTAATTACAGTTGTTGTTTGTCTTTGAATGCTTAGGTGAAGTGAAGAATGGAATTAATTGAAGGGTAGTTTATGTTAGGATTTTAATGAAGAGTTGGGAATCACAATGATTTCTTTGTTTGTTTTCATTGGATTTTAATAAAACGAGAGAGGGAAGGGAGACCGAAAACGCTCTCGTTATATAGAGTGATGAACAAAAAAGGTATGAGTTCTGCCAAGGCGATTGAAGGAGGGAGGCTCAGCGTGCTCCTCTCTTAGATGGAAAGTTTGATGGCAAAAAGGAAATTTGGAGGAGGGCTAATTGAGACGTACAATGCTGCTGTGAAGACATCACAGCTAGTTAACAAATCTACTGGCTTCTCCTTAAAAATTATGGTGTGAACAGACTCACCAAGAAGGAAATTTACTAATCTCTAGTGAAGGATAACATCTCTCCTCGACATCTAATTAGTTGAATAATTAAATCTACTGAAAAGAACGTTTTCCAAGAGTTTTGTGAATAAGAAATAAGCATCATCAGCATACAGTGGAATCATCATTGGAAATCTAAACCTCAACATTCTTCAGGGCATCGTGAATCAAGAGAGAAAGCTATTGCAAGAGATCAGCGTGGCCAAGGGCCTACCATTGCAAAAAGAAGACACCAGCGCATATTGAATCCTCTGTCGAACATAGTGGGGACAGTCTGAGCCAAACTAGTAGACTCACCCACTAATTGACCCGGATTATTCTCTGGTGTGTTTTTGTGCTTCAAGGTGATGTGTAATTAGTGAAATATAATGGCTTGTTGATATAAAAAGTGTTAAGTGTTATAAAGTGGAATATCTGTGACTACAGATCTGCAGGCGTTGTGATACTACATAACTGTAAGTAAAGTGAAACATGTTGATTGATAAGATTCATAAATAGTCATGACATGTGTGTGATTAAAGAGTAAATCGAGTGATTTATTATAGACTGAGCCTTTAAAGATTCGTTTACTCTCAGAGTAATTGAAAGAGCTAGAACTTTGTTGATACATTTATTGAATATTTGCATGTTATCTTCGATTTAAATAATTGGGGATTTTAGGATTAACTTTCTCATTTAATATTAAGAGCTCTCACTTCTTTCTTAGACTTAAGATTTATTTTATTTTATATATCTCATTGGTATGCTTATTTAAACTTGAATAAAGAGACATTCATTTAATTCTAAACTTTGCCTATCTTATTGGAATAGATAAGACACAACCTGCCACCTTTTTAAAGAACCCGACCTTTGTCCTTGATTGTTGAAATAAATAATTAAATATTGAGCTAGCTTTTAATCAATCCTATAATACTGATTTTTTTAAGTTAAAGTGAGAAGAAGAGAGAAGAGGGGAGGTCCAATCAAACTGGACGGGAAAGGTCACAGTTCTATAAATTTTTATTAATAGTCATTAGTGAAAAGGCGCATATTCTAGGGTTTGCATAGAAGCGCCGAAGAAGCTAGTGCTGCTCCAGCTGTACCACTGAATCAAATTCGACTATCTTCGAACATATTAATTACTCTTCTATATTCGCTCATGGCATACATTTACATTTTGTTTGATATATTACATGACATATCTTAACATTGAAATCTTAACATCTTAATGGTACCATATTGGTATCATTTGAACATGTACCACTGAATCAAATTCAACCATCTTCGAACTTTGTAATTATTCTTATAAATTAGTTCATGAAGGTCGTTACGAATCGTTTAATATATTACATGCCCTATGTTAGTAGTAAATTTTTCCAATGCTACGAAAGTGGTATCATTAGCACAGGTACGCCTGAATAAATATCGACCATCTTCGAACTTACTAGCTATTCGTTCAGGTCATGTCATTCCAAGTTATTTGATATATTACATGGTATATCTTAACACTGAGATTTTTCCATGGTAACATAATGGTGTCATTAGAGCATGTACCACCGAATCAAATTCAACCATCTTCAAACTTTGTAATTACTCTAAAATATTCTTATATGACAAATCGTTACGAGTCGTTTGATATATTACCTGCAATGTCTCTGCATTGAAAATTTACAAATGGTACCATTAGAGCATGTGCCATTGTACACGACGGTTGTTCAAGAATTTTTGCCTCCTGGTCCGTAACTTCTTTTTACTTGCTAACCGAATTTCAAAATTCTTTTTGTATCTGATACAATCATTTGTCCTCTATGTAATGCACATATGTCCTCTATGTCCTCTATTTATTTTTCGACAGAGTCGCCACCACTTTCAACGCATTGCGCTAACGCGTGACTAGTCGGGTGAACTCGTCGGAGAGAAATTCCATGGTTGTTCCAAATTTTTTTGAAATATTACATGACATATTTTAACACTTAAATTTTTCAATAGTACGATAATGGCGTTATTAGAATATGTACTACAGAAATAAATTGAGCCATATTTACCGTAATTGACTTTGTAATTACCGTACTCTTATACAAGGTATCCAAAAAGTTTGGTAACATGGCAAATATCTCAAACCTACTAGGTAGGCGAGATCAGATGAGTCTGGTTTATAGGTTATAGGGGGCTGTCTTTGGTCCCCAAACTTAAGTTCATCCATTTGCTAACTCGAAAACTGTTAAAGATAGAGAAAATATCCGATTGCTACTCTATAGAGCAACACCACATTAGTCTAATAACAATTTTTAATCACACCCTTCCCTTGAAAGATGTTGGAAAATGCGCGAGAAAGAGTCACTAAAGGTTAGATTGGGATAGTCAGGTTGGCTGAGGTGTACTTCACTGCAGTTCAAATGTGTGCTTCACTCATCAGATCTCGTCTAACTGAGAGCTTTGAGATATTTGCCATGTTACCAGACCTTTGGACGCCCTGTATATATTCGTTCATGACAGGTCGTTACAAGTTGCTCGATATACAGGGTGGATAACAAATGAGGCTCCTCCCCTTTTTTTTCGTGACCGAAGCAGATATGTCAATTTTGATGAATCCAATGAATGGGAATTTGCGGGTGACTTATACCATGGTGAACATTTCATCATCCCAAATATGCAAATTAAGACACATTCAAATCCTCTCTTAAAAACCGTAAAAGATAAATGAAAAATTCAAATTGAAGACTTGATCAGCATGGAATTCCGAACAAAAAAAAATTCCAAAATACTATGAACGGATCACCAACAATCACATGTTGAATTTATTAGTTAACTCCCTATGCACTTCACAAAGACATTTGAATGCTCAACATGCAAATCAAGAAATTACCAAAATTACTATAATAACATTCGCTTTCATGAGGAAAAGCAAATAAAAGGCATGTGACAGAAGACAGAACAATTCCAGGATGTCAAGCTACACCGTTCCTGAAATGGTCAACATGATCTTCTGCTTTGGATTGTTGGCGATGCGTTTATCGGTTTTTGGAATTTTTTTGTTTTGTTCGCAATTCCATGTTAAACAAGTCTTCAATTGGAATTTTTCGAGTATCTGTTACGGTTTTAAAAATCGAATTTACAGATTCATCTTTTGTAGTACCGTCGTATGAATGACTTTATTACTAGTATGAATATATTTTTTCTTCTTCTGCAGTCTCTTTCATAGCAAATGATACAATTTTCTGTACATTTTCTAACTAATGTTAAACTTTAAAACTTTCACTTGATGAAAACTTATTAATTTTTATAAATATTTATAGTTTAAGATAGATACTGAAGTGAACATGGCACGGCGCAATACAGAACTAGATCCCTTAACTTCACGAATTAAAGTTTATGTTCAAGCAGCAATTGAAGAGGATAATGGTTCTAGTGACAAATTGCCTTGTCTTCGCCATGCTTTGCACAAACGAGTCTCAAAATTTGTTCGCCTTATTTGGTTAATTACCTTCCTTGCCATTGTTGCTTTATGCTCTGCTCAGACCATAGAAAGGATTCAATATTTTCTGTCTGAGCCAACTGCTGTGGATGTAGCTTTCAATCAAATGACATCCATCCGATTACCAGATGTAACTGTATGTACACTCCAAAGTGATAAATCTCATAAAGTACTGAAAGATGCGTATAAGAAAAAACTTTACACGTGCACGGGCATAACTGATTTTGCAAAGCTTATCGCAGTAGAAGGCTATACTACCAAAGAAATTTGGGATATGGTGGAACACAACAATTTTGAAGTTGTTCGCTACTATGAAAAGGTAAACTTTAAATTTAAATTATTTTCCTTTATTATCTTAATTTTATGGCTACAACTCTAACGTATAATGAAATTGTTTCTTTCAGTTCGTAAAAGATGATGTCCACTTTTTTCATCACAGTTACTATTATCCCAATGGCTTTTGTACTACATTTCAGATCAGTAAGAAACACAAACTTTCTAATAAATTAGTCGTTTTCACGAGGCTTGATTGAAAACTAATAGCACCATGGCTCTAACTTTTTTATTCGATGACCAATTTGAAAAATTCTTTTTGTAGCTGATAGGTATAATTGTTTTCTATGTAATGCATTATGCACTTTCTGATATAGTCCCCATCTTTTTCCACGCACAAGCGCCATCGCGTTCCTACTAGTCGGGCGTTCGAGATGAATTCCGATGATTATTGTTGACACCAGAATTGAATGGCAGCTTTCACTGCCCGACTTTGCACCTTACGACCTTAACCTCTTCCCAAAGATGAAAAAGCAACTTAAGGGATATCAGTGTCGTTATAACGTACAGAAAATATGCTTCGTAAAGCATGAATTGCTATTTAACGCGATTGTGGATTTTTACTTCACGTCTTGGATACGGAAAAGTCGGAATCTATAAAATAGTTTACTGATACGTTGAAGACTAGGTGAAAGCTGCCATTCAATCGTGATGTCGACAACAACCACCAGAATTCATCTCCAACGGATTTGCCCGATTACTCACGCGTTGGCGCAAGTGCATGGAAAGGGATGGGGACTATAATGAAAAGTGAATAGTGAATTACATGTAGACAAAATATAGCTGTCAGGTACAAAAAAAAGTTTGAAAATCGGTTTCCAAATAAAGTTATAGCCAGGGAGGCATTAGTTTTCAATCAAGCCTATTAGCGATATAAATTCATTAAATAAAGTAACATTTTTATTAAATAAATAAAACGGTGATGGGTAAAGAGAAATATGTATTAACAATATGTAACGTAAACGAGTATCATTGGTGGAATATGAAGTGTCAAGATCCAATATTAAAGAACTTTATTCAATAGCTAGTTAACCTCAAGACTGTTTAGCTAATATCTCATCAAAATATCTTTGATGGGAAAGAGAGAACTTAATTGAGTTCATGGATGGCTTAGACCAGCGGATTTCAACCCGTGCTCAGTGGCCGATCCACAAACTCCTAAACACCATTAACTTGCAAGATATACACCCATGAAGAATTACATCCTGACCACCTGTTTATATACAGTGCCGGACCACTTTCGTCCGTAAAACTGCGGACACGCGATTAGGTAGTGACTCAACAAGGTGCTCGTAGGTTTTCTCACCCTCATTATCATTACTGATAGCAAGGCCTTCACCTGTTGGTCCTTCAGTTCCCGTGCATTGCGAGGTGATCATGCTGTAGCACGGATCTGTTTTTCCAGGTCTAACCCCAAATTCTGTATTGGATTGATGTCAGGGGAATTCGGAGGCCACACGTGATTTCAAGGTCAGTAGAAATGTTCTTCAATTCACTAAAAGACAATTCGGCCTTATCGCATGGTGCATTATCCTGCTGACACAGGCCACAATCGTCCGAAAACACTGTGGCCATGAAGAAGTGAATCTGGTCTTCAATGATGTTAACATACGGATGATGGATCCTAATGTGGCCCAAGAAAACATCGCCCAAATCATAATACTACCGCCACTGGGTTGTATCCATCCAACTGTGTATCGGGCGTCAAAGTTTCTGTTGGAAATCGTCGTATCCGCACCTGACCGTCGACTGATGGACCAGAAAAGGTGACTCGTCGGAATTTCTTCCAGTGCCCCATAGTCCAATTGCTGTGCTCCATATCCGAATGCAGGCACCGTTTGCGATGCTGTAAGCGCAGGGAATCGCCTGGAGCGACGACTATGGAAGCCCATATGCAGAAGGCAGTGCTGAACTGTGTGTTGAAACACGTTATCTAAGTCACCATGGTTGTAGCTGCTGGTGAGTTGGGCCACTGTAACCTTTCAATCACGGCGACTTAATGATTATAGCATTGGGACGAAAACCCGAAGGTCCCTGATTCAAATTCAGGCCTTGGAATTTTCTTTACTATGTTTCACAATTTATAAAAAAATATATACAGGGTGCTTTTGAAAAAGATGTTGTGAAATACCTAGCGATGTTCCGCATCTTAAAATAAACACAAGTTTCCTTATACGTTTTGTCGAAATTGCATTCCTTAAAGGAGTAAACAGCTCGTGAAATTTGGTTAAACTACGCCCATAACGTAAACAAAAGCACATGAAAAAAGTAATCACCGCCATATGTTCCATTAACAGGTTTCTGCGAACTAAATGTGCACTACTGTGTTGGCCCTAAACTCAACCACTCTCACAGGAAATTCAAATTAGGCTAATGGAAACTGCGTGATCGAAAAGATACTTCAATTAAGCATGCTTTTTTCAATTGTCACTCGCTTTTAAAACGAAGAAATCTTGCGTTAACAAAATCGCGTTAATGACCACTTTACGTAGGCCTATTAACGGAACACGTGGTGGTGTTTATTTTTTTCATGCGCTTTTCTTTACGTTATGCGCGAAGTTTAACCAAACTTCATGAGCTGTTTACTTTTTTAAGGAATCAAATTTCGACAAAATGTATGAGGAAACTTGTGTTTATTTTAATGTGCAGAACATCGCTAGGTATCTCACGACATACTTTTCAAAAGCATCCTGTATATGGAAATTTCTGGGTTTTTTTTTTAGATTTGAGTCAGGTTCTGTATTCTAGTGATAAAACATCCGTTCAATTTGGAATGATTCAACATTTTTTGTAAGCACAATACATAGAATAAATATAATGCGGCAAAGAAATACAAGAAAAACTTTTGTATTTGGATTATGAGATGGAGAAGTTAGGAACAAGAGTCGAAGTTTTGCCATGGATTGTCTCATTAGAACAAATCTGAGGCTATGCGTTATCATATTCAACAACCGTTATATTGCCGAATTCTTTTACATAATCGGTTTTCCTATCTCATTGCATTACCCAATTCACTTTTGACAGTAATGTCGTTCCAAACGTCGTTCCAGCCCTTAATGCCGCCGGACCTTTCGGAGATTGGCAGTAATGTTAGTAATAATTGGAAAATGGTGAGGGGGATTTTTTCACGCCATTACCTCCGATATTAATTAATAAATAGAGAAATATAGTAAAGGAATATATCCGAAATATATCCGGAGGTCCCTGGTTCGAGTCCAGGTCCGTGGAATTTTCTTTACTATTTTTCTCTATTTCTTAAATAATGTTTGTCTTTTATAAAAAAGTCTTAATATCATTCTTCTCTCAATGAAAATGCCCGAAACAATTTCAACGCTATCATAAAATTTCAAAAACGCAATTGGATTTTGATTCTTTCATGGTAAGAAATTATCACATGGTGAAGAGACGGAACAATAGAATGAACGATAAATAAATAAGGGTAAATTAGCAGAATTAAAGTTATAGTATATTGCTGATCATTATATCAGTTATCACATAGAAAGCAAAATCTATCTATCTCTCTATATGTAGAGAAGAATGTTTGTGGGTGGGTTTCTTTCTTATACAAATCTGCAGTTTTATTCCAATCTTGATGAAACTTTGTTCAATTGATCTTCAAAGCACGAAGATGGTCACTGTCTACTTCAGAATTCGTAAAACTAATAACTATCGATAATAAATCGATACTCATGATGATGGCAGTGCATATTAATTAGAAAGTATCTCATGACCAACAACGCAAGGCAAAGTTTGTGCAACAATAGTTAGCAAAAATGGTATCAACACGCAATTCACAAACACTCTGCACGGAAAAACAATATATATTCACAAAAACAATAGTATTTTGACGTTCGAATAAATTCTTCCATCACATTTTTTTGCTTATAATATTTTATCTGACTTTCAGCCATTAAATTCATTTTGTCTTACATGTTTTGACCATTTACTATCATTTCAGTTTAAAAAAATATTTTGCCCGGTGAATATTTTTTTAATAATTTTGTTAGATCAGTAGTACAATTTTTTGTACTGTTTTGGATAGTAGAGAACAGGATATTTTGGTCGTGGTTTTACATATGATAATTAATCTTTCAATAAAATAATGGTAGTGAGTTCGTAGCCCGGCGTCACTCGCGTCAAATTTTATAACAGCACTACCCGCGCTGCGGTGTTTACACCGCACTTTTTAAAAGTGATTTTATTTGATAAAAAAGAACTCAGTGAGATAAAATAACAAAATGATTTTTATTATACTTTTATAAATTTATGCCAAAATCGTAGCTTTTTTTTTAATTTTTACATTCTAATTTGTTAAGTTTAACTTTTTTAATTTTTAACTTTAACATTTTTTATTGGCGCTAGCTGTTGCCAATAGATTGTACTTGGAATACATGGAAGTCATCACAAGGTAGTGCCACTGTATGATGAGCTAAATCAAAAAAATCAAAAAGTGCGGTGTAAACACCGCTCGCGCGAGTGACGCCGGGTTAAATGCAACAATTTTAAATTTATTTCAGACCGGTTTCGGTATTAAACCATCTTCGGTGGGCTACAATAGTAAGCTGGTCTGAAATAAATTTAAAATTGTTGCATTTAGGAACTCACTACCATTATTTTATTGTTATACGCAACATGGACCCATACTACCATTACAATTAATCTTTCATATTAATTTTTTGGCTGTTTGTCATTTAAAATTCTTCCTATCTATTTATTGTTTCTTTACTTTGGGCAGACTACGGAGGGTTGATTCAGATAAAATGAGACGACTTTGCAGTTCTGTTAAGATGGTGTAATACCATGGCGCCACCATCGGTTGTGTTCGATGTGAGAACCACGTTGGTGGACTATCGCCCGGCACCGTAATTTCCACTGAAGTAGGCTGAGTTTGAGGGACTCCATGGGAAGTTCGTTCCACACCTGCTGACACACTTTCAATAGCCCATCAACGGTTCTTGGTCGGCGACCTCCGAGCCGTCGTTTCAGGAGACCAAAACCACAGAAATCCATCGGTGATGCATCAGGAAATTTTACAGGCACATGAGAGAAGGAAATAACTCGTATGCCCGTCTCCTGTTCCATCTTCCTGTAGTAAGCCACAGATGACTTGGCAGTGTTCAGTTGTGTTCAGTCACTCACTTGTGTGACCGCGCGCTTTATGACGTCGCTCCAGCCCAAGATTGTCATGAATTATTCTGCAGACTGTTGCCTGTGAAATACCTTTCCTTTGTGCTAGACTTCTCTGTGTGGGGGGATTTTCTTTCAGCACTTCAGACCGGATTTCTCGCACCACCTGAGCTGGGCGTGTTGGCTGGGGCTTGTTTCCGGTCTGCTTCTCTGCTCGTCCACGTTCATTAGATGGTCGCAATGTGTTCTTTATGATTATTCGACCCACAGTAGCTTTGGATACCACAATACCATTTCGTTTGCATAATTCCACAATGCACGAAAGACTGAAGTTAGCGTCGGAAAGGCCAAACATATACCCTTCCCAAAAAGCTGTGATTTTGGAAGCCATGTTTTAGCACGAAATGTCCCAAATAACAGCAACAAGGTTATACAAAGCTAATCCCCATGAATAGTGGACGAGTCAAGGTCATACGCGGCGTTTAAAGTCGTCTCATTTTATCTGAATCAACCCTCCGTAGAAATAGGATATAATTAAAGGAAATAAAACATATATTTGTGTATACATTTGCACTTGCAATATTTATATAAGAATCATCTGGGGTTTGACATTCTATTAATCTGACTAGATTAAGTTGATTTAATTTTTGATAAGCCTTTGCTGTTAGATTTCACCAACAATATCTTTGTAATACATTGATTGTTGTTAAGTGATTAAAGGTTGTTCTCCTATTTACATAATTATGCTCTGAAGAGTGCCTTTCTATTGTTGCCGCGTGCAAACCGTGTGCGTCTTGAATGTTGCTCCAAGAGTATAAATTCATCAACATTGGAATTTTTTTTCACTATTTCACTCCTTTGCTGCTCTGCCATGACGCCACTATGAGGCCTTTCCATCTCCATGGTGCATAGTGAGTAGACAATTGTGCAGTGCGTTTGCCGCCCCCCCCCCCCCCGCTGGTGTCTCATGGGGGAGGTCTTTTCTCTTTCACTCAAAAACTTTAATTTTATCAACCATGGAGCACATAGTTGATATGATTTCCGACGGACCCTTCTCCGTCGGCATGTTCATGAAAGAGTTATACTCCAAAACGAGTATTTCTCCTGTCCTTCTGTCGGGTTATCCCGCTGTTTCTGTCCTGCAGAGGCTTTCTCCGACGGAGTCGAAGATGCTCTGCAGGCAACAGAATGTTGCAGACCGTATAGTGGCAGCGGACTTTATTAAGGTTGGGCAAACTACCATCCATCTTAGTTATGCTCAACCCGGATATGTTCCAGTTCTCATCCAGGATGCATCGCGGACTACAGGATGGTGCGAAGAATCTCGTATCCCCTGCACCCAGATTCTCATGGAGCTTCATAAAGACATTTCTGAGTTCGTTGTAATGCGCGCAGTCAAAATCTCCGTGTCTTACAAGGGACAGAGGCAGTGCTGCTGCTATTGTAAAAAGACTTCCCACGTTCGGAAAGACTGTCCTCTTCTTCGGAAATGTGATTTCTGCCAAAAGATCGAGCACAAATTCCACCAGTGCCAGGAGAGGTCAGATGCTCTATCAGCAACCCCAATGCTACCGCCTCGAGGAATGTCGTCCCAGCAACCAGCAACGATGACTTCACTGGCCAAATCACCTGGGCCGAGCAGAGCAACAGCGCCTCGCCCTCTACCGAGGAAGTTGAAGACGACCCCAGCATTGTCGCCTCCTTCTTCACCAAGGAATTCGAAGACGGCCCCACCATCGTCGCCTCTTCCTACGACTCCTGGGAAGGAAATGCCGCTTCCCCCTCCTCGGCCTCGTGTGGTTCAAGAGACTGTTCCTTCTCGTCCACCTTCGCCTGATGTTTCCCCGATGGTGGAGGACTGCCACTCTACAGAAGTCATCTTAGACAATTCGTTGTGCTTCGAGTCGGTGTTTGATGTGGAGGAGTTTCCTGCTCTTCCTCCACCTGCTCTTTCATCGGCATCGCAGCCTCTTCGAATCGTCTGTGCGCCTACGCCTGGTAAAATTTCATCCTCTGCTGGGACTTCCAAGCCATCAGCGTTTGCTCAGCGGGATCTTTTTGCGAGGGCTCTTAGGCGTCATCGTAGCAAGAGGGACGGGATTCCTGTGTCCTCTTCATCTGAACGAGACAGCTGCGTAGACCGTCATCATCGCAGCCCCTCTTCCTGTTCGGGACGTGCTCGCTCCTCTAGACGGAAGACACCTGAGCCTCCTCCCTCGTCCGTGAGGCTGAAGTCTCCTTCAGACACAGGTCAGCCCCAGTCAGCTTAAATTCGCAGTGAAGGTTATTTCTCTAAACGTTCGTTCCTTTGGTTCGTCTTCAAGCAATCGGTTTTGTCATCATTGTACAGGCAAGATGTTCTCCTTCTTCAAGAGGTGAAGCTTGCTGTTTCGCAACAGCTTGCTAACCTCCCTGGTCTTCGCAGTGAATATACATCTGCGCAGTTCTTCATCAACTCATCTTCGCCACATGGGCAGGGGGTTGCCTCCATCATCTTCAACCCCTCCATTGTGGTGTCGAACTGCATCTTTGACTGTGAGTGCAGTGTAATTTCTTTGGACCTCCTGCTATCTGGTCTCAAATTTCGATTACTTAATGTGTACGCCCCTTGTTTATCAGCAGAGAAACTGACATTCTCTGAAGACCTTGACTTTTACCTGTGCTCGTCCTTGGTTGCTGGGGACTTCAATTGCCATCCGGATGAGAACAAAATCTTTTCGTCTGGATGTGTCTACCAGTTGTGCCAGCGGAATGCACTTTTCGATCTATGGGCGTCTTCTTCCCATTCCAGCCAATGTGGGTCCACATTTCACCAAGGGCTCTCTGTGTCTTCGATTTTGGACCTTTTTCTAGTAGATGCCACTGTTGCTGGTGCCCCTGGTTCCATGGAGGTCATTCCATGCTCGTTTTCTGACCTCAATGCCATCAAGTGGTCTTGGAACCCTCCATTCCTAGCATCCTCTGCAGGCTTTACTTCGACAATTGGTTTCTGAACGTTTCTCTGCTTGACATCGATAAATACAAGGGAATGTTCTATCGGTTTGTGGAAAGACATCTTCACAACCTGCCTTCGTCGTTAGCTTCGTGGCTTTCTTTTAAATCTAAGCTCCGTCGTTTCTTTAGAAAGATTGGGTGTGATGCTACTAGACGCAATCGGCGCCATCTCCTCATGATCCAAGAAATCCTGCGTCTCCTCTGCTGTTCCATCCCGAAGGGGGAGTATGCTGATGACATCCGCCAGGTGTAGAGCGAGATCAACGCTCTAATGATCCGCAGGGCCGCCGGCACAGCTCTCGGGGCCAAACTGTCCTGGGTGTCTGACATCCGGAATATGTAGTCAGCTGTGTTCGCTGAGGAGAGGCGTCGCGCCTATAAGAAGAGGTGCCATCGTCTGGTAGTGGAGAATGGGTCAGTGGAAACGGACGCTGACATCTTGTCTGCTTTCCACTGTCATTTTTCATTATTTTTTGGCCATTCAGTCTTTCCATCTGACGCCACGATGAAATAGAACGAGGCACTTAGACCTTCATTGCTGACGCTGATCTGTCAATTACCCGTCCCTTTTCCGAAGATGAAGTCAAGAAGTTTCTGTTGATGGATGGCCGTCATCAGTCCAGCCCTGGATTAGATGGCATCTCGTATTCGTTCTATTATGCGACTTGGAAACTTCTTGGGCCTTTCCTGGTGCAAGTGTTTAATTCCATTCTTAAGGACCCTTCTTCCATTACGTCGGACTTTATGTCCGACAACCTCATTACCATCAAGTGTGTTATGGAGGAAGCGTGTGTGCACCATCAGACTCTTGCCGTGCTAAGTCTTGACCCGGAAAAGGCCTTCGACAAGGTGTATCACGTGTTTCTATTACGACGGGAAGTTCCATCAACCTCGTCATATCTAAAGGCATTGCTATTGGGAAGTGGACTATCTTCGATCCTTCCCAATAACGTGGTGTGAGCAAATTACAGTGCTGGGATATGTTTTCTCTTTTTAACCTAATATGGGCTCTCGTCACTGGCAGCTGGTAATTACCAAATGCATTACCCGCCTTGGCAATCACTCTCGTTTTATCACCTTGATGTTTGTCAAGGGAGGTTTGTCCAGACGTTTTTCCGATCTTGACTTCTAAGTGCCTGTTTGCTTTGCCATCTCCATCTCATTTAAAGAAAATGCGTAGTGCGATAGTTGACAGTGTGTGGGATTAGTCAGCAGCCCGTCATCCCATTCGTTCGGAGCTGCTGTTTATCCCCTTGATGGGGGGGGGGGGTGGGGCTGCCAAATATCCGGCGATACTTCATCGCGACTAAAATGGCTGCCTTGGTTCGTGCCTTCCTCCTTCCTCCCCTTATCTGGGCCAATTTCTTCTTTCTGCATCTGCGCTTCTTCCTAAAAGTGAACAGGCTACCTTTTCCGTCCACGCTGCCAGTGACGATCATTTCACGTTCGCCGGACTTTTACCATCTAGTCTGGCGAGATTTGTCATCTTTCCTGTCTGGCCTTCAAAAGCTCGACCCGCAGGACTGGGGAAACCTTCGTCTATCTTGGTTCTTCCAGCAATCTGACTAGGGTGCGACTTCTGACATCGTACGGTGGCATCCTGAATATCCATGGTCAGCCATCTTGAAGTCAATCAAGTCTCTCGCCTTTGAGAAGGTGGTCTTCAACTTTCAATGACGCAGCTAGTCGACGTGGCAGAGAGTCAATAAGTCCTCGGAAGGTGGTTGCAGGTATCTGGGACCATTCGGTGATCAGTGCATCCCGTAATTCCAAAATCGTATGTGCTGGAGGGTCCAGCTTGCGGAAATGGCGATCGAGATGGTCCCACAAATGTTCAATGGGGTTGAGGTCCGGGGAGTTTGGTGGCCATGGGAGTAGCTTGAATTCATCCTCACACTCCTCGAACCAGTCGTGGACAATTTTGGCATTATGGAAGGGAGCATTGTCCTGTTGAAAGGTGTCATTACCCTGAGAAAACACTGTCGACATAAAGGGGTGTACCTGGTCAGCGACGATCGTCAGGTAACGAACAGCATTCAGTGTACCCTCCAGCGGTATCAGTGGACTCAGACTATACCATGAAAACATCCCCCAAACAGTCACACTTCCCCCACCAGCCTGTCGTCTGCCAACGATGGTGTCGGGATGCCTGTTGATTCCCAGCGAATTCTCCATTGTCCGTCCACTCTGTTCACCAGAGACCGCGACTCGTCAGAGAAAACAACCCTTTGCCATTCGGCCGAGGTCCAATGGCGATAGTCCATTGCCAATTGGAAGCGTTTTCGGCGATTCACAGGGCGCCAACATGGGTGCTCTTACAATACGCCTGCTCCGCAGCCCCAACCTCAAGAGGGATCGTTGCACTGTCTTGGTGCTGACACGCCTAGTGGCCCCACTGTTTATTTGCTGTGTCAGATGCTCAACAGTGGCACACCGATTAGTCTTGGCCAGTCGTCGTAACCGACGCTCGCCACAAGGATCGATGGCCCGTGGGGCCCCACAATTACCTCTTCGGTTGCTCGAAACTGTCTGGTTCGTCCAGTCCTTCCATTTAGAAGCAACATGTATATATAAAGAGGACAGTTTATATGTTTGTTTGCGTGTATTTTATACAAATCTACGGTTTTATTCCAATTTTAATGAAATTTTGCACACTTGATCTTTAAAGCATGATGAAGGTCACTGTCTACGTTAGATTTCGAAAAGTACGAGGGCGTATTGAAAAGTAATGCCTCCATGGCCTAACTTTTTTATTTGTTAACCGATTTTCAAAATTCTTTTTGTATCTTATACTCACATTTGTCCTCTATGTAATACACTATTCACTTTTCGACATAGTCCCCATCCCTTTCCACGCATTGCGCCAACACGTGACTAGTTGGGTGAACCCATCGGAGAGGAATTCCGTAGATGTTGTCGACACCAGGACTGAATGGCAGATTTGGACCCTCTTCTGGAGTACGATAACGTCCGTCCGCACACGAGTCGCCACACACAAGAGGCGTTGCAGCGCCTACAGTTAAAAGATGAAAGACTTTGCACCTTGACACTTTTACCGCTTCCCAAAGAAGAAAGAGCCCCTTAAGAGACATGAGTTGGTTCTGACGGCGAGGTAAATGCTGCCATTCAATCCTGGTGTCGACAATAACTCCGGAATTTCTCTCTGACGGGTTCACCCAACAAGTCACGCATTGGCGCAATGCGTGGAAAGGGATGGGGACTATGTCGAAAAGTGAATAGTGCATTGCATAAAGGACAAATCTAAGTATCAGATACGATAAGAAATTGAAAATCGGTTAACAAATAAAAAAATTAGAGCCATGGCGGCATTACTTTTCAATACGCCCTCGTAATTATCAATAATAAATCGATATTAATAACGATGGCGGGCATATTAATAAGAGGTCCCCTATAGCCAACAATGCAAGGCATAGTTTTTGCAACAGTAGGTATCAACACGCAATTCACCAATAGTGGTATCTACACGCAATTTACGAACAATATATATCTTATGATCAACAATGCAAAGAAAAATTTTTGCTTTGTAAAGAAGGTTCAATTTGTAAGAATGCATAGAATTCCTATTGTTCGGGCTTTTCTTAGAATTGGTAATTCTTAGAACTTAACTTTTTCTTGATAATATTTTAAATGAGCAGGGTCATTCCACGTCAGTTCAGGCCAGCATTGGCAGTGAACCGTCGGATTTTAATGAAATTTGGTATATACAATTGCCCTAGGGAATTGGTAATGAATGCCAAATATTATTATTTTTTTTTCATTTTTATGGAAGTTATGGACTAAATTTTTCAAAATTTGAGTGGGGGCCTTATCTACATGCATGAAGTAATGTAACTTCGGTTGTATTTTACTTAGAAAGATGTCATTGGTGACCTATGAAAGCTCTTTAGATTCCCCATGAAATTTTTAAAATTGTATAACGCATGCGTAAACATTTGAATTTAATCAAAAATATTTTATTTACGCAAATTTCTTAACTGGCGGGCATTTTTTTTTTCGTTAAAAACTTCTTAATATCTTACACATACTTTCATTAAAACAATACAGTAAATTCAAAACTGTGTTTTGCTTCGTTTTGAAGATATTAATTTTTAAAGCTCGAGTTCCAAGCCACAATCGCACGGCTACTCGATTTTCAGTTCTTCAGATGGACAAGGTATCTCAAGAAATATAAACTTTGTGGTAATATCCGATTGTCTTAAACATTCTACAGCTGTTTTTTTTTATTCTGTTCAATGTGAACTCATTAGGTTTTAAAAGAAAATTCAATAAATGTATAGAAGATAGTAGGGTTGATCGAAAAGTAATGCCTCCACGGCTATAACTTTTATATTTGTTAACCGATTTTCAAAATTCTTCTTGTATCTGATACACACATTTGTCCTCTACGTCATGCACTCTTCACTTTTCGACATTATCCCCATCCCTTTTCACGCATTGCACCAATGTGTGACCACTCAGTTGAACCCGTCGGAGAGGAAGTCCGGGGTTGCTGGCGACAAAAGATGTATGGCAGGATTAGATCATCTTCTGCAGCACTATAACGCTCGTCCGCAAACAATTGCCACACACTAGGGTGTTGCAGCTCATACAGTTCAAAGATGAAAAGCTGCAGTCCAAAGATGAAAGATCGTGCACCTTGCGACTTTCACCACTTCCCAAAGAAGAAAAAGCACTCTAAGGGACATTCAATCCCTGATGACGAAATAAGAGAGCAGCTGCACGTGGCGAAACACTTTGCTCAATATGGCTGGTGAGATTTGCTGAACTTCAGTTGTGATATACTCCTTCAGCTCAGGCAAAGTGTGCGGATTGTTTGCATACACTTTACCTTTCAAAGCACCCCAAAAGAAGAAATTGATAGGTGTGTGGTCCGGCGAGCATGCAGGCCGGTTGCCACCAAGATGATTCGATCAGCAAAGACGTCCTGCAGAAAATGCATTGATATGTTTGCTGTACACGTTTCCATGTACTACTGCGCATTAACTTTTGAATCACCCTGTATAATAAAGATTGTATCAACTACAGCTTCCGCTGCAATTCATCTCGTCCTTCAGGGTAACTCAGAAGTGACTGACTCTGAAGAAGTGTAAAGTAAATATATTTTGTTTATTACTGACAATTCGATATCATAATGCAATGAAAATAAAAATATAATTTCCGGAACTGGCAATAATACAAAAAAATGCAGAGAACCGAAATCAAATTTTTATAAGGAAAAAGGATGTGGATATGTTAATATTAATACAAGAAATAAAACACTCTTTAACCACTACGAGTAAAAAGAAAAGACACGAGTAAAAAGACAGGTCGTATTTTTTCTTTTTACTCGTTGTGGTTAAAGAGTGTATTATTTCTTGTATTAGTATCATAATGCAAATTTATATTTTCTTACTAAATTATCTTCTTATTTTTTCGTGTAATTATAATTAATAATACTATTTATATAAATAATAAAGCGTAAATACATGAACGGTCCAAAGGTTCTACGCTTTCTCTTCTGTGTACGAGTAGTCAAGTCCCTTCTACCTGATTCTCTCTGGTTGGAGCTCAAGCTTTAAAAATTAATATCTTCAAAACGGAGCAAAACACAGTTTTGAATTTTTTGTATTGTTTTCATGAAAATATGTGTAAGATACTAATAATTTTTTATCGGAAAAAATACCCACCATTTGAGAAATTGGCATAAATAAAATATTTTTATTAAATTCAAATATTTGCGCATGCGTAATACAATTTAAAAAATTTCATATAAAATCTACAGTTAAAGAGCTTTCATATGTCACCAATCACATTTTTCTAAGTAAAATACAACCGAAGTTACAGTACTCTATGGATAAGGCACCCACTCAAATTTCGAAAATTTTAAATGCCCGTAACTTCCATAAAAATGAAAAAAAAAAACTAATATTTGGCATTCATGACTAACTTTCTCGGGCAATTGTATATACCAAATTTCATTAAAATCCGAAGAAGATTATAGGAATGGAGATCTTGCTTATAGGAATCTACATACCGAATTTCACTCCTTTATATGCATAAATACGCGTAGACTTTTTGGTCCCCTCTAATTTCCGCCCCCGAAACTCCGACCCCAGTGGGCTAATCAAAACCAAACTAAATAGTAAAGGTACACATGCCCATAGGTAGCTACATTTCAACCTTTTACCTCAAAAAATCCGGAAATTATGAAGGGGACGGACGGACGGACAGACAGACGGACATCGTGAAAACAATAAGTAGCTCCATTCTTCCGCTACTTAATAAATTCAGTGGAAGCGTGTAAATAAATAATTATAATATAGACAGATAGATTCGTATGAAGAACTCCTTTTTTTTTTTTTTAATGAGTCTATCCATCAAAACGTGGATACCGGGGATTGGCTAAATAATTTAGCCACCACTAAAATTATTTGCAATCATTGAATTGTATGAAAAGATTAATTGAATTACAGAATCATTCCAGATATAATTTCAGTTATATAATTGAAACACAAGAACGTGTTCATAAGCTTGCTTTACGCAATTAAAAAATTATTATTGCTGACAAAGATTTAGTCAAGAACTAATAAGAGTGCTATTCTTAACGAGCATCTAAGACATTTGGCTCGAGTTGGCTCATTTCTTAACTCGCGTACCGCAACACTAATACCGGAAAGCAGCGACGACGAAGCGTTTTAAAAATTAATTGAAGGGCTAAAATGAGAAATAGTAAAATGCGAAACATTGCTAAATTGCACACAAATGACGCGAAAAAGGATCTTACAAATTTTACTAATTGAAATTAGAGATATGGAGAAGGACCTACCTTATGTGTGTTCAGAACAAGCACCTAGTATATGCGGCTAGGCTCCAAAGTGAAATTACGTCTAGGAGGCTTCTTTGAAGGTCTCTTAATTCGTCTAGGCGTTGTAATGCACATAGCGTGGGAACAGCAATGAATCGAATAACCTCACGATACGTAGGGTGAATATCGACACCTCTAAAAAATCCTTGAAGTGGCATAAACTGCTAGGCTGGCCGATACTCCACGTTGTACGTAGGCGACTCTCCAATTCTTGCTCCTGCTGCTTACGCTGAAAGAACTCGTTCTCTTCCGCTGCCTTAGTTGGGCACGTCGAGAATTCTGTTGTTTGGCGACACTCGTGCACTTCGTTCCGTGGAATTGCTCCCTCTAATTCCAAGTTTGTTGTAGCTGCAGACTTGCCTGCGCTGACAGAAGTTCGAGCATGAGAAACTGCTGTGACTATCTTAGTCGGATAGCTGCACAAAAACAGTCATTCACAAAAATTAAGGGCGAAACAAACCGCACCTCAGCAGCTCAGCCTCTTCAACCTTGGTGCTGAGCTGATACTTAGCCTCGTGCATGCGCATTTAGATGTTTTTCATTGCCAAAAAGGAAAGAAGTTTTGACATTTTGTTGAAGAAAATGCCATCAGTAAATCACAACTTTCTTAAAAAATTAATTTATACAGTAAATTAATGATTTCCACAATTAATTTAATTGGCTAGCTTGCATAAAAAGGCATAAAGTAACGTAATGTAAATCTTACTGGCTTTTCTCTTAGCCTTTTCCTTATAAATTACTTCTTCCGTGGGCGCCGCCATTTTCTTTCAGCGTTCCTCAGCATTTGCAAGCACCTCTTCGATATGATTAGATTGCTGATCTTTGGCTGTAGCAAATGCGACGTCACAACTTGCTCACCTAAAGCTCAGCGTAGCAAAAAGGAATGACTTTGCTGAACTTGGCTGAATGCGGCTGAACTGTTGAGAGAAAAAGGAATGTGGGGATATTGACTCTTATCAATAACTTTACGAATACTAATGTCGGTTAGCTTTCCATACGCCGTCGGAGTCAGAGGTAGAAGTCGGCGAGAACCCTCTCGTAGTTCTCTAACTCGTTGAGCACCAGTAGGGTTACTTAAATTGTAGTCGACTCCGTAGAGTACAAAGACTTCAAATTTAACCGTCCGTAATCCTGGTCTCTTTACTAACGCCGTCGGAGTCAGAGATTTAAATCGGCGGGAACCCTCTCGTAAGCATCGTCTGGCTTCATTAAATTGTGCCCAGCTCCGTTGAGTACAAACGCAAAGACCTTATTCGTCCGAACTCCAGTTCTAATCTCTATTACAACCTTACTCCATCGATCCCCAGCTCCACTCTCCTCTTTCTTACATTCGGAACGCGCGATCCTTCTCCTCGCGCTCCGACGCCAGGACTATATCATTTACTGTCTCATTATGTAGGGCTGCTAGCCCATTGCTCTTGTACACTGATGAAGGCGGGACTAAATGATGAAACTGGTTGGTTTTTTAACTAAAATATTGTACAGCAAGGTCTCTTTTAATTTTGTTAATCATATTTGAGTTATTTTCAACGAATTGCTAAAAGCTTGATTGGATTACTAATTTGTCATTAGATGGAGCTGCTGAACCTAACCTAACCTAACTGCTATGCTCTCGGTTTTGCCAGCCTCCATCGTCGTCTGATACTAAGAGCTGTGACAAACTCGACCTGCCCAATCGCGAACTTGAATTATTAATCTCAAATGCGGCTCCATGACTATTCGAGGCTCGCGAATCCTGATGCCCTGCGCACACGCTTTGTATATCACCTACTCCATTTTGCCTGCCTCTATAGTCATCAGCTCCCATGAGTTGTGACAATATATCAACTCGAGTCTTCAAGCCTGTATTCTGCTCTTTAATAATCGCTCAAGGGATACATATTAATTCATATCTATGTAGTGTCACTGAAGAAAAGATCGAGTCTTGTTCAGAGAAACACTGTAGCTAAAAGACAAAAAGTTGTCTTTCGATCACGTAAACACTGTACGTTAGAAACATTTGAACAATAGGACCTTTGTCTACAACAAGAATTGTAGAATTACTGAAAACCAACTTGAGTTATTATTTAACTTCTTGAGGTTGTTCGGTCTACCTACAACAGGAATTATGGCGGGCAACGCGAGTTAAATTTGTGGGTTTGTTTGTGTGTTTGTTTCTTATACAAATCAGGGGAGGCCGTGGCCTGGTGGGCTTTCACTGAACACAACTTCTGTGAAATTAAGCTACATCAGGCACGGCTCGTTACCTGATGGGTGACCATCCGTGATAGCCAATCTTTACCCCCACCCCGGCTGCTGTGACCATGATGGACAGCAGTCGTGAATCCAGGTTCATCCAGGGACCCAACTAGTCGGCCTCTGGCCATACAGGCCCTGGATGGACGTATTGGGTCCAATTAATTAATAAAAAAAATATATCTACAGTGTTTCCCTATCGTTATGAAATTTTGCACTCACGATCTTCAAGGCAAGAGGAAGGTCACTGTCTACCACAGATTTCGGAAAAATAATAATTACACAAGGTAACAACATTTTATTACCTAATAATACCTAATAATTCTAAAAATATTTGTTTCACTCTACTGTCTACGGTTGCACAAATATGACTCACATTGTGCATATGTGATTGTGTTGAATGTCAATTAATGCTTCATCATCTTTGGTGTAGAATATCAATAAAAAGGCATTATCTGCATTCACATAAACAGCGTGATCTAAACGTATCCAGCATAATTGTTTAGGAACATTGTATGGTTCAAATAAAACATAAAATGTCCTATAAACTTTACATCTAGTTTAGATCGTGTGTAAAATATCGATGTTTGTCTATTTTCTTGTAGTGTTGTTAAAGCAAAAAAATAAAACACTTGAAAGTGCAGATCACTTTTATTCTGGATACTGAAAGAACATTACATTGAACTACAAAACAAAACTAAAATGATACAATGGATACGAACAAGAAGAAAGTAACAAACCCATGTCGAGGAAGCCGCTCCAAATGGTTGCCCCCAGCTCCAATGCACTGGTTACATCTTCGAACAACTGAGCTGGTAGCTGCCACAATCTGGCCGGGTGTGATTGCTCAACTTCAAGCTTGAATAGATGCAATGAGCTCATCTCTGTGGTCGGCAGATTGCTGTAGACCTCCTCTTTCAGTGTTCCCCACAGAAAAAAAATCTAATGGGGTAAGGTCTGGTGGCCTAGGAGGCCAAGCCACTGGACAACGTCTGCCGACCCATCTGTCCGTATAATTGATATTCAACCAGTCTCGCACTCCTCTACCAAAGTCGGCCGGGCATCTGTCCAATTACAATCGGAGGTTTCTTCGTACATAAAAGAAAACAGACAAACGTCGATATCTCACACGCGATCGAAACTAGATGTAATGTTTATAGGACATTTTTTTCCATTTGAACCATACAGTGTTCTTAAACATGTATGCTGGATAAGTTTGGGTCACCCTGTAGAATTCTTCAAACCTAATTTGGGAGATGTTAGCGAGGGACACGGCGAACGGTTCCATCAAGACATAAAAGTTATGGGGAAGATGCAGTAAGGAAGATGGGATACAGCAGTAATGGGTCACAATGTTTAGGGCATAGTCAGACAAGATACTAACGTACACAAACGAATGAGATGTTCCAGTGTTTCTTATTAGCTCTTTATATACCGCGTTCGAAGAAATAATGATCCTAATTCTTTTGAATTTTATTTTCTATTAAAACCCTTGATGATACACACAAATAAATGCCATACCTGAAATCAGCATGTTAAAGCCAATGCAGAAACAGTGGAATATTTCAATAGACACAGACTTGATTAAAATTTGTTGCATTTGTGTTATCGATAATAAATTGGTATTCAAGATGACGACAGGTCATATTAATAAGAGGTATCTCATGACCAAGAATGCAAACCAAAGTCTGTGCAATAATATGCTCATCGTGTTGTATCAAAACGCAATTCATCACCAACATGCAAAGACCAACAATATATATCTGTAACGTGCGATATATCTGGTTGAGAGCAGATATGCGCAGTGGAATGAAAACACGCACAGTGAACGGATTATAATAAATAAATAAATAGTTTATTAATTAGTGAAATCTTATTAATCAAAAACAAACCAAATAATTACCGTGGACGCCTCTCGGATAATATTTAATGAGAGGGTCACGAACTCAAAATCTACTTTTAACTTCAAATAAAAATGAAACCTTGCCACTGCAAGGCGCAATACTGAATTTTCAATAATAACACATTACTTCAATATGACTTAACAATAAATAAATCTATAGTAATGAACAGGATCACACTTAACTAAGTGGTAAACGGATACAATCTAATAGTGATTTGAAATATAATGCGAAAATCAACGTAATCTATCCATATCATGAACAACACCAAAAATACACTCGCATAAGTATCTTCATAGATTGAAGTAACAAAAATGACAACCATTAATACATAACTGACAATTTAAACCATTACAGAAATATTCGGCACACAATTGCTAAATAGGGGTAGCATTACTTCAGCTTGGCTTCTGCCTTTTCGTCGTAAAAAATATTATCTCTATCACAATAATCTTTAAAGCAAACATACACAATTCATATCTGGCTTATTCCGCTACCTCCGGTATCTTGCTTAACAAAAACACATTAAGCACATAGTCATAATAATTTTAGGTGATAAGAAGTAGTTGATATACGTACGTTTTAGTCCGCACCAATGAATAAAGTCAAGTCCAAAAGTCTGATATTGTTCTATCCGATAATACGGTACTGAATAATTATTTAATTAGTATAAATGGTAATACACTAAGTCCGCATAAATAGTTTCCACAAAATAAAGAGTCCTTATTCCTAATGGCTTATTAATAGACATCTCCTAAAACACAAAGTTTCATTTTATGAATAACACAGAATTTTATGCCGTAATGGCTAAACAGAATTACAATCGTCTGTAAAATAGGAATTATCAACCCTACATCCAACACTTCCTCAGACGGAAAGCTATGGATAGAACTAGACTTTTATCACATTAGCACACATTAGAGAAAGGCCATTGCAAAGCCTAAATGATAATGGAAATAGTTACACATGCCAGACGGCCACACGCACTTGATTATGGAAGAATTGCGCAGTTCGCGATTCCATAAGTCGCTAAAGGCAGCTCGTGATATTATGGCGTTAGAACCAACCACGTAGCTCACCTGAACAAGAAAATATGCCTGTTTGGCCACTGACCTTAGGAAATAGTCCGAAGAGCCTTGAACGGGTCCATGCTGAGGAGAATCTCTTCCGTTTTTGCCGCACTGCCACGTTGGCGAAATCTCCGCCGTGATAATTTCACTGCACAGCTCGCTTCCCTTCGCCGGTGGAGTCGTTATCAGCTGTCGTTCTGGGCGGCGTTCGGTTGCCTGGCCACGACGTAGAGCCCTTTTCCACGGCTACGACGTTGTACCCTTGTACGGCTGTCCTGTTACTCTCCATTTCGTTCTGTCTTTTTCCTTTCCAAGCTTCGCGCTTGAAAAACTCTCCTGTCGCTCATTGGTTGACTCCTGCTGACGTAACCTCTGACGTCGCTTCTTTCTTTCCGAATGGAAAAACGATCATGTCCGGAAATGCCCGATTCCACCGTCGTGATATACGATGATCGAGGATTTCCGTGACAATATCTCATGACAAAAAATGCAAGGAAAAGTTTGTTCTTTATAAATAAGGTTAAGTTTGTAACAAACCATAGAACTCCTGCTGTTGGGGATATCTTAGAATTGATAGTTCTTAGAACTTAACATGATCGTGGAAATGTTTAAAAATGAGCATTAACTGGCGATAACGGAGAGTTAGCAGACAATTGAGAAAAATTGGAAAGGCGACAGAGGAACCAGTCCCTTCGCTCAGTGTTGTTTTGGTTCGCCAGCACACAGCTGCAATTGAGGAAATGGTGAGCATGTTAACTTAAGAAACAGCGACTGCTAGACCACCCGGCCAAGTTTTGGTTCAAGACATCGAGAGCAGAGTGCAAGGCCGACAACAGAGTACCAAATAGTGAATAACTCCAGTCAGATTTTTGGGATTGCAGAGCAAACAGACCACTTCCCCCAAAAAGAGAGTTCTTTCTTCGAAGTTATTGTTGCCGTATATTTCCAAATCAACGCTGGGGAAATATTGTTGCTATGGAAACCGATGTAGTGATGATGCAATAATTCGTTTCCAAGAATTTTCAATTATCTCTTAGCGAGGTTTGATTGTAATATCTGAAGATATGAACTGGCTTGGTTCCCGCAATCCAGTAACACCATTGAAGAAGGTAAAACTAGACCGAAGAAAAAAGTGTTGCGAAACATATTATGGTTCTCTATTTTCTTTTTCTTTCTTTGTTTTGAGAAAAACAGTAAAACTTATTTTCACGAAATCTATCGTCTTTTGACAATATTCCAGAAATAGAATTCCATTATACTATTGATAATCACAATTTTGGGATATTAAATTATTTATGTTATTAAATGAATTCAGAGAAAAATAACTTAAGTTTTTTGTTAATTCGTAGATAATACAATACGTTTTTGGGGATCGGCTATGAAATTCGGCTTAAAGCTACCTTCCTCCCATGGATGCAAAAACTTTGTTTACATTGTAAGTACATATTTTTATAAATTACTTAGATAATTAAATAGCATATATTTATTGTGAATGCAGAATCCAAATATTAATGAAATGGTATTACACATAGGATTCATTCTTAAAAAGGGTACGTAAACCAATCTCATTAAGAGAAAAGTGCGTGAAATATTTTTCAGACATACCCGTTAGGTACTGTGCCATTTTGCTTTTGTCTGATTTTTTCTCAGCTTCAACATGCCTTTTTATACAAATTGCACAGGAAACTGGTGACTTAATGGTAAATTGCGGAACTTTCCATAACAGGATGAGGATTGTGCATGACAATATTTGCAGAACTTGCGAATTGTAGGTGATGCGATAATCGGATTTTGGTGAACTTTTTTTTGTTTTGTTTGGAAATTGCTGTTGAATTTCTTTTTTGGATTTCTTTTTTGTCTCTTACGGTTTTCGAGATAGAATTTAGTTGTGTCCTAATTTGCATATTTGAGATGATATGCAAATTTGAATAGGGTGCTCCATCAGATAGAGAACCCTATTCATTTCCTGTAGTGGAATTTGCATAACTACACTGGTATCCAAGATAGGAAGGTGTCCAAACACTTTTGATTCACTCTGTATCTCAAACACCTCGTAATGTCGTGTCATGAATGAATATAACGAGTAATTAATACACAAAATTGGTTTATTAGTACTTGTGCTGTGATATCAAAGGGTACCATTAGAAATTTTCAATGCAGTGACATGGCAAGCAATATATCAAACATCTCGTCAAGGCATGTCAAGAATGAATATAACGATTAATTAATGATACTCGATATTGATTTAGTAGCACGTGTTCTATTGTACCATTGAAAAATTTCTAAGCAAAGACATGGCATATAATATATCAAACAAGCCGTAATGATTTGTCGTAAATGAATATAACGAGTAATTAATGATACTTGATATTGATTTAATAGCACTATTCTATGGTACCATATGGACTACTGGAAACTTTCTATGCAATGACATGGCATGTAATATATAACGATGTGGCATGCATGAATATAACAAGTAATTAATGATGCTCGACATTGCTTTAGTAGCACGTGTTCTTTGGTAGCATATGGTAACTTTGGAAACTTTCTATGCAAAGGCATGGCACGTAATATAACAAACAACTCGTAACGACGTATCGTGCTTGAATATAACCAGTAATTAATGATGCTTGACATTGGTTTAGTAACACGTGCTCTATGTTACCGTTGGAAACTTTCAATGCAAAGACATGACATATAATATATCTAACAACTTGTAATGATGTGTCAAGCATGAATATAACGATTTATAAATGATATTTGATATTGGTTTAATAGTACGTGTTGGAATTGTATCGTTAATGGTACCATTACCGTATTATTTTGTTATTCAATGCTAATACTGTATATTGTAAGTAATCTTTAAGTGATCTACAGGGTGTTTTTGAAAAGAATGTCATGAGATACCTAGCGATGCTCTGCACCTTAAAATAAACAATGTTTTCCTCATACAAATTTTTCCTTAAAATAAACAATGTTTCCTCATACAATGTTTCCTGTCGAAATTGCATTCCTAAAAGGAGTAAACAGCTCGTGAAGTTTGGTTAAACTCCGCCCATAAGGTAAACAAAAGCCAATGAAAAAAGTAAACACCACCACGTGTTCCATTCATAAGTTTTTGCGAACTACCTGTACACTAATGTGTTGGCCCTAAACTCAACCACTCTCACAGCCCACTAAAAGGTTCGTAATTACTAGACCTCAGAAGTGAACTTGTCCACAATTTAGGAAAGACGTGCAAGTGGATAAATGAACGAAAGATACAGTATCAATGTCTCCATAAACCGGTTACATTTCTTGTTGGCTGGTTTGCTTTTTGCGGTAGGACGCACATCCAGACTAGCGACTGTTCAATGAACTGTTTTATTTTCTAACGTCATTCATGCGCCCTTGTTTACGTTATAGGCAGAGTTTAACCAAAGTTCACGAGCTGTTTACTCTTTTAAGGAATGCAATTTCCACAAAACGTTAAGGGAAACTTGTGTCTATTATAAGGTGCAGAACATTGCTTGGTATCTCGCTACATGCTTTTCAAAAGGACCCTGTATAAGTGTAGATCTAATAAGAAAACGAATGAAAATAAATGATTTTATACATATATAATATTAAGTTATGGCTTGCTCCTGATTCCCTATATAAATATTTATATCATTCACATAGAGGGTACATTGCTTAGAATCGATTACAATTGCCATGGAGGTTTTCACTTCGGTCGTGTGTTTTTACGCACGAACAATTATATTTCCTATTTTATAAACGTAGGAGTTGTGATAAAATATATATTAATTAAGATAAAAAAAATTCCTTTAATTAAAAGAAAACAAATAAATTAAAATAAATAATAGAAAACAATGAAAAAAGTCACCCAATTGTTGAAAGACGAAGCACAAATGAAACAAAGTGGAGAAACTCAGATGAAATACAGAAGAAACGAGGATCTAGTGAAGCAATGTAACACGAACACAGGGAGGCACACAGTTACAGATGAAGAAGGTCTATGATGGAAGTTCGATGATTCGTAACACGTATACTTGAATTATAACGTTTTCGGGATTTTTTCCCATCTTCAGTAATAAAGTTTTTTGAATGAATGGAAGATATAATAATAAAAAACAAAACAATGTAATCTAATACAATGAGTGATATTATGATTAGTTTGATTGTTGTGATCAGGATTGCTGAGTGCAAGGGAAGTGATATTATATTTTTAGTAGTAATTTCCATTTATTATTAAGTAGCGGAAGAATAGAGCTACTTATTGTTTTCACAATGTCCGTCTGTCTGTCCGTCCGACCGTCCTTCCCCTTCATAATTTCCGCATTTTTTGAGGTTGAAGGTTGAAATTCGGAATGTAGCTTACTATGGGCATGTGCATCTTCACTATTTACAATACTCATTTCCAAAAAAGTTGGGACAGTGCAACATATATGTTTGGATTATTGTATTGCCGTTTATTTCAACGCATTACAATACATAAACGATAAATTAGGCATGGGATCACATATGTTATATGCTTAAAGAAAGATACAGGTGGTTTTCCTGTTTGCAAGTGCAACACACTCCCAAAAAAGTTGGGACAGCAC
This sequence comes from Rhysida immarginata, assembly GCA_023313115.1. NCBI lineage: Eukaryota > Metazoa > Arthropoda > Chilopoda > Scolopendromorpha > Scolopendridae > Rhysida > Rhysida immarginata. Next base: position 134,561 of record JAHWFO010074004.1, read on the forward strand.
GGCGTTTACCACGGTGTGGCGTCACCTCTCCTCTTGATGACACACTGTAATCTTCTGGGCATCGATGACACCAATCTTTCTAACACCGTAACCGGAATTCTGTCCCATTCCTATTGGATATAGGTTTTCAGCTGTTCAACTGTCCGGGGTCGTCGCTGTCGTAGTTTTCGTTTAATAATATGCCAAACGTTTTCTATAGGCGACAGATCCGGGCTGCAAGGGGGCCAATTCAACATACGAATGCGCTGCCGACGTAGCCATGCAGAAGTTATGCGCGCTGCATGCGGTCTGGCGTTGTCTTGTTGAAATATACACTGACGTCGTCCAAACAGGCGCCTCTTAGATGGCACCATAGCTTATTCCAGGATCTGTATATACGCTTCAGCATTGACGGTGCCATTGCAGATGTGCAAGTCTCCCATTCCATGGCCACTAATACAGCCCCAGACCATGACAGACGGTGGTTTCTGTACCGAACGCCTGTAGCACGCGGGAATATCCTTTTCGTCTTTGGTCCGGAGTGTACGGCGTCCATTATTTCCGTAAACAATCGTAAAGGTTGATTCATCGGACCACAATTTGTTCTTCCAGCGTGCTTGGGACCAATTGCGATGGGCTCGAGCCCATATCAGACAGCGACGTTGCTGTCATTTGTTGATGTATGGCTTCCGTTGTGCACAGTATAACTTAAGTTTGCATTTGTGGATGCACCGGCGTACAGTATTCAACGATAATGGCTTCCCGAAGAAATCGCGGGCTCACGTGGCTTTGTCCGTAATCGCAGCATTCCTATGCGTGACGCAGTGACGTCGGAGGATCCGAAGAGCTCGAGCATTCAGAATAGGTTTTCTACCTTGGCCTTTCCGAACTGTGATCTCACCACTATCTCGATAGCGCTTGATAATATTATGTACTGTAGATGATGACAGGTTAAATCTTCTGGCTATTGCACGCTGAGAAACGTTGTTTGTGAATTCTTGAATGATTCGAACACGAAGATCTTCGCTAACTGGCTTGCCTCGACCCATCGTTCCGAATAAGTTACCTGAACGACGGATGGCAACTGTTATTTATACGGAATGTACAGGGTTGTGCATAACCTTTTGCTACGTGTCTGGAAAATTAACAAAACTAAGTGGAATGTTCTGCTTTTGATAATCCAAAAGTACGTTTATTTCTGCTTTTGTCACATCAATATTTAGTGTGGCCACCACCTGCTTCTCGGACAGCACGCATCCGTTTCGGGTAGGAGCGGAGGAGTGTCTCAAACAGAGCAGTATCGTACTCCATGTCCTTCAGCACAGATGTCAGGTGTCCCATTACGCTGCTCTATCCATGAAACGCTGCTCTTCACTGTCATTTATTAAACCAGCCATATTTGTTTGATACCAATAGACGCATAATGAACTACTCTCTGCCGAAGCGTCATAAGAGTGTGCTACAACGCTGCGGTTTAAGTCGCAGCCCCCTAGCAAAAGGTTATGCACAACCCCGTAGTACGACGTCATCATTCTAGATTATTCCCGAACAATTCGGAAGGTTCCACTACTAACGGCGCTTTCTACAACGTATGTCCCTACTATTTTGGAACGTGTTGCAACACCCCCATTCAAAATGAACGTCCCGGCCACGATATAAAATGTTTTGGTGCACACAGTATATTTATGTCATTTCATAAACGTATCTGCTATTTTGTATTCGCGAGAAAGTTTTGTTACATCATCCCTTTTTGTTTTTTCTATATATTTTGCACTGTCCCAACTTTTTTGGAAATGAGTATTGTAGTTTGGTTTTGATTGGCCCACTGGGGTCGGAGTTTCGGGGGCGGAAATTAGAGGGGATCAAAAGATCAAGGCGTATTTATGCATATAAAGAAGTGAAATTCGATAGGCAGGTTCCTCTAAGCAAGATCAACATCACTGTAAAGTTTGGGCCGAATTTTCCCAATAAGGTCGGAATTGTGGGGGTGGCAATCACTTGGTCTTTAGAACTTTATGGCAACATATAGGGTGTGATATATCATTCGATCGAAAATGATGAGAAAGGAAAGAAGATAGGGTTATTTTATATTTTCTAAATAAAAGGTTCTAGAAAATCAATTTATTAAAAAAAAAAATGGGGGGTTAAAAATGCAGATGAAGGAATAAAAAAATTGATGAATTCAGGGCTTCCGCTACTTTCCTATACCTTCCTTGGGAGGCTTAATTTCTTGTTAATTTTTATGGATGGTTTGACTAAATTTTTTTCATTCGAAATAATGTTGATTGCTTCTTTTATTAGTCTTTTTTATAATTTATTTCTTTACTAATGATTTTGATTTTGTTCCAATCTGGATTATGATTTTGGTTAATGCAGTGGTTCACTAAATGATTGTTTTTATCTTTGTTTCTAAGTGCTCTTTCATGTTCTTTTATTCGTGTTATTAATTGTCTTTTTGTAAATGTGTTGATAATTGGCGCATGGAATTTGATATATTATGTTAGTGATGTTCCATTTTTATTTATTATTTTGGCAAATGTCTTTGAAATTAGAAATTGTGTTATTGTTTTGATTTTTTGTTGTTTTTATATTGGTGGTTGTTATTAATGTTTTGGTTATGTTATTTGTTATTTTTGGTATGATTTTAATGTTTGGTATCTGTTCTAGTATTTTTTTCTGTTTGTGAAAGATATTCAATACAATACAAGAATAAAACCTTTCACAAACAGAAAAAAATACTAGAACAGATACCAAACATTAAACCCATACCAAAAATAACAAATAACATTAATAACAACCACCAATATAAAAGCAACAAAAAATCAAAACAATAACACAATTTCTAATTTCAAAGACATTTGCCAAAATAATAAAGAAAAATGGAACATCACTAACATAATATATCAAATTCCATGCGCCAACTGTCAACACATCTACACAGGTCAAACAAAAAGACATTTAATAACACGAATAAAAGAACATGAAAGGGCACTTAGAAACAAAGATAAAAAACAATCATTTAGTGAACCACTGCATTAACCAAAATCATAATCCAGATTGGAACAAAATTAAAATCATTAGTAAAGAAATAAATTATAAAAAAAGACTAATAAAAGAAACAATCAACATTATTTCGAATGAAAAAAATTTAGCCAAACCATCTATAGAAATTAATAATAAATGGAAATTACTACTAAAAATATAATATCACTTCATTTGCACTCAACAATCCTGATCACAACAATCAAATTAATCATAATATCACACATTGTATTAGATTACATTGTTTTGTTTTTTATTATTATATCTTCCATTATATCTTCCGAAAACGTTATAATTTCGTGAAAATGGAAAGAAATGTGGATAAAAGTAATGGAATAAAATAAATAAAAGACTCTTTGACCACAACAAAAAGAATTTATTCCGTTATAATTCAAGTTAGTCATCTACGTGTTACGAATCATCGAACTTCCATCATAGAGCTTCTTCATCTGTAACTGTGTGCCTCCCTGTGTTCGTGTTACATTGCTTCACTAGATCCTCGTTTCTTCTGTGTTTCTTCTGTATTTCATCTGAGTTTCTCCACAAGTCCTTTGTTAGATTTGTGCTTCGTCCTTCAACAATTGGGTGACTTTTTTCATTATTATCTATTATTTATTTTAATTTATTTGTTTTCTTTTAATTAAAGGAGTTTTATTTATCTTAATTAATATAAATTTTTTTTCCTGTTTAACTTCCCTTATCTTTCCGCTTCTCTTTCGTATTATATTCTTTTTATATGTTCTACTGATTGTTTATTATAATCTTTTTTATGTGTTCTTATTGTTCATATTATATTCTTTTTTTATATGTTCTAGAAATTATTTTTTTAAACTGCCTACCCTGGGGACCTACCTCGTCGGCTTTTTGCCATACTGCCCCGGGTGAATGCTCTGTACCCCTCAAAAATAATTAAATAAATAAATTAATAAATAAATAAATAAATAAAATTAAATGTGTCGCGAGACGCACGGACAGTAAGCCGATATTGGAGGCAATGGCGAGAGGAAGGCACACATGCCAGAAGACCAGGCTCTGGGGCCCGTAGAAGCACGTCAGCTCATACCGATAGGCGATAATGCGAACAGCGTTATCGGAGAGAACCATCATCCTGCGGCAACTGCGCGACAAATGATGGGTGACTTTTGGTGAAAATCATGAAAGTTTGGCAAAATGTGTGCACGAAGCTGAACATACACCCATTTGGGTGACTTTCGGTGAAAATCATGAAAGTTTTGCAAAACGTGTGCACGAAACTGCAAATCCACCCATATGAATCATCACTATTCCTAGTTCTGCTCCACTGTCAAGAGCGACAATAGCAGGCCGGTTACACACCGTGATATCTGCCAGGCGTCCATTGTTGTGTCTCTCTTTGACACCTGAGCATCGCTCCCTGCATATATATTGTAATGCTGGTACGTTCCATTGCAATAAACGCAAACCTAGGTTCGGGGAAAGTCGGCAAAATGCTGAGGGCATTACTCATATGATATAAATGATACACTAATTGTTTGAAAGAAATCACGCAAGCCTTCACACCACCTTGGTTGATCCGTCCTAAGAGTGGGAGATGGAAAATAAAAGGGTATTTATTGATCTAAGATAAGACAGTAGAACTTTCTTTTTGTTTTTTTTTATAAAAAACATAAATAACCACTCTAGGGTCAATTCAAAAAAAATATTAACTTTAACAAATATGGAAAGTTCACGAATAAATGAATCAATTGAAACTTCTAAATTCAACGAGTTCTATATTAGGTGTTGGTTGATTTGTTTTAAATCTAATTCGGTGTGGGGTAGTCTCGAACAAGGGGCACTCATTTAACAATAAAACGAAGTTCACTATCAAGTTTAGTTGTCAATTTTGAGGTACACACTATCTAAATCAATCACTAACATCAGTCAAAAATGGGGAACCCAACATTAGGGTCACGGCCAGACGATGCCGATGTAAGTAGCGGACTTATTCGTTTCAATATCGTTCGTTCTCCCTTGTTTCACTTTTTTTTAATTAGTTGGCTGTCCTAGTGTCACGCAGAGTTTGGTATGATGCAGTGGAAGTGAAATAGCTAAGGTCCAAAATGAGCTTATGACACAGACATACCAGTATTGCGTGGGGAAACAAATTTTTATTTACTAACAAGACAAAAAAAATTGGCATTACCCTCTAACATGCGGGTAACGGGTGGGTGCGTAGATTCTAAAGAAATATTTATTATCTTAAAATTTCAAATAAAATTAACTAGAATAATTTAATTGCGGTAAGTATTAAGTTCAAAGGGGCAGGTTGCCTCACAAAGAAATTGCGTCACTAAGTACATCTCAAAATAATATCTTGCATAACAAATAAATGGTGCTAGTGCACGGGTAATGGGTAACATTTAAAATGGTTACAATTTAACAAACAAAGTTCTCTTATTCAAGTAAATTCAGCGAGACGCTCCCGTCGCTTAAGTCCATTGTGGATGCTGAATTATCTGCCTATGCTGAAGATAACTTCGCTGTTCATCTTGGCTAGCTAGAATTCGAGCTGATAACGTGACTACCTGCCTACCGTAACAGAAAACGGCAATGCAAGGTGTACTAGGCTCCGCTGTGGGCGGCAACTACAACGAATAAAAAAGAATAGCTCTGAGAAAGCAAATTATGCACAACATAACTAATTTTAATTAGGCTACAGTTAAGAAACAAACAATTAATGAACAGGGCGCGGTGGCGAATATAATAGTTTATAATGGACATAAGACCGCGCGGTTCAGCCGGGATAAAAAGAGAGAATATTGGACCTACATGAATTATGGGCCGATATAGCTGATGCCTTCCGCAGCGAAGGCTATTATGGTCCAAGGTGCGATGAGTCTTAATAGCTCGATGCTTGATCCATTGAAGACGGTGAATTCTGCTCCGAAGAGACGTACTGCTTCGTGGGGCAGTCCATAAACCACTGTGATGGTCCTCGCTAATGAAGTCGTAAACCAGCTCAGACAGTATCCAGTAGCATTCGTCTCCGCTATGGCTACTCGCTGTAGAAGAGCTCGGGAGGCCCGATGTACGATGCTGGCGGTATAGCGACTTGGCGACAGTCGGGATGAGCGTATTCCTCTCTCGTCGAGGGCTCGGCCGAACATCATGAGTAAGCAGATGGTGCGTAACTGGTGTAGGCAGTTTTTCGAAGGTCGTCAAAGTGTCCCTCATCAATGATGATCTTGTTGAGCTTGTGCGGCAGCGCGTGATGGAGAACCGTCGCTTCACGATTACGGAGCTGAGCACCCATTTTCCGCAGATATCGCGATCCTTGTTGCATGAGATTGTCAGTAAGCACCTGCTGTTCAAAAAATTGTGTGCCAGGTGGGTGCTGAAAAACCTGACACCCGAACGCAAAATTCAACGCTTAGGAACAGCACTGACATTTCTGCAACGTTATCACGATGACGGCGACGAGTTCCTCGACAGGATCGTCACGGGCGATGAGACTTGGATTTCGCACATCACCCCGGAAACCACAGGCAGCAGAGTTCCATTTACAGACGGCAGAGTTCTACGACAGGGCGATGCAAAACACTCACAGCAATTTCCAGATCGTAGGACTCATTTTATTAAGTTATAGCTGTCTGACTCGATTATAAGAATACAGTACTTCCTAGATAAGTTGTACCGCCCATCTTAAAGTGTTTACGAAACCCCGACTCATCTAACAGCGCCATACACTGTTTAACGAGCCAAGTAATAGGAAACGGGAAACATTTCCTGTAGAGATACGAAATCAAGTTGCGAAAACATGGTGGATAGCGATACTGGACGATTTCGCCGTTCGTGTTAGTAAGAAGATTAATACAAGAATTATTAGAACTAATACTACTCTTTAATATGAATATGGATGGGACAAGTTGTCTAAAGACTATCTATCAGTAGGGATAGTCTCTTCAACTCGGAGTACGAGAATAGTCTCCTTCAAAAACCCAACGTTCAATAAGCCATTCTCTAACGTTGTTCGTCTTGATCCTTCAAATTTTATCAGTTCAAGAAAAATTGAACGAAAACAGGAATCTAAGTAAGTACACTTTTCTCACATTTTTCTAACGTACATTATACTTATTTAATAGTTTCAAATTTATTTGATAACACGTTTTCTTATTCATTATTGTTACGATTATTTTTTATTTACTCGTTGTGATCTGAAATGCATTTCCAGTGAACAGCATTCATTATTACCGACTGCTAACAACATGGCTAGTTTCTCGCAGCAAGAATGGATCTAAACACCGGAAGCTGTGTATCGGAGCCTTGAAGAAAGTAAGAAGGGTAGCTGCCTTAATTTCAGCACGGAGATCGAATATGATATTAACTAAAATAAAATGTCACTATTTCCCTTTCCATTATTGTAGGGAGTGTAAATCATTGGTCTAAAACTCATCCTTTTTTCTGCATTTCAGATTGTCAAGGATACTCATATGAGCCTTCCTCTTCAGCCTCCTCGTGATAGTTCCCATTTAGCCTACCCAAAGGAATGGAAAAGGAATCTTGCAGATTTATAATGAGAACGATGTAATGGTTACAACAAAAATATTCCCTTGATTTTTGTGCAAATCAATTCTGTTGAATAATGGTGAATTTATTGCATTGCACATAATAAGTTGAATGTATTGTTAAATCAATAAATGACTTTATAAAAAAATTGATGTTTAAAAATTTTAAAAAGATGTCGTCATTTCTCTTCCTATTGTTGTCTACCATTCAAGAGCTGTTGACTTCATGAACACGGTGATCGTTATTTTAGAATTTAGCAACAGATTTATCATTAAAATCCTTTTTTTTGCCTACAAGCTTGAAGTTATATCTTCTGCTGGCGAATTTTGACTATAAAGATGACAAAATACATACAGGTCGGTATACAAATGTAAACTTGTGTAAATATCAGTGTATAAGTGTGTAAATTTGTGTACCTGTGTGTGTAAATGTGTGTAACGTTGTGTAAATATGCTATACACATGGTTACAAAAGTGTAAACTTATGTAAATAGTTGTATAGACGTATGTAAACCTGTGTGAATAGGTATATATCCGTGTGTAAACTTGTATATATTGTGTATATACGTGTGTAAATTTATGTACATATTTGT
>JAHWFO010074004.1:153466-167992 GCA_023313115.1 Rhysida immarginata
TTGAAAAATTTTAATTCGGAAAAATGACATTTTGATAAAAAAAAAAAAACCTAAAAAAAAAACAAACTAAACATGCAATGTATTTTAAAATTTATTCATATATTTATTTATATATATTTATTGTGTTGAGGTGTAAATCAACCAAGAACTTATTTTAGCTAAAATTTTCTATATTTTTTCTTTCAACCAAACAGCAAATTTAAACTCGATCTGGATCGGGGTGTTTACATGCACATTAGTGGATTGACCTCTTTCCTGAGGCATGCTTCTCTGGTTTAAAACCACCTCTTTCGACTGGATTGAACTCGATCCGAATCGGGGTGTTGAAGCCTGTTTACATGCCACTTTTTGCAGGATTGACTTGAAACTGGTCTTTCGATCCGGATCGAAAGTGTGCATGTAAATTCAGTGCATAATGATTAACGACTATGGCAGTGACCTCTTAACAATACGGGGATTATAGGGATGGATTAAATACCTGCATGTCGCGGCTGTCGCTCTGCAGTGGCGCCCGACAGCCGTGACATTTCCAGGAATGCTTTCCATTGTATTCGACCCTTCTTTTGTTAAAGAGTCGCTGCGACAATAATCGCTATCACTGCGTTTATATGCAAACTTTCGATCCGGATCAAAAGACCAGTTTGAACTCAATCCTGCATAAACACGTCGATCCGGATCGAGTTCAACCCGGTCGAAAGAGGTGGTTTCAAACCAGGGAAGCATGCATCAGGAAAGAGGTCAATCCACTAATGTGTATGTAAACACCCCTATCCGGATCGAGTCCAAATTTGCTGTTTGGTTAAATTTTTTTAGCTAGAACAAGTTCTTGGTTGATTTAACAGTTGATTTACAATAAATATCTATAAATGAATATATTTTAAAGAATATTGCGCGTGTAAGTTTTTTTTTTTGGTAAATTTTTTATCAAAATGTTATTTTTCTAAATTTTATATCAAATTGGGGCTTTATATTTTCTTTTTATCAAAATGTAATTTAATAATTTTTCATCAAATTATAATTGCCCATTTAACTTTTATATTTATATAAAAAATTTCAATTTAACAATTTCTGTTTTATTAAATTATAACTTGATAACTATTTATAATTATTATAATTGTAATTTGATAATTTTTATAATTTAATAAAATTAAAATAAACTATTAAAATGGAAGTTTAATGTAATAAAAATCTATTAAAATTATGTTTTGATAAAAATCTATAAAAATATATTTTGATAATAATAACTTGAACATTGAAATGCATTTTTAGATTTGTTATGGATTATTATTTTGAGGTGTAAATAAACCAAAAACTTGATCTAGTTAACGTTAAATAACCTCAATTTTATTATTTAAATATTGAAAATTTTAATTGAAAACATAATTTAAAGGAAAAATCAACAAAAAGTTAAGCCTCCCGAGGAAGGTATAGGAAAGTAACTGAAGTTCATCTATTTTTTTATTCCATCATCTGCACTTTTTAACCCCCCACTTTTTTTTTTAATCAAAAATTTATTTTCTGGAACCTTGTTTTTAGAAAATATAAAAGAACCCTATCTTCTTTCCTTTCTCGTCATTTTCGATCGAATGATATATGATACTCCATATGCTGCCATATTCTAAAGACCAAGTGATTGCCACCCCCATAACTCCGACCCTATTGGGACAATTTGGCCCAAACTTCACAGTAATGTTGATCTTGCTTAGAGGAACCTGCATACCGAATTTCATTCCTTTATATGCATAAATACGCGTAGAGCTTATCGTCCCCTCTAATCTCCGCCCCCGAAACTCCGACCCCAGTGGGCCAATCAAAACCAAACTAAATAGTGAAGGTTCACATGCCCATAGTAAGCTACATTCCGAATTTCAACCTTCTAAATCAAAAAATGCGGAAATTATGAAGGGGACGGACAGACAGACGGACGTTGTGAAAACAATAAGTAGATCCATTCTTCCGCTACTTAATAATTACAAAACTCATTGATTGTCAATTATATTTCCAGACGATAATAATGAGAAATTTTTTAAAAATTGGCTTTCAGCCTTATTTTAGAGGAAGCGTAACTCAAGTGTTAAGGCCAACAGAGACAACAATAGGGGATTATGTAACAGAAGTCAAAGTCTGGCGTACTTTCCTAATCTTGAGCTTTACGCACAGGGCATCTTATTGGACTCGATCCGGATCGAGTTAGATGCATGTAAACGCGAGGCACTTTGGATTAGCTCAAGTCAGAAAACTTTGAAGTTAGAACTATGTTTCGCATTATTTTTTCGAGCAACTTGCTTTCTCCTATGCAGCATGGATTCACTCCTAACCACAGCACTTTAACTGCTTAATTATGATCTTACAGAATTCAAAACTTTTAACATGGGTAAAAATAAGGTAGTTGTCTCCGTTTTTCTAGACTGTTCAAAAGCTTTCGACTCAATCCCATATCGTCTCTTAATACATAAACTCGAAACGTTCTTTAATATTCGAGGTGCTCCTCTCACCTGGCTCATCGGATTCTTATCTAGTCGACGTTACACTCTTTCGGTCAATAGCCTTTACTCCACCATCACGCGGGATCTGGGTGTGCCCCAGGGGTCAATCTTGTCCCCTCTTTTGTTTAATTTATTCATCAATGACCTTTCTCTTATTATATCTCCCTTATCGTCAATTTTTTATGCAGATAATGCAAGTATAGCTTTTGGAGCTTCTTCTATTTTAGTCATCCAATCCGAAATGAATGATGCTCTGACCAGGCTGTATCAGTGGAATATTAGTAGCCAACTAACTCTAAATTTAGCTAAAACTACTTATATCATTTTTTCTCAACGAAATAAACGTTTAGTTCTCGTCAAGTTTTCGCAATTTTATAACTCTAATTTAATTACCCCGTCTACCTCTTTTAAATATCTTGGAATTTATCTATCCTCTGACTTCTCTTGGGAGCTTCATATTAACATGCTATCCACATCACTTAATAAAAGCTTGGGTTTATTTTCTCAACTACACTTTCTTCCCTCTCCTATTTTACTTCTTTTATATTTCTCTTTAATACATTCCCGGCTCAGTTATGGAATTTTATTTTGGAGTGCATCTTCAAATTCTAATTGCGTCGTTTTAGAATGCAACAGAGATTTCTTAGGACATATCATAAACTTCGTAAACCAGCCCCGGTTTCTCACTTATTCAATTCTCATGGAATACTAACTATTTATCAAATTTATTTAAGCAATCTTGCAATGTTTACTTACAAGGTATTTTCACTTCAAGTTTCACTCTCATTTCCCTTCCCCATTCAATATCAGAACGAGCTTCATTCTTAAGCCACTCATTCTGCTCACTTATTGAGGATTCCCATCGTAAGAAGGAACTATCAGTTCCGTTCAGTTTCCATCGCCGCTATTAAGCTTTGATCCTCCTTACCTATGGAGGCACGTATTTTCCCGAACATCGCCATCTTTAAACTTAAATTGTCAAAATTTTTTAATTAACTCTTAATACATTAAGCCTTAAAAACACTTATGTTGTCTCGTTTATTTTTGTACTAACCCAATTGTTTGTTTTACTGTAAATTTATTTCGATTATTTTTTTTCTAACCAGGGACCTACCTTTTCAACTGTTCGGCCATACTGGCCCTGATTAGATTTATCCTGTACACTTAAAATAAATAAAAAATAAAAAATAAAATAAAATAAAAACAACAAACACACTAAATACAAAAAAAATAAAAGATAAAAAAAACACAAAAAATTTGAAAATGGACACAATTAATCATTCCAGTTATAATAATAATAATTATTATTATAATGATAACGTAACAAAACGGGAGAATCCGACCAGAAAAAAAGGAGGGCAAGGCCCAATGTTGTCCCCCAATAGGCAAAAGCCAAAGCGGGATTAATGAAAATACATATAGTCCAAAATAAAAAAAAATTAAATTAATAGGAAAAATGTTAAAATTACGACTGAGCAAGTAAATATTAGTGAAGACAATTAGTGAAGACGGTAATTAAATGCGCACTGGAGCTAACTTGAACAAAGAATAGAAAATAATATTAAACAGTTTCTCATTCTCACAAAATGTCAATTTCTCTTCTATTGCTAAAAGCAATTCTATCCTCATTGCATACAAATGGTCAATATATGTATTTTAGTTTCTGCCACGACTTTCCTTCTAAAAGGAGTAGAGCTACATAGTGATTGCCACAAACGTGTAAAATAGTGATTGGTGTCTCTCTATCGCATTGAAAGCTCCACGATAGTCTATGGGCTTTATATTCATTACGAAATACAGATTGGCCATATATTTTAATGGGACGGTTTGCTACTATAGACATATAAATAATATATTTATTTACTTAGGATATCACTCATCCTCTTTTAGGATAAATGTTGGCCAGATATCATTGCTCATATTCTGCTAACAGAGGACGCAATCATAATGACGCACGTAGAGTTCCTGTAAGTAAAACGAGTAATGACACGCCGCCATTTTGGGTGTATTTGCCAGCCATGTATAATGTTATCCTATGGGAAAAACTGCAAGTTTGATTGAATTTTTGTAATTACGCGGGAAAATAATTCTGTTTCTAAAGATGTATGGAAATTCATTACCAAATGAAAATTGTTAAAAAATATTTTATTTAAGTGTGAGATGGATTTCCTCCGAAAAATTCCATGAGAAAAACTGCTCTTTTTTGAACATCACTTTGCTCAGTTACATAATCAATAATTCCAGGCTGTATTTTTTTAATTTCTGAAAGCAATAGCTATTACAAATTGTTAAATTTGCACTTCTGTTAAATATTTTCTTCCCTTTCGATTTTGGCTGTCTAGAGAGCACGTAATTTAAAACTGTGTTAATTGAAATTTGAAGGGGAAGAATCTGTATATACCTGATTAAATTTGAAACTGGAATTGTTAGTTCCAGTGTATGGATGAAAATGGTGAAAGGATGATAATGAAAAGGGAAAAACAAAAACATCCTTGCCCTCGGCTGGATTCGAACTCGCGCCTTAACGCTCTTGGTCATCAAGCCGGCTTGTTAAATATTTTATTACAAATTTATTTTAAAAATTCAATTCAACTAGAAATAAGAACTTGTAAAGTGATAAATGATGTGAGAAATCTGATATTTTTAATATCACAGTTTTTACCGTTTTAAGATCATAAAAATTCATTCTTTACGACGTTCGTGAATACCTGTAAATACTGAGAGCATCCATTTTGTGGGTTGTCACGTGATTTAATAAACGTTTTTAATTGGCTGAATTCGCTTTCCATAGGAAAGAATGGAGTGTCATTACTCGTTTTACTTACAGGGACTCTAGACGCACGTCCTTTGCCGATAATAATTTTCATAAAAATTCTCTTTCCACGCTTTGTTGCTTTATTTACAACAATTTTCTTAAACATTCTCTTTCTATGTTTTGTTGTTTTATTTCCAACAATAGCATAGTTACGTTACTGCGGTGCAACGCGCTAATTCAAACAAAAGCCATTGGCAAACAAACATGATGTCACAAACTCCACCATGAAACCAAAATTCCAAAATTGGTAACATGTATTTAATTTAAAATTTTTTTATGGAAAAAAACCGAAATTAGGATAAATAACCCCCTATCGCCCCCTAGATGGCCAGAAGTATCCATAACAAAAGGTGGTTCTAGAGTATGACCCGCAGGGACGGAGTCTGTAAAGGGACGGAAATCACAGAGCTTGGATTTTAGTAATAGTAGATAGATATATACAGTTTACAGATAAAAGCTATAAAAAATGCAAATGAAATTTTTTTTTAAAATTGTCGGGTGGAAGGGTCCTAGAGGGCAGTTAGTTTGTAACTCCAAAACGGCTCATCACAACCAAACACGTCATTTACAAAAAATTCGCCTTAATGAGAGGAATCCGTACATGTCAAGTTTATTGAATTTGGTTTGCTGGTTTGTACGCTACAAGCATTTTTTAATTTTTAGAAAATAATTAATATCTCCAAAAAGGCTTATGCATTTCACAAAAAAATATATGCTAAGGCTCAATTTAGAGTACCCTCTAAGCAGTGTAATTTTTATTCATTTCTGGCATTTGCAGTTTCAGAGGCGTTAGCTGCACAAAAAAGGTCACATACATACAACCTCTGACAATTAAGTTCGGTGAATGACGTCACACCCTAATCTGTGCGAGCTTTACGCAAATAACAATGCATGTGAATACAAGCCCAGTCATTGTTTAAGCAAGTTCAGACAGGTCACGTTTGTGCGTGCAATGGTTTAGCAGATGCTCGTATCTTCAGTTGAAGGTGTAGCGTGGATAATGGATCAAAGAGGAACACTGCCATAATCGTGCAACAGTTTCTGGCCAACAAAGGGGTCGTATTCATAGCTCATCCACCTTATTCACCAGACTTGGCACCGGCAGACCTTTTCTTGTTCCCACGTCTGATACGGGCCTTAAAGGGGCACAGATTTGCGGACATTCCAGACATTCAAGCAAATGAGACACGTGAACTTAAAGCCATCCCTAAGGAGTTTCCAGGATTATACACCCGATCCCAAAAGTGTATTGCCTTCCAGGGTGATTAATTCGAAGGACAATAAAGTAAATGTGGCTCTATCTGTTTTGAATTTTGTTGTGTGAACTCATTCACCGAACTTAATTGTCAGAGGTTGTATATACATACATACCTATGTACATACGGAACTTTTTTCAACATTTCAAAATATATTTTCGTTTCCTGAATTTTAAAAACTATTTCAGGAAAAAAATTGAGTTTCTGAAACGAACACATAGGCATTCACTCTTAGTAAGTGGTAGCCAAAAAAAGAAACACCCTAACAAACCTTTGCACAAATATAAAATTTCTCATTTTTTAATTTCTCTTTTTTATGTAAAAAAATAAGCAGACGTCATAAAATAGACATTTTTTCTTTATTCTTAAAATTCGTTTTCAGTGGAAATTTTTTCAGTCATTATAGTCTCCTTTTAGCCGAATCGGGAATTAGACCAGTTGGTATTTGGACCAATTGGAATTTGGACCAATCGGGATTTAGACCATTCGGCGTTAGACCAAACGTCATTAGACCAATCATCCTGGACCGGTGCATCAGACCCCTACAAATTTGTTTCTTTATAGCGCCATCTCCAAATTGGATTTTCTGCATCCCTTTCAGTTTTTTTCGGATTATGATGCAAAGTACCATGTCCAACAAATCCACTGCCACCCAAGTTGCACGAACTGCCGTCATTAGGACCTGGGTAAGATGATCTACATCCATCCTATATTTTAAGATACACCGCCTCAACCAAGAAGTCTTTCGACTCCACCTGCATTTGTCTAACATCATACCACCCGACGCTCTGATGCCTCTTATCGACGACGATGACATCAGATTACAATCCTTCAAAGAGCACAAGTTCCTAACTCTATGCAAAAAACTTGATAACCTTTGCCGTCCGACTCCTTCCACTCGCCCTCTCCCTCTGACTGTGACTTCACTTTCCACACGAATATGGTAAATCTCACCACCAACCAGCTAGTCCACGACGAACAACACCTTCTCGAAAAAGGACTGAAGCATGTTTTGTACGAGAAATCTGCCTGCCATGACCTACATGCGGTCATATCAGACACTGAACGTGCCCTGTCTCTGTTACGCAAGACTGATCATCCACCAGCTCGTGCTATCGCTGGACACCTCATCCGTAAACCATACAACGACGCCTTCTCATCCAGCCCACCCCAGTAACAACTTAGGGCCATTGTTGCATCTTCCAACCTAAAGACGAAGTTATCTGAATTCGATGCCATGATTGTCAAGGCTGATAAAGGTAATGAAACAGTCATCTTATACCATTCCGATTATAACAGTAAAGTCGATGATTTCATCTCAACCAATAATTTTATTGTCCTTCCTTCCGACCCCGACCCCAAGTTCAATAAATCCATCATTTCTGCCGTTAATAAGTCCCCTCGCTTCAGATACCTCCAACGTCTCATCCCCCCTCCCCCCAATCCTCGCCCCCCTAGCCTAAACGCCCTCGTCCAAATCCACAAGCCTCACATGCCTATATGCCCTGTTGTTAATTACTCCCCGCCCCTGCCCATATTCGTTTCCTTATTCCTCTTCAACGTCAGCTTTTTATTTGATTTTATAGTTTTATTTTGATTTTACTTATTTTTACTATTATTTTGTTATTTGTTAATTATTTTATTTTTCATTTTTATTTATTAACTATTATCTATTGTATTCCAGAGTTTTTGTGTCTCGTCCTTTCTTCTTATAAATATCCGTTCATTCTTCAACCTTAAGCTCATTCCTAATACCTACAATGTCCAGAACTCCCTCACCATTTCTAAATCCCGTTCCTCCTTTCCTACTAATGAACACCTGTCCGTTATGTCCCTTGACATCACTAACTTATACACTAATATCCTGCTCTCCAACTCCCTTAATATCCTCAAACGCCTCATACGTACATCCTCTTTGAAACAGCCTAGCAAGTGAGGCAAGAGAGGGAGATCGTCTAAGCAGACGACGTTCTCCTCTGAGGTACGCACACAGACGGAGGTGCCATCTTTTGCCGCGAATCAAAGACATTTCGATGCTAGCGAATTTGGCCAGCGTAGAAAGCTGAAGTCGCGAGATTGGAGCGCTGCGAGAGGGCGTTGCGCTGGTGGAACGAGAGTGAGCGAGAAGAAGGGGATTAGACCCGGGAGTTTCAAAGCCTACAGAGGTGAAGAGAAGGCCAAGCAAATGTGTTTCGGAACTGCCGCGTCTCCAGCTAATAATTCAGCTGAAGATACAGGGGAGGCAGAGTTTCCGAATAAATATAGAGGACAATTCGCCAACTTCGCATCCGCAAGTTACAGTAGTGATGAAGAGCAAACAGAAGGGACTGCGTCCGCTCACCAAGGCTGCGATAATTCCTTTTCGCATTATTTCGCCACAGGAGGAATAGACTCACGGAGGACGAGAGCTCCGAACATAAAAAACGGCGAGATAAGGCAAGAGAGACATAGCCAACACAAAAAGGAGCGTGTGTTAGCCGCCAGCGAAATAAACTGTCGATTAAGCACGATGGAAGGAAGAGTAAGCGACGGGATTCATCTCCTCACTTCAAAACAGCTGGAAGTGCTCTTCCAAGTTACGGCAAGCATTAGCTACATTCCTGGTCAAACCGAGGTGCGTCTTTTGGTGTCCCTGCAACTACGTTACTGCGTAACGATTCAAGGTGCGTCTTCTCCGACATTTTGCCCGAAGAGATTGCGAGCTGTTACAAGGAGCAGAGCCAGCCACGTCAGGAAACCATTATTGTGTTATCTACATATTTCCGAGAAGGCCTCGGCTGCGTGTACCTGGCTTCATATGAGGTAAATCTAATTCCCATTTCTCTCGCAATAAAAGCTCGCGCAAGTTCCACCAACGCCTATCAGACTGGCGAAACATTAACATAGTTCTTTATGTTAATTTATAGGTCTTCTCAAAGACAAAGGCATCAGCCTCGATGCTATCCATGTGAAGACAGCGAGGCGGCCTTGTTTGATGTTATACGGCTTTGGTTGGAGTTCCTGTCAAGATTGCGGTCTCAATGATACTTTTATGGAACTGTAAACTCTCATAGGTTAACATTCAATTGTAATCTATTCTTTATTTACACCTTAAAGTTTTTTAACGATACTGGTGTATCGTGCTGCCCCTTTAAGAGGGTGGCATTATCTTTAATAAAACAAATTATCTTTATCGAATTCAATCTACCTTGTCCAGATTTTTATGCTCACACGTATTCCACTGCATTAATCTAAATCTATATGTGACAGGGTAGATTTCGATAGAAGAGTTTATTAAATTTCTGGTAGTTCGAGTGTGGAAAGAACGCGTACCTTTGGAATAGGCCTAGCACAATTTCCATTGCTACAAGAATTTTGTATTAAATTTCTGGTAATTCGAGCGTGGAGAGAACAAGTGCCTCTAGGGTGAGCTCAAGCACCGTTTCCACTGCTACAGAAATTTTTCTATTATTAGATTCCTGGCATTTAAAGTGACAGAGCATTCGTACCTTTAGTGTAGGCTACTGCACAGCTTCTATTGTTGCGAATTTTATTTTGGATTGTTAAAAGCTGGTAAGAAGAACGCGGGCCCTAGGCGTAAGCTTCAGCGCAGGTAATACTGCTATAAATATTGGTATTAGTGGGTGCTTATCTTTAACAGTTGGAGCGCGAGATTTGCTGAGCTCGAGCGATTATAGTAGCTATATCGTGCTTAGTAATTAGAGTACGTTTGACTGAATTCTTTTTTGGCAGTTGCTTCGGCATTGTTTCCAGCATTACAGGTTTTCCTCAGTGGATTGAATAGAGGGTCTATATTCCTTTTTCGAAGCAGTGCATCATAGGCCATAAATAAGTCCTTTCCATTGACTTATTTAATTTTAGTTTCGCTAAGAAACAAGAGAAACATAAAGTGCTTTGCCTGCGATAAGCTGGGTCACTTAGCAAAATTTTGTCATCAGAAGGCAGGTAAAGGTGCAAAACCACCACTGCTGCCGCCAATTAATTTTATATATAATGACACAAGAAATGCTCTGTTTGTAGTGCAGCTGCTAATAAAAGGCAAATCATGCAAGGCTTTAATTGACACGGGTGCTGTCGAAAATTATATCGATGACTGTATAGCCAAGCAGCTGAATTTGAAATTTACAGATATAGCCACTCAGAACAAGGTAGCGACTTTTGCAGATGAACAATCCGCTGAAATTAACAAAATGGCTGGTTAAAACTGGGAAATATGAGGCCAAAGTGAGCCTCAATGTGGTGCGTATGCAATGGATGCAAGATAAGCATATCCAGTTTAATTGGGAGAGCAAAAACTGTGCGATTATTTTCCGAGGAAAGAAAATATGGTTGCCTCAGTGGAAAGTTGATGTTATCAAGTTAATGTCAGCAGGGGAGCTGTGCCACATCCTGAACACACCTCAGGTGCCGGTTTTTGCTATTTTTGGCTGTAAGTGTTCAATACCCAATAGCAATACTCGTGAAGAATGTTTGTTTCAGGAGATCTTAAGATAATATCAGGACGTATTTAAGGAAGAGCTTCCACCGGGAATGCCGCCTCGCAGAGGCATGCAACATGAAATCCCGATGGAGCAATCCTTTTGTCCTTTTAACTCACCGCTGTACCCGCTATCTAAGGATGAGGAGCGGGAAGTGGAAAAAGTGATCGGTGAATTGTCGAATAAGCATCTCATACGTCCGACGACCTCCTTTGCTTCACCGTTATTGTTTGTTGTGAAAAAGGATGGGGGTCTACGAATGTGTGGGGACTATCGTAAATTAAATAAAATGACTAGAAATAATAATTACGCAATTCTCCGTACTGACTTTCTTTTTGACCATTTAGAAGGGGTGAAATATTTCACCAAATTGGATGAGCTTCAGGCATATTATCAGATAAGAGTGAAGCCATCCCACGTCAAATACACAGCCTTTAAAACTCCCCTAGGGACGTACAAATTTCGTGTAATGCCCTTTCGGTTAAAAGGTGTGGCATCCACCTTCATGAAAGCTATTTATGAAGGACTATGGGGAATATTAACAAAGAGGCCATAGTGTATTTTGGCGACATTTTGGTCTTTGCCCCTACTTTGGCCCTCCTGAAAGAGTGCACCAAGAAAGTGCTGCAGAGGCTACATCAACATCGTTTTCTGTTGAAACAAAGCAAGTGCGTTTTTGGGGTAAATAGAAGAGATTATTTAGGCCTTACCTTCTCTTACAAAGGAAAGCAAAGCGAAAATAGACTCATTAAAACCATCAGAGCCTGCGCGTGACCATGAAATGTGAGGCAGTTGAGATCCTTTTTGGGCACTGCCCAATTCAATTGGTTATTTATTCAGGATTATGCTCAGATTACATCTCCGCTTTTTGATTTGTTGCAAAAAGCGGTGCCTTTTAAATGGGGGCGAGAACAAAAGAGGGCATTTATAGAATTGAAGCGATGCTTCGCTAAACCCCCTATTCTGAAAATCTTTGATACATCGGGGTCGCTTCATAAACTATGTGATGCTTCTGAAGAGGCTATAGGGGCGGTCACCATGCAGCAGTATGGTAGCAGGTTGCTGCCTATAGCATATGATTCTAGGAGGATCAGGAGAGAGGAGAGGAAACTCTCCATTTACGCCAAGAATTTGCTAGCAGTAACCCATGTACCTAGAACATGGAGACATTACATTCAGCAAGTACCGACTATGATTTATACTGACAACCAGTCGGTATCACATTTGCTCACCCAGCCCAAGCTATCTAGGCTACAGGCAACAGTCCTGCAATATATTATGGACTATGATATCTCCCTTCAATATATTAAAGTGGCAAATAATGTTGTAGCAGACGCGTTGTCGCGGCGATATGCATCGCGAAAGAAATCTCGAGCGGAAGGCAAGAAACAAAATGAGGTTTCTGAAAATCCTACAGCTCATTCCACCAATACCATTTTATCGCGGGCTTTGAAGGAGGTTAATACAACCAATAAGGGTTATATGTCGAATCCGCGATCATTGGGGGCGAGGATGTCACAGCCTAACAAGCGAGGCAAGAGAGGGAGATCATCTAAGCAGACGACGTTCTCCTCTGAGGTAGACACATAGATGAAGATGCCATCTCTTGCCGCGAATCAAAGACATTTCAATGCTAGCGAATTTGGCCGGTGTAAAAGCCAAAGTCGCGAGATTGGAGCGCTGCGAGAGGGCGTTGCACTGGTGGAACGAGAGCGAGCGAGAAGAAGGGTATTAGACCAAGGAGTTTCAAAGCGTACGGAGGTGAGAAGAAGGGCAAGCAAATGTGTTTCGGAACTGCCGCATCTCCAGCTAAAAATTCAGCTGAAGACACAGGGGAGGCAGAGTTTCCAAAGAAATATAGAGGACAATTCGCCAACTTCGTGTCTGCAAGTTACAGTAGTGGCGAAAAGCAAACAGAAGGGACTGCGTCAGCTCGCTAAGGATGCGATAATTTCTTTTCTCATTATTTCGCCACAGGAGGAATAGACTCACGGAGTACGAGAGCTCCGAACCTAACTATCGGTGGGATACAGCAAGAGAAACGTAGCCAACACGAAAAACAGCGTGTGTTACCTGCCCGCGAAATAAACTGTCGATTAAGCACGGTGGAAGGAAGAGTAAGTGACGGGCTTCATCTCCTCACTTCAAAATAGCTGGAAGTGCTGTTCCGAGTTACGGCAAGCATCAGCTACGTTCCTGGTCAAATCGAGTTGTCTTTTGGTGTCCCTGCAACTACGTTACTGCGTAATGATTCAAGGGGTTACGTCCTTCTCCGACACATTGCCTGAAGAGATCGCGAGCTGTTACGAGGAGCAAAGCCAGCCACGTCAGGAAACCATTATTGCCCCATGAGGTTTATCTACATATTTCCGAGAAGGCCTCGGCTGCGTGTACGAGGTAAGTCTAATTCCTTTTCCTCTCGCAATAAAAGCTCACGCAAGTTCCACCAATGCTTAGCAGACTGGCAAAACATTAACATAGTTCTTTATGTTACTTTATAGTTCTTCTTGAAGACAAACGCATCAGCATTGATGCTATCCTTGTAAATGCAGCGAGATGGCCTTCTTTGATGTTATATGGTTTTAGTTGGAGTTCCTGTCAAGATTGCAGTCTCAATGATATTTTTATGGAACTGTAAACTCTCATAGATTAACATTCAATTGTAATCTATTCTTTATTTACCCTTTAAATTTTTTTCACTTTACTGGTGTATCGTGCTGCCCTTTTAAGAGGGTGGCATTATCTTTAATAAAGCAAATTATCTTTATCGAATTCAATCTACCCTGTGCAGATTTTTATACTCACGCATATTCCACTGCATTAATCTAAATCTATACATGACACTCTTTCCCTGAGCCCGATACCACCGACATTTTATCCATCCTGTCTATCAATTCCTCACAAACCTACTTTTCCTTTAACAACACGTTCTATTCTCAACCTACGGGGTTGTGTATGGGCATCCCACATAGCAGCTTCCTATCTGAAGTCTTCCTACAACACCTCGAAATAACCTTTGTTATCTTCCTCTTTGCAAACTCCACTATCATCTCATATTTCCAATATGTGGACGACATCCTTATTATATATGATTCCCGTTCTTCCTCCCCCACTGACATTGCTGACACCTTCAACCCCTTCTCTCCCCTTATCCATTTTATCTATGAAACAGAAGTTAAAAATTCCATCCTGTACCATGACATCCTCATTAATAACAACCTCTAAATTAACCATTTTTCATTCACTGTCTTCTGTAAACCTACCACATCGTCAAAGCTAATCCACTGTTCTTCCTCGCCCCGCCCCGGGGCACAAGCATGCTTCCCTACGCATCTTCATTGAACGTGCCCTGAAGTTATCCCTCAGCCCCCCCTTCCCGCAACTCCGAACTCCGTATCATCCACGCTTTGCTCGTATGAATGGCTTCTCGTCCTCTACGTTCTCCCGTAACCTTCAATGCCGCAAACGTGCCTTCCTTAGCCCGAGTTCCC